>CADEHL010001068.1:0-581128 GCA_902827135.1 Harpagifer antarcticus
AGACATCCTCAATAACCCCCAAAGCCAGTCCAGATCGCTTAAGCCATGATGGTAATTCATGATAATTAAGGCAACTTGTGGTAATTGTGCACATTTTCCAACAGATACAAGTAAAGCCCCTAACACACCAAGCAAACGCCAAAGAACACGTCCCGACGGAACACGACTGTTGTGTCGCCTCACGTCTCCTGCGTCTTGGCCAACACAACGCACTGGAACACACCGCAAAGACTTCAGCCGACAGCCAAGCAGCACGTACGAACTGCGCATGCGTGAGTGGCAATAACTCTCCTTACCAGCAGGCGGCGGTAGTGTGTATTCGCCATTCAAAAGAGGCAACAACTGAAAGACAGACTGCGTGATATATACGAACTTCAGCTCTCTGAAGCACAAAGAAACTATGTAAGCATTGTGGCTGGCAACCTTAAAGTACTGCTGCTACCACATTCCATGCATCAGTAATTATAATCCAAGATTATATTAATATAAAACATCATAACACTGACAGGCAAATGATGTATCATCATGTACATCTGTATCCTCTGACTTTTATTGTAGTATAGCTAATTGATCCTCATTCTAATGTGATATCTAATGGCTGTAGTTTGAAGGTACGAAATAAAGTTTTATATTTGCAGTAGCGGTTAAAAAGTGGTTTATTATTATTTATTATTATCAAACTGTACAATGTGAACAATCGACTAAAATACAATAAGATAGAAATAGGCCTACAATAAAAATAGCCACATCGTCCAGGGTCCTGTCCGTTAAATACTTGAAGAAGCTATTGTCCACCTCATGCAGGAAGTGTGGCAGCAAATACGTGGCAACTGAGTTGGTCTTCGGTTTCTTCATTCTAGATCGCCATGATATAGAATAAATTATTGCGTGCCTTATATTTCTAACATAAAACTTTGGGGTACTCAACATTTCCGGGTTCATAATAGGACTCTTGGAGCTCGCAAACAGACTATTATCAAACAGCAATGTAGTCACTCACCATGTCTACATTTTCCCGAAGGTCTCCCTGGAGCTGGTCTCTCTCTGCAGTGAGAGATGTGACTGCAGAGAGCAGCTTCTCCATCTCCTCTGCAGAACTCTGAGCAGCAGCACTCTGCTCAGACAGGAGAGTCTCTTTCTCAGCACGCACACTCTGCAGCTCCTCAGACAGCTCATCCAGCTAGAAGTTTCAGAAGGAAAAAAACTCAGTTACAATGGGCTGGTGGAATTGTGTAACGTGAGGAACACGAAGTTTGCAGATCCCCAGGGCTTTCGAAAACTGTGCCCCCATCGAAAAATAAAGAAAAACTGGAAGAGGCTTGTTTTGTCATTTCCATCACTTTGAATGCAATCCAAAAACAAACTATTAACAGACGCAGACCATGGCTGTATAGATGCAGGAATGAGTCTTAACCTGGAAATAGTAGCATTTTAGCCATTCAGGTCCGGCCTTGTCAGTCAGTGGTTGGGTTATGATTGCCCGGTCGTTACTTTAAGGCTATATAAACAACATACAAATATATATAAAACAATGTATAATATTACATAATTGCCTGAACTCAAAAAATAAGGCTGGCTGAGTGTGTGTGTGTATGTGTGTGTGTGTGTGTGTATGTGTATGTGTGTGTGTGTGTGTGTGTGTGTGTGTGTGTGTGTGTGTGTGTGTGTGTGTGTGTGGTGTGTGTGTGTGTGTGTGTGTGTGTGTGTGTGTGTGTGTTGTGTGTGTGTGTGTGTGTGTGTGTGTGAGGAGCTTCGCGGATTGGTCCATTTGGTCACTTGGTTCACGGGAGAAAAAAAATGGAAAAAATAGAAATGTCCAACGAGGCGTTCTGGGGCAGCAGACAGGTATTTTCTGTGTTAGAGTTTTACTCGCTACAGGGTGTACTTTGAGGGTTTGTGACTCTGCAGACCGTCTACATGCAGAACAAGCTACATAGCACACAAGTGGACGGGTGATAACCAGAAAAGCATGACATGGGACCTTTAAGTATTTATCATTTGAATTAAGTGATACTATTTTAATAGTCAGACTAAGACTTTGAAAAATCCCTGTTCCGGTTTTGATGTCCTACTGTCCATGGAGGATGAATGGAGGACTCACCTGCTTCATCAGACTGTCCAACTTCTCTGGAAGAGTCTGGAAAGAGGCCAGCTCAGCTTTGAGCGCTCCCTCTGCTTCCTGAGACACCGTCAGCTCTCTGCTCAGCTGGGCCACCTCCTTTCAAGCTCCATGCTGTCTATCAGATCTAGGACAGAAACCATCTTACAACTCGGATCTCATTCCACAGATTTATTACATCTGTTCTCTGGTAAAGCAGAAGGTTGCAAGCAGCTATTGTCTGAGATCACAGGATGTAGTCTTATTAGATGTACCAAGAGTGAGGACTGTCTTAGGTAAGACAGCTGTTATGTGCGCAGCTCCACTTGCTTGGAACAGCCTACTGTCCAAATTGAAATTGTGCAATTTGGTTTCTCTGAATGTTTTTAAGGCACGTCTGCACGAAATGCTTTATGACACTATGGGTGTTTGTAAGTGTTGGTGAATATGTAAATATGATGTCCTCTATTGTTTGTTTTTATGTTTCATGTGGAACTAATTGATGCAGGTCTCCTTGTAAAGAGATCCATGATCTCAAGGGACCTATCCGTCTAAATAAAGGTTTGAAATGAAATGAAATTGAATGTCTACTCTTATAAACACCTGAATTTGAACCTACTTTGTGGTACTTTTCCATCCAGCAGTGAGGTGAGCTTTGTGTTCTCGTCAAATACCACATTCAGCTCTTTTTGGAGATCGCTCTGCATCTTTCTGAAGCGCGTCTTCTCTGTGTCGAGTTCACAGCGCAGGCTTCTCACCTCAGCTTCCATCTTCTCATGGTTGGCACTCAGATTCAGCTGGAAAAGACGATAATGACAAGACCACATTAGATTTAAAAATAATAATAAAAAGGCATGCAATTGAACTTTTAAATAAAAGTGACCTTTGACCAACCGACACCAATAACTAAAAATCAATACAAAATACGTTTATTTTCCTTCCATACTTGTACAAATATGGTTGGATAAAAAAAAATGTCCTCCAATTTGAATTATATTTTGGAAGATATCCCTTCTTCTTTTACCAAAATTATCTTTTGGCAATTTATGTCTTTAACTTATTGACCAAAAAAAAAGGAAGTTTGCAGGAGGGTTTTGACCTTCTAAAGGTCATTCTGCCCTTTGAGGGCAGGAGAGTTGGACTTGAAACTTTGAAAATGTACAATATTGGCAAATATTATCTTAATATTACTAAGAAGATAAAATATTATTGTTACATTATATTTGGAGTACAAGTTGGCCTAACCACACGACACTAGGGATGGGTTATCGTTAAGGTTTTAACAGTACTACTACTTTTATCGATAGCGCTTATTGATCCGGTCTTTTAACGGTACTCTTATCGGTTATTTTGAAGAAAAAAAAATATGTCACACACACACACACAACACACACACACACACACACACACACACACACACACACACACACAACACACACACACACACACACACACACACACACACACACACACACACACACACACACACCACGAGAGGTTTTTACCACTACATACAGCAACACATCTTTGATTCATGTTGACTTAACTGGGATATTACAATTATTATTAACCTTGTCTGTACAAAGTAGCCTTTTGCAAGAAATATGCCCAAATCAACAAAAACTGCGAGCCGGCAGGCAAGACGCTCCACTTCTGAAACACGCACGGTAGGGTATGACGCCGGAGAATGCCGGACCAAAACCGTGGCGCAGCCGTAACGCGATGCAGACGGAACCCGGTGGAATCTAGGGGGAAGCCTTATATTGGCTACCTAGCTTACTTCATCTTCTTCATCAGCCAGCATCCTTAGGCGCATTCACACTGCGGTACTTTTCCCACAAAGGTTCATGCGAACTTAGTTCAGTGAACTCTTTTATCGCGTTCACACCAAAAAGAGCCGGTACTAAATATAGCTCTTTTCTCACAAAAGAGCCGCTCGTAAGTCCCTGCTAGAGAGCAGGGACTTTCGAGCGGCTCTTTTGTGAGAAAAGAGCTATATTTCTGATTGGCTGGGCGGATTGCAAACCACGCCCCGTAAAACTTCCAAAAAGTTTGTGAAGCCGCCATTCTATATCCTCGCATTAGCATTATTAGCATTAGCATTAGCCCAGCGCAGAAATGCAGAGAGACTAACTTATGGCAACACAAAATAAACATGGGAGCGGTGGAGATGAGGAGGTGTCGGCGTTCTGGCGATTTACTCGGAAGGCTTCAGTAGAAGCTGCTGGGAGTCCCAGCAACTTCTACTGAAGTCCTCTTACAACTCCGGGGACTTCCGGCCGGGGACTCCGGGCGGCAGTATCCGCCGTGAAGTTGTTTGTAGCCTGCCAGTAAACCCAAAGCAGAAGAAGAAGAAGTGAAGTCAGCGGCTTCATTTGCCTAATCCACCCCCAGGGACTTTTTCCGGTGTGAACGCGATCTGTACTTAGTTCATGCGAACTAAAGAGTTTGCATGAACTAAGTTCGCATGAACCTTTGTGGGAAAAGTACTGCGGTGTGAATGCGCCTCTTGGTATCTGTTGCTCACTGAGTTGATTTTCGCTAGATAGTAGAGATGTTAAGATTCACCGATTCGCATCGGTGCACCGGCATAAACGTTCAAGATGCGAGTGCACCGGTTGAAAGAGTGCACATTGGCTACAGTTTGGGTTGAACCTGGTTGACCTCGCGATGCATCGTAGCGTCTTTGCATCGGTAAAAAACCGATTCATTCATATAAAATCCCCTCATCTTGTCAACGCTCAGCAGAGACGATCTTTGACATTTGCTTCGCCACTACGGAGGCCGAGAGTCTCAGTTATCAACACACACGGAAGTTGAGGAGAAAGAGAAACACAGCGCACCGAAAAATACCTACAAATCAAACGTTTGGCAACACTTCGGATTGTTCAAGAAAGACGGAGTAATAGTCCTTTATGCTATATAGTTGACCGCAGGTCATGGAGTGTAATAAGGTATCCGTAGACCTTTGTATGAGGTATCTTTATTACTTAACAGGTCTACAGCCATGATACATAGATCCGTCCTAGATGCGGGCTTGCATACATGCAGCCGCACCCCATCAGTAACGTCCTGATGGTATATGTGCGCGGCACTATACAGGACTGTCTCAGAAAATTAGAATATTGTGATAAAGTTCTTTATTTTCTGTAATGCAATTAAAAAAACAAAAATGTCATACATTCTGGATTCATTACAAATCAACTGAAATATTGCAAGCCTTTTATTATTTTAAGATTGCTGATTATGGCATACAGCTTAAGAAAACTCAAATATCCCATCTCTAAATATTAGAATATCATGAAAAAGTATACTAGTAGGGTGTTCAACGAATCACTTGAATCGTCTAATTAACTCGAAACACCTGCAAGGGTTTCCTGAGCCTTGAAAAACACTCAGCTTGGTTCAGTAAACTAAATCACAAGTATGGGGAAGACTGCTGATCTGACTGCTGTCCAGAGGACCGTCATTGACACCCTCCATCAGGAGGGTAAGACACAAAAAGAAATTTCTCAAAGAGCAAGCTGTTCACAGAGTGCAGTTTCAAAGCACATCCACAAAAAGTCTGTTGGAAGGGGGAAATGTGGCAGGAAACGCTGCACAACCAAGAGAGATGACCGCAGCCTTAACAGCATTGTGAAGAAGAGTCGCTTCCAGAATTTGGGGGAGCTTCAAAGACAGTGGACTGAAGCTGGAGTCCAGGTATCAAAAGTCACTGTTCACAGACGTATCCGGGAAATGGGCTACAATAGCCGTATTCCCATGGTCAAGCCACTTCTGAACTCAAGACAACGGAAGAGGCGTCTGACTTGGGCTAAGGAAAAGAAGCACTGGACAGTTGCACAGTGGTCCAAAGTCCTCTTTTCAGACGAAAGCAAGTTTTGTATTTCATTTGGAAGTCAAGGCGCCAGAGTCTGGAGAAAGGCTGGAGAGGAGCAAAATCCAAGTTGCTTGAAATCCAGTGTGAAGTTCCCACAGTCAGCGATGGTTTGGGGAGCCATGTCAGCTGCTGGTGTTGGTCCACTGTGTTTCATCAAGCCCAGAGTAAATGCAGCTGTGTACCAAGAGATTTTAGAGCACTACATGCTTCCGTCTGCTGAAAAGCTCTATGGAGATGAGGAATTCATTTTCCAGCATGATCTGGCACCTGGCCCACAGTGCCAAAACCACCAGTAACTGGTGTACTGACCATGGCATTACTGTCCTCGATTGGCCTGCAAATTCCCCTGACCTGAACCCCATAGAGAATATGTGGGGGTATTGTGAAGAAGAAGCTGAAAGACACCAGACCCAACAATGCTAATGAGCCTAAAGCCGCTATTGAAGCATCCTGGGCATCCATAACACCTCAGCAATGCACAGGCTGATTGCCTCCATGCCACGCCGCATTGATGCAGTAATCCGTGCAAAAGGATTCCCAACCAAGTACTGAGTGCATTAATGGACATTTTCAAATGTTTGATTGTGTTTTGCTGTTATAAATCTTTTTTTTTACTTGGTCTGAGGAACTATTCTAATTTTTGAAATAGGATTTTGAGTTTTCTTAAGCTGTATGCCATAATCAGCAATATTAAAATAATAAAAGGCTTGCAATATTTCAGTTGATTTGTAATGAATCCAGAATGTATGACATTTTTTGTTTTTTTTTAATTGCATTACAGAAAATAAAGAACTTTATCACAATATTCTAATTTTCTGAGACAGTCCTGTATACTACAGACGGTCAACTTGAAAATCGCTCGCAAATTGTTAATGATGCCGAGCCGCTTTAAAGTACACAAGTAGTACGAGGAACTTAGCGACGCACATAAAGAGGCGACATGGGGTCTGCGGCTGAAAGAGAAACCTGAAAGTTAGACACTTGAGTGAAATCACTCAGTGAGGTGTTCTGTCAGAGAGAGTGGTGTTTAGTTTACAGCAGCCTGTGACTGCCAATAATAATTGAAATGTCTTCCTTACTGTAAGCAGTTATGAAATACCTGTTTGTGAAAGGTTATTTGTATTCTTTATTGTTCATATAGAAACCACTGCTTTCTGCTCACTGGTGAGTTGGCCTATTGATGAGTGTTCAGCACATCAGGCTGGCAGCTGTATGGGCATTGCACTATGGTAGCTGTTATTTGCACATTGTTAATCATGAGCAATGCATCCTTACATTGTTTAACTGTGAGGTGTTATACAATTGTACTGTACTCTGGAGATCTTTTAAAGGTAACAAAATAAACGGCATGATGGGATGTGCAGTACCAAATATGTAAAGCACTTTTGTTAATGTATGATTTTCTGCATATAAGGAATAAAACAAAAATCCTCTGTCGTACCATATTGAAGTATCATTATTTTTGCATCGTGTTGAATCGCATCGTATCGCCCCGAATCGCATAATATTGAATCAAATCGTATCGAACTGTATCGCAACAGGGGTGAATCGTATCGTATCGCATCGCATCGCCTGGTGTTTCAAATGTATCGTTAATGTATTGTATCGTGGCAACGTATCGAGATGCGCATCGCATCGGCCTCAGTGATGGAGATGCACATCCCTACTAAGTAGCCAATATAAGGCTTAGTCATCTTGCCAAATAGTGAGCCTGTGTTGATGTATGAAAACTATGTTAGAACTGGTTTATAAATGGTTCTTAATGATGAATAAAGTGTTTACAATCTAATTAATAACCTAATTCTAGACCCTTTATGAATCCTTTATAAAGGGTAGCCTTATTGTAAAGTGGTACCAAATCAGCCATAGTTTTATTCAAAACACATTTAACATTTTAAGGGTGCATTCAAACCTAATAGTCCGTTTCTCAGGTGCGCACCAGACGACAGTTTGTTACATTGTTCAGAAGGTTCGGTTTGCGTTCACACGGGCAAAACTCAAACGGACTATAAACTTTGAACACAAGTCATGTGCACGGAAATGCTGTTCAACCATTGGTCTGACATTAAGGCGAGACACCCCAGGTGAACAGCGTAATTTTCTTAACTTAAAGGTATCAGCTAGAAATGTCTCCAGTTAATTACTTACAATAAGGCAATTGTTTTTTGTATTACAGGTTTTCTGAAATAGCATGTTTAAATATGCAAATTAACCATTATCTCATTAAATATGCACATATTTTAACTAGGGCTGTCAAGTTAACGAAAAAAAAAAATTAACGCCACTAATTATTTTAACGCATGTGTATTTCTTGTCCTCGGCCGCCCCGTAGTTTCAGAGCGCATTGAGTTTAAAATACATTCTACAAGCTGATGCTGACAGCCCCGCTCCTGCTGCCCGCTTGGGGCAGACCACACTTCCACGCTCACCGGCAGGCACCGACTGGCCATCGGGAGGACCGGGAGGGTGTGTGTATGTGTGGCACGAGAGAGAGACCTTACGTGTATTGTTGTTGTTAGCATCTGGTGCTAGCTAGCTGCGCTAACGGATATAAGGAGCTGTTTAAATGAAAACAGAGGAGTGACATTTCGCCGACAACTGCGCCGAGCACTTGACTTTATGCAGGAAGCCAGACAGTGGGACATTGTACGAAAAGTCAGCACACTCAGCACGGATAGTGCGCAACATGATTGCAGCGTCCAGGCAGCTCCTGTTCGAGCATATGCCTTAAGTTGCACATAGCTCCAACACGCTCCAACACACACACAATTGTATGAGAGGTTCCAGGTTGAATTGAGGCGAATATTTGTAATGTTCAGAGGTTGTTGTGTTTAATATTCATGAGAATAATATTTCTCATTGTTCAAATGATAATAAACATTTGCATAAAGCATATTTGTCCACTCATATGTGGACATATGAGTATTAAACACTTGAAAAATATTTCTCTAAGTTACATTTAGAAGAGATAAAAAATGTGCGATTAATTTGCGATTAACTATGGACAATCATGCGATTAAATATTTTAATCGACTGACCGCCCTAATTTTAACACATTTTAGGAATCGAAATCTGAACTTTGGATAAAGCCAGGTTCAAAATTCATGTTTCATTTTGTAGTCATATTAGTATCTAAGGCTTTTACAGAAGGGATATTGGATATCTCTTTTTATCACTCCATAAATCAGAAAATACTGTCAACAGCCCTAAAATATCAATTTGCCATGTTTTTAGGTATACAATGTTGTATAATTCAGGCTATGAATGATATATGAACAAACCCTTCTGTAAAAGCCTTCATAATATTGATAGGAATATAACTGGAAGGTTTGGTGTATGTACGTGCTACTCAAGTTGAAATTTCGAACTCGGAGTAGGAGAAAAAACTCATTTTGAGAAAACGAACCTTTAAAGATTGCAGTGAGGCGCTAGCTAAACCTCCTGTTCTTTGGATGATAGCTTGCGCATCGACGCACTCCGTGAAGGTATTTCATGTTCGGGGTCATTTGTTTTTTGTATAACCTTGCTTCGTGCAAGTGACAATTGTTGTCGTCTTCTCTGTGAACGTTTTTTTCGCCGTTCTTTTGCCATTTTGAGATTTCAATTTCTAGCGGAAAGCTAACCAGGAAGTGTTTTAGCACACCACGTGACGCATCTGAACGAATCACGTTGTCAGAAATTGACACCAGCCAATGAGATTTCGTTTCTTGGTTTAAGACCCATTTGTGCTTTCACGATTGGTTGCTGATACAAAGGAAATTACCATATTTGGATCTGATGAGATTGTGCAGGAGAGACGGAGCTTTCCAACGATACCTCTGAGGACATGGTGCACACAGCGGTCGCGGTACTTTATGTTACGTTAGAATGCTAACTTTTGGTGAATTTAGGAGAAATCTACAGACGCAAATAGACAAACTATAGTAAAATAAACACTTAAATGTGTATTTTGTACGTTTTCCTTCCAAAAGCCTGAAAGAAAACATGTTATGGAATCAAAATAGCACAAAATCTCAAAATTGACCAGAACTTGAAAAACAATGTTTTTGCCTGCCGTGTCTCGCCTTAAGTGGGTAAAAACGCAAATCCCGGCAATTTCTACCGGAGCCTCCGCCATGGAGCATCGGCACTTTCGGCAGGTTATTCTCATGCGGCTGTTAATCTGGAGATCAACGGACTCTAGCGGCCCGCGCATATGATTATATAAATCAGACAACGTCCGTTAAAAAACATTATAACACATATAATGAGACGTTCTGCTGTAAGGAGGGGCGTTTCACAGACGACAGGTGTTCTCACTTTTATGTAGTTGACGGAGCATTTTTACTTTACACGACACTGTTCAACACTTAATTCTGCTTCACTCTTTACATTAACAACCGCGGATGTCTTGAAAGACTCTTTCGCTAAAGATTTTGAAGACATCCGCGTTCTTGTGACACGTAAATACTACGCTTCCTGTGTTTTGGCGCGGACTGCGTTCACACCGACCCAAATGAACCGCACCTAGCGGCTAAACGCACCAGGGTTCGATTCAACCGGACTATACAAGGCAGGTGTGAACGCACCCCTAAGTGATAGTTCATTTTTTCCCACTTACATTCATCTCCTCCACAGCCATGTGTTCACTGCGCAGGACAGCCCACTCCTTCTTTGTATCCCTGCTGAGGCCCTCAGCATCACCCAGAGAGCGTTGCAGCTTCTCCACCTCCTGCACTAGGTCCTTACCGCTCTGCAAGGAGGGAAACATCACAGACTAAGTCAGCTCAATATGTCACATGCAAACAACTCAGATCTTAAGCAGTTCACAGTCTAAACTCCTTTTTTAAGCATAGCACACTTGTTGGGAAAAATATTTTGCCTTTCCTAATTTTTCTACCATTATTTAGGAAGCGAACACAGATTATCTTATCACACAGTTAAAGGTTTATTACACACACACCCCCACCAAAAGAACATCCATTTCTGTATATGTTTAATTTAAACACTTTGAATTACCTTTGTCTATTTTATTCCAAAGCCTTGATCCTATTCTGAAGGATTATATTTGCCTTGTAATACTAATTTGCCATGCAAACAGAATAAATAAGTATTTAGGGGAATAAATCCAATCAGAATTGTGTACAAATGTTTTTGTAAATGAATTTAAAGCTCAGAAATACCATACTCCAGATATTTTAACCAAAGACATCTCACCTAAATGTCCCTGGTAATAATCATGTTTGCTTGTAGATTATAACCACACATTACGTGCCTTAAAGAATTGGCTAAATGTAGATAACTATAACAGTTTGTCAAAAGAGAAGCTAGATGTTGCAACTTTACGATGTTCAAATGGGACAACACATACCATACTCTGAAGTTCCAGTGCAAATTCATTTTTCTTCTTCAGCTCAACAGTCAGAGTTTGCAGTTTGTTCTTGTAAACACAAAAGTTAAAATACTATTTAACAAAATTGCAACAACAAAGTGCGGCTTGTAATAGTTATATGAAGAATACAAATCATATATTTCCAAATAACCCAAAAAAGTCTACACTTGGGGCATGTTGTCTTACCTGCAGATCCAGACACTGAAGCTCAGAGGCTTCAACAGTCTTCTTCAAGTTGGCCATTTCATTTTGCAACTCATTCTGTTAGATCACACAAACAAAATGAACAGAAGGTAAATGAAAGCCCAACACCCAACTTTACAGTCCAAGCATCGTAATACCCCTTTCTCATTAAACCGGTTCAAGGCGAACCATTTCTTCCTCGTTTCCCCCGTAGTGGAACCGGCTCTTGGCGACTAAAACCGGTTCTTCTGGCACCAAAAAACTGCTCGTCAAGAACCAAATACGAGGCTAGGTCAGATTAACTTGAGCAATAACAGTTCATGGCAAGTACGGCGAAGAGAAGAAAAGTTGTAACAAGCCGTAGCGCTGAGCAAAGTGACCAGAACATGACCAGGACGACTGATCCATGTAAAGGAAAGAATGAATGGGGCCATGTATCGTGAGATTTTGAGTGACAACCTCCTTCCATCAGCAAGGGCATTGAAGATGAAACGTGGCTGGGTCTTTCAGCATGACAATGATCCCAAACACACCACCCGGGTAACGAAGGAGTGGCTTCGTAAGAAGCATTTCAAGGTCCTGGAGTGGCCTAGCCAGTCTCCAGATCTCAACCCCATAGAAAATCTTTGGAGGGAGTTGAAAGTCCGTGTTGCCCAGCGACAGCCCCAAAACATCACTGCTCTACAGGAGATCTGCATGGAGGAATGGGCCAAAATACCAGCAACAGTGTGTGAAAACCTTGTGAAGACTTACAGAAAACGTTTGACCTCTGTCATTGCCAACAAAGGGTATATAACAAAGTATTGAGATGAACTTTTGTTATTGACCAAATACTTATTTTCCACCATAATGGGCAAATAAATTCTTTAAAAATCAGACATTTTCTGGATTGTTTTTCCTCATTTTGTCTCATAGTTGAGGTATACCTAGGATGAAAATTACAGGCCTCTCTCATCTTTTTAAGTGGTCGAACCTGCACAATTGGTGGCTGACTAAATACTTTTTTGCCCCACTGTATATGAATGCACCTGCCAATTACCTGAGCAAGTTAGATGCTGCGTATCACAGTGCACTGAGATTTTTGACAAATTGTAAAGCACTTACGCATCACTGTACCCTGTATACCAAGGCGGTTATGCCATCACTTACTGTACGGAGGCTCAGTCACTGGTACTTTTTCATTTACAAAGCCATGTTGGATAAACTACCATCTTATATCTGCTCCCTGATCTCTCTGCGAATTGAAAGTACTTATTGCCCGAGATCGCATGCTGTGGTTTTATTAAATGTGCCAAGTGCTAGGACTGTCTTAGGGAAGAAAGCTTTTAGATGTGCAGCTCCACTAACATGGAACAGTCTGCAAAAAGAATGGAAAATTACCAAGCTAGTACCACTACATGTTTTTAAAGCTCGGTTGGATGCTACAAAATCAGATGCTGTTGGTACCTGTACATGTGGTTAAATATGTAAATTGTAATCCCTGTACATTTTGCTGTATGATGTCCTTTTGTTGTTTATGTTTTTATGTCTTCTTGTGGAACCTACTGCTGCAGGTCTCCCTTGAAAAAGAGATCATTGATCTCAATGGGATTTTACCTGGATAAATAAAGGTTTTGAATTGAATGTTCTGTCTACAACTGTTGATGTGAGGCTAATGCAGGATTTGCTAGCTTGATGCTACCGGCATTTAGCGGCAGTGACTCAACAAATTGGCACTTAAAATGTATCGTCAGCAATGTATGACAAGCAGACTGCTTGCTTAATGTAGACTCACACCAATAGCTCAATATGATCAGAACAAGATTGCTTTCATATCAGAGATCAGATGAGGTGGAGCTGCCTCCAGCAATAGAGGATGAGGCAGAGAGCAGCAGCAGCACAGGGTTGCAGCAGGTATGTATATGCTGTAGTCAGGTGATTTAAATGTATCAATGAAAGGAAGAAGTGTAGGCTACATGATAAGAAGGGAATACAGTTTGAATAAAAGTAATACAGTACAACTGTACTACTTTTTAATGTACAAATACTTTGTTACTGTACAATATCAATAACAATAATCCACAGCTCCTCTCTCTGCTCCAGAGGAAGAAAAAAATTCCGGGCATCCGAGCAGCACCCTGCCAAGGCAGTAAACCTAGGGGAAACACTGCAGTGGTTTGGAGGGAAAGGGGTATCTGTGGAGTCTGAATGGAATCAAATGAATTACCTCTTGGTCTTTCCTGCATTCGTCCTCTAGAGCCTCGAACTCGTCCACCTCTCTCTTCTCCTCCAGTTCCTGAGAGAGAGACGCTTTCTCCTTCTCCAGCATTTTTATTTGCTCAAAGAACATCCCCAGCTCATTCTTCAGATAGTCCCGTTCAAGAAGCACCTTGTCCTGTAAGCATACCATTTAATGCAGTAAACATTTCCAAGTGAAACGCATTGCCTTAATGTTGTTTGTTTGTAACTGCTAGTATCATGCTTAACAAATTATCTGTGTGGAAAGGATATAAAACATTTTTCGCTGTGCTTTGTGCAACATGAATATATAAAATAGTTTGTTTGGGTCTTAAAAAAAAAGTTAGGTAAACTTCAAATTTACTTTGTCGACTTTATCGTCATTATACTCTTAAAATGAGCTTTTGCAGGCTTCCCTCTATGCAGCTAAACAAACAAATAAAAGCAGTGATGCAAACAGAGATAGCTGCAAAGAGAATACGAAAATTGAATTTTTTTAGATAGTTTGAAATATTCCTTCATTTAGCCTGGGATGAACAAATCTGATATCCTTGGGAGTTTCTCCACAACCTATATAACATCACCATCACATACCTAAATACTGAACATTACAATCATAAATACATCCTTTTCTCAGATGCAAAATAAGCTGCGCTGTAGAATGAGTTGTGTCACAGGAGCTCCATCAAGCCTTACCATCTCTGTAGACAGGCTTTCACACAGATGGACCGTCTCGGCAAACTCTTTTTTCATCTGGAAAACAAGGTTTGAAGATTAGTTTTAAAGGCGGCTAAAAACTCCAATAAGCACCGCATCGTCCTCCATTTGGCTCAAAGACCTGTTGTTCATTCTCAAACTGGACAAGATCAAATGTACTCTCAGGATCTCAGTAGACTGTTTCTATAAGAAATGGCAGTGCTTTATAAACTATTTCAACAACATCCATACACTCCCAACCAGTGTTTCCGCCAGACCAGGGCTGAGAGGGCGTCCACCCCGAGAACGGGGTGAATTTTGACTTGAGCCGTCCCTTATAGATACTATCTTTTTACGTTAGTGAGCCGGATAAAGTGCCGGCTGTTTTCGGCTCCCAAAACGGCTCTTCATGTTACCAGTTTACCACGGAGCCTCAGTTTCGCGCGCGTGCTCTGGGGCTCACGCGTGTGCTCTGGGGCTCACGCGCGTGCTCTGGGGCTCACGCGCGTGCTCTGGGGCGCACACCAGAGCACACCAGCGTGCTCTGGTGCGTGCTAGTGGAGCGCACACCAGAGCACACCAGCGTGCTCTGGTGCGTGCTAGTGGAGCGCACACCAGAGCACACCAGCGTGCTCTGGTGCGTGCTAGTGGAGCGCACACCAGAGCACACCAGCGTGCTCTGGTGTGCGCTCCACTAGCACCGCTCATCGCGCACGTTCCGTGTTGTCCAGTAGCAAGCACCGCCGATGTCGGGGAAACGATCTTCAATACTCCGAAAAAAATCCCACCAGACTCCTTTGTCTCTCCAACAGAGGGATGTCCTGGTCCTTTTTGTCATTTCAAGCGATAAAAACTCCCACCAGACTTCTTTGTCTCTCCAACAGAGGGATGTCCTTGTCCTTTTTGTCATTTCAAGCGATAAAAACTCTCGATCTTCTCTCGAATTATTTATATTTTTGGACGCCCTCGGCTCGCGTTCAGGGCGTCCCGAGCTGAATAAGGGCGTCAAATGACGGCAAGACGCCCCCCTGGCGGAAACGCTGCTCCCAACCAAATTGTGTGAATGACCTAATAATGTCCTATAATACACCTTTCCTTTTTTTTTTAATCAACCCACGTATTCATCTTTGTATTAACGTATACAGTATGTATTTATTTACATTTGATATGTTCTTTGATAACATGGAATCAATGTGCTTCTTTGATTAAACCTATATCTCCATGGGCTTTCGAGGTGGGAGGGGATGGGTGAGGGCTTGTAATGTTTTTTACTAAGTGGTAAAAAATGAAAATGAAAGGAAAATCATTGTCACAATTGTGAACCTCTATGATTGTACATGTCCTTCAATAAAAAAAAGGAGCTAAAATAACCAAGCCATGAGTATGATGGCTAGCTATGGCGATTCTCTCATGTGTAATAATGGATTTCTCTGCTAGGCCAGAGAGGAGGTATATCTAAACACAGCATACCTGAGTGTTGCTCTGGTCCTCATTCTGACTCCCAATGTCTGCCAATCTGCCGCCCAAAATCTCCACCTGTTCCAGGGCCTTTACTTTCTGTTCGGCCATCATCTGCAGCTCCAGCTCCAGCTGCGCTGCCCTCTGTTCTGTTGACTGTAATTTGTCGAGGGCATCTTTTTTCTGTTGGGCCTCCATCTCCAGCTGCATCATTAAGAAGGAGACTCTCCCAGAAAGCTCGTGCATACGGGCTGGAGACACAAAGTCTTTGGGGCTGAAAAATAAAAAGGTATGACATACAGATGTTCAACAACATTTGAAAATCAAGTACCTCCCTTCAGACTGACAAAAACCAAAAGATCCAATTCACCAGCTAAACCGTACACTAAAATAGGTTTCTCAAACCATTTGAGGTGAGAGGCAGGCCATGTCTTTTTTTACCATATTTCAGCAGAGCTGTCCAGTTTGACTGATCAGAAAAATGGTTGAAAACATGGTGGGAGGTGGCAGATTATTTCTCATGCACTACTGTCAGGATAAAGTGACAGCTTGAGCAGATCCATCCATCCATCCATCCATCTTCTTCCGCTTATCCGTGGTCGGGTCGCGGGGGGTAGCAGTTCCAGCAGAGAGCCCCAAACTTCCTTTTCCCTGGCGACATCAACCAGCTCTGACTGGGGGATCCCAAGGCGCTCCCAGGCCAGCGAAGAGATATAATCCCTCCACCTGGTCCTAGGTCTACCCCTTGGTCTCTTCCCAGCTGGACGTGCCTGGAACACCTCCCTAGGGAGGCGCCCAGGTGGCATCCTAACTAGGTGCCCGAACCACCTCAACTGGCTCCTTTCGACGCGAAGGAGGAGCGGCTCAACTCCGAGTCCCTCCCGGATGACCGAACTTCTCACCTTATCCCTAAGGGAGACACCAGCCACCCTGCGGAGAAAACCCATCTCGGCCGCTTGTATCCGCGATCTCGTTCTTTCGGTCATGACCCATCCTTCATGACCATAGGTGAGGGTAGGAACGAAAATGGCCCGGTAGACAGAGAGCTTTGCCTTCTGGCTCAGCTCCCTTTTCGTCACAACGGTGCGGTAAAGCGACTGCAGTACCGCTCCCGCTGCTCCGATTCTCCGGCCCATCTCACGCTCCATTGTTCCCTCACTCGAGAACAAAACCCCGAGATACTTGAACTCCTTCACTTGGGGTAAGGACTCATTCCCTACTTGGAGTGGACAATCCATCGGTTTCCTGCTGAGAACCATGGCCTCAGATTTGGAGGTGCTGATCCTCATCCCAGCCGCTTCACACTCGGTTGCGAAACGATCCAGTGAGTGCTGAAGGTCGCAGACCGATGAAGCCATCAGAACCACATCATCTGCAAAAAGCAGTGGTGCAATCCTTAGCCCACCGAACTGCAGACCCACCCCCCCATGACTACGCCTCGAAATCCGATCCATGTATATTACAAACAGGATTGGTGACAAAGCGCAGCCCTGGCGGAGGCCAACCCTCACCGGAAATGGGTCCGACTTACTGCCGAGGACCCGGACACAGCTCTCGCTTTGGGAGTACAGAGATTGGATGGCCCTGAGTAGAGACCCCCTCACCCCATACTCCCGCAGCACCTCCCACAGTAACTCCCTGGGAACCCGGTCATACGCCTTCTCCAAGTCCACAAAACACATGTAGACCGGATAAGCGTACTCCCAAGCCCCCTCCAGGATCCTTGCGAGAGTAAAAAGCTGATCCGTCGTTCCACGACCAGGACGGAATCCGCATTGTTCCTCAGCTTGAGCAGATATGAAACAAAAATAAGTGTAATGAAAGTTTCCAAATGAACCGTTAAATCTCATACTTTATTAAAAGCGGCCCTATAATGCTTTTTGGGGTTTCCCTTTCCCTCATGCATACAGTTAGGTTAGTTATAAACAATGATAATTAACCTAACTGTTTTTGTTTTTTTTGTAATGCTTTAATGGACCTGAGCCGTTATAAATAATGCATTATAACAAATTATAAAAAATAAAATTGTGAATCACAAACAAAAAGTGTTAACAGGCTTTGCTATAACCAATATGTAGATTGTCTCTGCAGTTACACTTCCTGACAAACACACAAATACAGCACAGTGTCTCAACCCGACCTATTTTCTGCAAATGTGCAATCACTTTGAAATAGCTGAATCAATAAATTGGCATAGTTTAAATAAGTCAAGCTAGTCGTTAGTTTGTTTGGCATTTGGCCGTGTAATAAGCCAGATAATGTGCAGTCATTATAGGGGGAAAAAAACACAGACAGTATGATCACAGAGACCGAAGTGAAGCGGAGGGATCTTGATCGGGTGTTTTTTTTTTTTACGTTTGAGATGTTCCCGCATCACTGTGGTGCTCCCATGTGCAAGTTCAATTTTACACAGTTCGCAGGTAACACACTTTTTACTGTTGTTTAAAGTGAAGTGCTCCCACGCTGTTCAAGATTTTATTCGGACCGTGCTTTTCTACGCCTCCTCCATTTTTTCGAATGTTGTTTTTCTTTCCCGAGTGACCTGGCCAGCTCCGCAAACAGAGAGTAACAACATAGACCGAACGAATCAACGAATGAATTAGTAGGCAACTCATTTGGTCATCTATTTTAATCGATTAATTGGTCGATTAGTTGAGGACCGCATAAGAAACATGACCAAAATGTGTTGTTGCACCCCTAAGCATTATGAGAAAAATAAAGAGCTTTTTGAACATTAAAGCATGGAGACATGTCCCAGTAGAGGCACTACATACCAATATGAACCTGAATATGATCATAGAAGAAAACGAGGGATATCAAGCTTCAACTCATGATAAAGTGGTCACAACTTATCAAATCAAGTTTTATTTATATAGCACATTTATAAAAAAATTTGGTCGAGCCAAAGTGCTGTACATATAATAAAAATAGCCTACAGTAGAGACACTTTACAGCTAATACAACAGCACAGATTGTTCAGAATATCAGTATGAGAAAAAAAAAACGAAAAAAAAACCGAGTTGCGTTCACACCGGACGCAATGCGAATATTTGCTTCGCTCTAATCGCATCGCTCTAAATACTCGAGTTTCACCACGGCTGTCAGCTGTGTTTACTCGCATCATTCAACCAAGACGCGCTGGCTCGTGGGCTACAACTACAACAAAATTAACATGTTTTACCGTGATTAAATTGTAATACACGTTTATAAATGATGCCAAAATAACAACATACTGATACCGGTTAGTAAAAACCATGAATTAATGCTTTGACAAGTCTGCAGACAGACGTTTTCTGAATGAAGATCGCATCGACCAGGCTAAGCTAACGCAGTATATGCTCCGACCGTCCACACTCATAACAACGGCCTAAAGACATAAATAAACCAGCGACTGTATTCGCCATGACAGACAGTCTGTGGTTTTTATTTGTTTAACTTTTGTCCAGTTTCTGAACAGATATGAGGAGCTGTGAGCTCTGTGTGCTAACTGCTAACAGCTGATGTTTTCCGGTTGAACTTCAGGCTGAGATCCTCACCGCTGATTGGCTACCGCGAGATCGCGCCACGCGAATATGACGCTCGAGTTGAAAAAATTGAACTCGAGCGTTTGTCGCGGCCCCCTTCAAATCACGCCGCGGAATTCGCGTCCACCGCTTCATGCTCGCCGTCGGAGCGAATTTGCATCCCTGTATTGACTTTACATGTAATCGCACCACCCCCAAACATCGCATCGCGTCCGGTGTGAAGGCAGCATTACGCTGTCCTGGATGATAAGAGTAGTTAGATTTGCTGTCTATCAAATGAAAAGTAATATAAGCATTAGTAGTTTTAAGACATTCACCTGTCTGCAAAGCTTCGGACAGTCACAGAAGTCTGATTCATGTCCATTTCATCTGAAGGCTCATCAGGAATCCCCCAGGGAGCATCAAAGTCCTTACCAGCTGTTGAAACATACCATGTATGTATGAAACTAATAATTTGAATTCATTTTAATCATGAATGATGATGATTGGAATTATGATTTGCAGAGTGCATTAACTTTTTCATTTTATCAGCTTTTTCTTACATTCACACAGCTCACTCTTTCTTTTCCCAGTGAAAGAATCACATAGACGTGTACGGGCAAGTCCTTGCATCTTCCCTCCCCAAGTTTCTCTGCGTTTGGGCACCTGGAAAAACAGGATGAGAGTAAGCATGACTAAGATGCTGACGAAAAAAAGGTCTCCTTTGAAACCAGCGTTATTTTAAGTCCTATTCACCTTTTGTACAGGAACCAGGTTTGAGCTGGTGACAAGCAATTTGGTCAGGTTTCTGATGCGGTCCTCTTGCTCTGTCTGCAGCTGATCCTTCACTTGGAGCCTCTGGGAGAGAGATTTCCTCTCCTTGGCCGTAGTCTGTGTGACTGAAGACACCTGTAGCGAGATCACCCATGGGTAGTTAGTAGAAAGTGCATTTAAAATGAGAATTGTGGTGATAAGCACATCAAAATAAAAAAAGACTTAAGAAAAAAAGGAAAGATGATACTTGCCTCCTGAAGTTGACGCTTCAGGTCTTCAATTTCATTGCGATACCTTTTAAGCAGGGCCCCTTCATCGGACACCTCTGTCACATGAGGGTCGTTCTTCATTTTCTTTGCAGTGCTGGCAAACTAACACAAATAAAAAATGTTTTTGAGAAATGATCTGCTTTGATTTCTCAGTATGTTCCCTGTAATAGTCCATGTTGAAAGTCTCATAAAAATAAAACTTTCTGGACAGGCCTTCGACTGAAAATGTGCAATGTTTAATCTTGCATAAATGTGCAGGGCAAATAAGCCAACTGTATTGCCTTTAAAAAGAAGAAAATATAACATCAAAGAATAGCCCCATGGCATAATCCTGAAGCCCGCAAACTCAAGCAAAGTTGCGACAATTTAAAGTGCACCTCTCACACTATTTCTAAGGCAATAGACGCTTTCACACCAAGTACTTTGCTGTACTTAGTTCCCAGCACTTAGTACCCCCATCGAACTAAGAGCCGATCGCGTTCACACCGGAATAAGTCCGGGAGGGAAGATTACGCAAATGAAGCCGCTGACGTCACTTCTTCTTCTTCTTCTGCTGCTGCTTTGGGTTTACTGGCAGGCCGCAAACAACTTCACGGCGTATACTGCCACCCGAAGTCCCCTGCCGGAAGTCCCCGGAGTTAGGGAATCGCCAGAACGCCAACACCTCCTCATCTCCACCGCTCCCATGTTTTCTTTTGAGTTGCCATAAGTTAGTCTCTCTGCTTTGGTGCACGGGGCAAATGCTAATAATGCTAATGATAATGCCAGCAAATACAATGGCGGCTTAAAAAAAACTTTTCCGATTTTTACGGGGCGTGGTTTGCAATTAGCTCAGCCAATCAGAAATTGGAACTTTTTTCAGGCCCGGACTGGCCATCGGGAGGACCGGGAGGTTTCCCGATGGCCTGGCCTGCTAAGTGGCCTGCAGGCCAGAGGACATTTTTTTTTTTTATGTATGTATTGTGAACGCAACGCTGCGCAAATGTGGGTCTGACTCTGCCTCACAGAGGGTGACTGGCTGTCTACATGATCTGGCCTCCCGACATGGCCACTTTCATACAGATCATACTAATGCCCTCGATTGATCTCTGTGTGTCATTCAAGCTCGGGAGGGTCTGTATGTGTGGCGCGGGCACCGGTTACGTGTATCGTTGTTGTTAGCATCTGGTGCTAGCTAGCTGCGCTAACTAACGCTAATCATGAGCTGTCAACAAGGTGGAGGAGAGTCCTCTCCTGTCAGACTGAGAGCCTGATAACAGCTCAGGTGAGGTAAAGGACTCCGAGTGTTTAGATAGTTAACTTAGTCTAATGGCGCGTTTCCTCTGCAGGCCTCGCTCGGTTTGGTTAGGCCTTATTAGGCCCGGCTCACTTTAATGCTGCGCTTCCATTACAGTTTAGGAACTGGGGTAGTTACTATAGTAACTCAGTGTAGGCGGAGCCGTGACGTCATATTCAATGAGAGCCCCAGAAAAACAACACAGCCGTTAGCTCTTAGCACTCAGAGCTCACAGCTCCTCATATCTGTTCAGAAACTAGACAAAAGTTAAACAAGTACAAACCACAGACTGCCTGTGTCATGGCGAATACTGTCGCTGGTTTATTTATGTCTGTATAGGCCGTTGTTGTGAGTGTGGACGGTCGGAGCATATATAACGTTAGCTTAGCAAAGCTCCATTTAGAAAACACGCATTTTAAAAAGGGTTTTTCGCCTGCCGTCTGTCTGCAGACTTGTCAAAGCATTAATTCATGGTTTTTACTAACCGGTATCAGTATGTTGTTACTTCGGCATCATTTTGAAAAGTGTATTACAATTAAATCACGGTCAAATATGTTCATCTTGTTGTAGTTGTATCCCCTTGCCAGCGATTCTCTCTAGTTTAGCATACTCAGCCCGACTCAGCCTGGTTGTTCCTGGCCCTAGAACCACGATTCTATGGGGCCAGAAAAACTGTGAATTAGGACCCGCTAGCTGGTACTAGGCCAAGCAGAAACGCAACCAAAAACGGGGCCCGCACGGCTCGGCACGCTTAAAGCGAGCTACCCGCTGCAGTGGAAACGCGCCATAAATTCTCTGTGGGTCTCAAACGGTTTGGTCACCATTTATGTAAACACATATTTCTATTTGAAGGGGGAGTGATTAGTAAAATATGGATGAATAATAAAAAAAAAAATGTTAACTAGATGAAAAAAGGCAAGATAAACTTTAAAAAGTTGTTGAGAGCTAAAACTAGTCTTTGCTGCTGCCTCAAAGAGGAGCAGGGGGGAGAGGGGGGAGACAGAAGAGGCTTGCTCAGGAGCACATACACGCTCACAACTATAAATGAACCAAAAACAAATAAATAAACAAGTTTCAATGTTTTTTCATATTGGATATGGTATGTTATTGGTTATGGCCATGTTCTTATGATTTTATGATTATTTAAATGTATACAGTTCTGTTTCATATGGGTGTAGTCTCTTTATTTCCCCCTCAAAATGCACCAGATTGATGCATTTAAGTCCAACATTTAAAAAAAAAAATTACCGGGCCCCCCTAGAGGATTTGAGGTCCACCTCCACTTAAAAGATGTTCACATGGATATGTTTTAATAGTAACCCATGTCCATATGTTTATTCTGGGGTAGTAGATGTAAAGTTTAGGGCTATCACTATGGGCAGCAACGCTGTAAATATTGACAAATAAATCCAGGAAAATGGCACCGAAGAAAACTGGTAGTGGCCTGGCTGGGTGTATAATTCCCGGCCTGACTAATTGTCCCAGTCCGGCCCTGACCACCTCTCGGAGGCCCTAAAAAGGGGGTAAAAGTTCTCATGAACCAAGTTCTCTTTTTGGTGTGAACGCAAAATTCCAGGAACTATCGGAACTAAATGGGAAAAGTACGGGGAAAAGTACTACGGTGTGAAAGCGCCTAATAGCATAGGTCTCAGATATATACAAAAAAACATGTCTATGAAGTGTTTTGCTCAAAATAACAAACAGATCACCCATTCTAGCCATGCCTCATATCCCTCTATTTCACTTCCTATCTCAAAAGGGCTGATTCTGGGTATAAAGTTTTAAAAACATTTTTTTTTAAATTGATAAAAAATAAAAGAGGAGGGGGCTGAGCTCATGCGGGACCCGGCAGCTACTGTCTAAACTAAATACTGCGGTGATGAAACGCCATATCATGGATTATCAAGGATTATCTTTGAAACAGTCTGGAGCTCAAAGGCTTGCTCTCTTGCCGGTTATACCACAAGGTGAGTACAGGTTAGCTCTGAGTGTTAGCGATGCTAATGTAAACACCGACCATATTACGTCCAAAACAGTCGGGAATTGTTTCTGATAGCAACTTTCTGATTGGGCCGTGGGTCTACATTTCAGATATTGCGACATATCGGACGCAAATCTGGATCAGCTCCGTTGTTCCCCCGTTTTTAGAGATTTGGGTACGGAGGAAAAGAGAGAGGGTTTAATTTTCTGACGCTGCGTGAGTTCCCAGACACACCGGGGACACATAGTTATGTATAAAAGACATCAAAAAATGCATTTTGCATGGTAGGTCCCCTTTAAAAAGGAGATGGCGTTCCACAAAGCTTGAAAAATCTTGTTTAATTTAGCATGATAATCTCACTAAATATAAGAAAGCTCTCCGTAAAACGAGAACATCTTATTACTCAGAAGATAAGAACGATGCCAGGTGTATTTGCAGCACCGAGACCAGGCTGACAGAGAGCCACAGCTTATATTCCTATAACACTCAGTAGTAATGATTTCATGAGCTTTTTTGATAATACAATTATAACTCTTCGAAACAAAATTAATAACCTCCTGCCTTCAATCAGTTATCTTCATCTATCAGAACTTTAAGATCTGATACAACACCAGATAGTTATTTAGTCTTCTTTTCTCCCATAAAACTCAAAACTACTAACTTCAGTGATGGTCTCTTCTATACCATCAATTAGACCAAATTCCAACTAAGTTGTGAAATAAGTGTTTCCCTTCATTAACCCTACTTTATTAAATATGATTATAATTTCTTTATTATCAGGCAACTTGCCACAATCCTTTACAAGTAGCTGCGATAAAACCTCTTCTTAAAAAGCACAACCTTGATCCAGAGGTTTTGGCCAACTATAGACCTATTTCTAATCTTTTTTTCCTCTCTAAAATCCTTGATAAAGCAGTCCAAAACAAAAATCTTCACATTTAGCTATATAAATTAACTTTGATTGATTGGAATGTAAAATACGATTTAGTATATATTATAACATGTGAATAATATTGAGGTAGAAGCTTTGATGTACAGGACAGAAAACGGCATATTTGACCAACCTGCAGAGTGCTGAGGGTCTCCTCCAGAGTGACCGGAGTGATGGTGCAGATGATGACTGTTTTAGCGTTCCCGCCCAACGAGTTCTGCAGGATGCGGGTGAGCTTACTGTCCCTGTAGTTTGTGAAGCCCCTGAAGTAAGAGAATGAAATTGAGTAAATGTTTTTACACATAAAACTAAGCGCTTCATGAACATTTTAACTTTTATGTAAACATGAATTGTTTAACTCCAATTATCTAATAATAATAATAATAATACATTACATTTATATAGCGCTTTTCCTGGTGCTCAAAGCGCTTACAAGCAAGTAAATCAAAATAACAACAAAAGTAAAAAGTGCTAAGCTAGGTGGAATAAGGGCGAGGGGTTAGTGGATTAGGAGTTGAAGGCAAGAGTGAAAAGGTGAGTTTTGAGGGGTTGTTTGAACGATGTGAGAGTGTTGGCGGATCTGACGTGGCTGGGGAGCGAGTTCCAGAGTGTGGGGGAGGCTGCTGCGAAGGCCCTGTCACCCCAGGTCCGGAGCTTTGTCCTGATGGGCTGCAGTAGGTTAGCTTCAGCTGACCTGAGGCGACGGGTGGGGGTGTGTCGTTGGATGAGGTCACAGAGGTAGGGGGAGGCAAGGTTGTTGAGGGCTTTGAAAGTGAAAATTAATATTTTAAAGTTTAAAATGCGGTGTTTGATGGGGAGCCAGCGGAGGTCATGGAGGATAGGGGTCGGAGCGTCGGATGGAGGTGAGCAAGCGGGCAGCTGAGTTTTGGACATATTGAAGTTTTTTTAGTATGAATGCAGGTGATCCAAAAAGTGTGCTGTTGCAGTAATCCAGTCGGGATGTTACGAAGGCATGGATCGGAGTTTCAGCAACGGGCGATGAGAGGGAGGGTCTGATGCGGGCGATGTTCTTTAAATGGAAGAAAGCGTTTTTTTATGACCTGGTTGACGTGAGGGTGGGGTCGAGGATGATGCCAAGGTTACAGATGTGAGTGGAGGGGTTGACAATGGAGCCATCGATAGTAAGAGAAAAATCTTGGGTTGAGCGGGTAAGTGAGTTTGGGCCAATGATTATAAGTTACGATTTGTCACAGTTACATTTTAGAAAATTGTTTTGCATCCAAATTGTAATGTCAGTGAGGCAGGTGCTGAGCTGGGAGTATGTGGTTGGAGAAATTGATTTTGTTGAGGTAGAGCTGTGTGTCATCAGCATAACTGGAGTTGGTGTTGACGGAGGATTTATCCAATTGGGAGGATGTAGATAATGAACAGAAGGAGACCAGAAGTACAGAACCCTGAGGGACGCCATGATTGACGGAGGCTGTGGGGGATTTGGAGTTGTTAATGGAGATGAATTGATGTCTGTCAGAGAGATAGAATTTAAACAGGGAGAGGGCTTCCATTCTTTGACAGGAATGGAAGGTTCGAGATATATACCAGGTAAAAAGTCTCATGAGCCTTATCCCAATACGCCTCCTCCTTTCCCTCACTCGCCTCCCTTCCTTGCGTCTTAGCTCCGCCTCCGTAAAATGCAAGCGAGAGACACGAGGAGGTGACGCGAGGACAGAGGAGTCCTCAGGTATTAATTGGGATGTCCTCGTTCACTCAAACGTCACTTTTAAACGACGTCTGTTAATGATGTCATGTGCACAGCTGTATCCCCTCTCATCGGGCTTAACTGAAGAACCCTTTAGAGCCGGCCCATTTGTTGTTAAATATCTATGAATGAATCTTTCTCTTGTTAGTCAAGGAATTCAATGTATGATGGTTGGTCCTGCTTTTGTGTTCCGTTTGTGTAAAATGTAGCCTATATTTAAATTAAAATATAATTATAGTAATGTGAAAGCCTTTTAGAAATGAATTGCACATAATAATTCCCACGGAGCTGTGAGCACTTATACATTTATGTGACGCTTTTCCACTCATCTTCCAGTTGTTGGTTTTCCTCTGTTGAAATGGACCAGCTGTGAAGGTGGGGGCGGGGCTTTTATACGCGAGTAGTGAAAACACTTCTGCGTAGTCTGCTCGCGTGTATCCTCCCTTTCGTCTCCTCCCTCACCCCTCCTCGACTCCTCCGTGTGCATTTCAGCTATTGGGACATCCTTCAACATGGCGTGTCTTGATCGATTTCCGGGTCAAGTCCCGGAGGAGGGGAAGAGAGGATTCGAGGAGGGGTATTGGGATGAGGCTATTGAGATTAAAATCTATTTTTCAAGAGCGACCTGGCCAAGAGGGCAGCATGAACAAAGTTACAACAGATAAAACACAGACAATACATTATTCCAAGCAGAAGGGGCAGCATATTTAAAAGCTTTTTTACCCAGTTCTGTTCTCTGTTTCTCACTTTAGGAACCAGCATGTTAGCCACAATATGTTAGTCTACTTTAATCAAACAGCTAACTCAGACAGAGAGCAGTAGTAGCGATATTCTAATATTAGAGATAACAACACAGACAGTTATTGAATTGGAAATGTAAACGGGTAAAGCAGAAATGTTCAGTTATGTAATGCAATGATGTTAACTCACTTCTGGCCTTCATCAGTCAGCCTCTTGATCACTTGGCCCAGTGTGAACAGGCTGCGGTTGATATTGCAACCTTCTTTGAAGCGTGTGCCTAAAATATAAAAAAGAGATGGTTTATTTTGGGTTTGCTGATCACACAGTACAGTGTACTTACAATTGTCATCAGATCCATTTTGCATTTCACAAGGCTTTAAATCAGTAACTTTATATGATTTATGGATTTAACTCCACCTTACCTTCAGCTCCTGTTTGACTGGCTCTCTCAGATCCAGCTAGATCGACTAAATTCTAGAAGATAAGCAAAATGGTTATTCAAAAAATAATAATAAACAGACAATGAGGAAGACAATTAACAGAAAGAAAGAACTTTCCAATAAAGAAAACCCAGCTCATTACCAAATGAGACACAATAATGGCTCCATCAGCGTTTTCACCAGATGCTGGGTCACTCCTTTCTCTGTTTTCCAGGATCTAAGAAGACATGAATCATGAAAAATCCAGAGTTCCCCAGAAATCAACTTGTACCTAATGTTGTGGTGTTACTCACCATTCGAAAAATTGTGTGTGATCGACTGCTCCTCTCATTCATTTTGGTCTTTCCATAGTGACGGTTCTCTGCAGAGGGAGAGAGCAGAAATCAAATGGTTGTTAGACACAATGCAGATCCTGAAGAAAACGGTCTCGTGTTCAGTCATCTCAGATCTTACGTTCTCCTTTCCGGATCCAGGCCAAGACTTGTGCATGAGATGTGACCAGTTCCTCCGTCAGGTCAGCCACATAGATGGTTTTCTGCACATTTAAAAAAAGACACAAGCACAATGATCATTTAAAGAAAAAGAAAACGATGTCCATGGCTTTAGCACTCATAGACATGAAGTATCATCATATTATAATGATGGAGGTCGGTGTGTGTGTTACTGAGGGAGTGTAGTAGTACCACGTCTGAAATTAATTGAATCAGAGGATCTGTAGAAAACTGTCTGCCCAGAACTTTGGTTAGCGCATACACTCATTAAAATCAGTTAAAACAGCACTCAGTCATATAATGTTACAAAGAACAGCTTTACGTCTGAAACACAGGAAAAATTGCTTCCTTTTTTTGTTGCCAGATTTTTCTGCCGAAATTAGAAGGCTAAATTTAGTATTAAAATGTGTCAGAAACATTTGATGAAAACATCATATGCAAACTTCTAAAAAGCCCACTTACATTAATTGTCTCTCGGACTTCCAGAGGTTTTCTCTTACAGCTATCAACGAGCAGATCACTCACAGTCTCGTTGTAGATTTCCATGTAAGAAACCCGAAGAAGGAACTCCTTATTTGGAAACTTTTGGACAAAAGAGAAGTTGTTAAAAAACACAGTAATTGCTTACAAAAAAGTTATTTCTAAATATGCGATACAATTCTTACACTATTAATGGTTTGGAAGACATCTTCCACAGCCATCGGTAACACTCCAGGAAAACGGTCACTCCCCATCATAGTAAAAGTCTTTCCGGAAGAAGTCTGTCCATAAGCAAATATGGTACCTGTGGATCAAACAGAGAAAAGATGTATCCAAAAAACAAACCACTGCAGTGAGTGTTTGGAGCAACACAACAGATGTCACAGTATTCAGTTTCGAAAACATACCATTGTATCCCTGAACAGAGGAAACAACAAGAGGTTTAGCAATGGCTTGGTACAGCTGATTGGTCGTTTCTTCTGCAGTAAACACTCGATCTATGAACAGAGAAGGAAGGTTCATGTACAGTAGTAGTAGTTGTTGTCAAGATCTATGCAGCATATCTCAAAGGAGACACAAAATTCAGTCAAACATATTTCTCAATCCTGTACATGCTGCAAAACTTACCAAAACTAAAGCTTTTACTGGAATTCCCATCATCGCTCTGATAAATTGTTTTTGCATCAGCTTTCCAAAAATAATGGACCGGCTCTGCATTCTCCGATGCAGCACTGTCTTCCCTGTAACAAAGGCACACAATCAGGACATATGTGGAAACATTAACAGACTCTTCCTTTAACATTGTCAGGTGACACATTTAGTGGGAAAGAAATTGTGGCTGAAATACTACTTTCGAAGCTCAGCTTAATCAAAATGTAATATTTAGAAGAGAAATATAACATTCCTTATGACTACAATACCATGCTATGAAAAGTCAAAGCCTAATATCAACACGGACCAGGGTCTTGTATTGTGGAAAATAGGCTACTGTGGTGACCACCTTTAATACACTGGGACATAATTCATACACGGAACTTTGGGGTAGGGGTGTGGTTTCCACACGGACATATATGTGTTGTTGTCTATGTATGTTGTGTGCCCTCCTGCTTCTTTCTCTTGTTGTCCCGGGCTGCGACCCGACAACACCTCCTTAATAAAGTACCCTTCTGCACCTTCGATGCACCGCCTCCGACTCCCATATCTCCTGGCACTATACTACACATAATTAAGATTATGGGGGGAAATGATAGCTAGATAGATTGATGGATAGATAGTTTCAGTACAATAGCATCATTCCAAAGTATATAGAACAAAGAATAACAGTTATTGTAGAGCAATTGCTAGACAGTTAGTTTGACCCATCAATACAACAGACGGTCAAATCAAATCAAATCAAATTTTATTTATAAAGCACATTTAAAAGCGATTTTTGGTCGAGCCAAAGTGCTGTACATGCATTAAAAACACATATAATCACAATAAAAGACAATAATTTACAACAGATATAAAACAAACACAGGGAATAGTCAGGAGTCGTGCTCCGCTCTAACTAGAAGGCCTGAGAGAAGAAGTGAGTTTTTAGTGTGGATTTAAAAACCCCTAGGGTCTGGGCCGACCTCACGTGGAGGGGCAGAGTGTTCCAGAGCCTGGGGCCAGCTGCTGCGAAGGCTCGGTGCCCTCGGGTTTTGAGCCTGGTCTTGGGCACTACCAGCAGCAGATGGTCAGCAGACCTTAAAGCTCTGGCTGGGGTTGTAGCGCTGGAGGAGTTCAGCTATATAGGCCGGAGCCAGCCCATTTAGTGCTTTAAAAACAAATAAAAGGATTTTAAAATCAATTCTGAACCGAACTGGAAGCCAGTGCAGTGAGGCCAGAATTGGGGTGATGTGGTCACGTTTTTTATGGCCAGTCAGCAAACGTGCAGCTGCGTTCTGGACTAGCTGCAGGCGTTTAATTGATGCCTGGTCCATACCCATGTACAGAGCGTTGCAGTAGTCGAGTCTCGAGGTCACAAAGGCGTTAATAACCCTTTCCAGGTCTTTAAAAGATAAATACGACTTGGTTTTGGCCAAAAGTCTTATTTTAAAAAAGCAGGATTTGACTACGCTGCTGACCTGCTTGTCGAATTTAAAAGTACTGGAGAAGGTCACCCCAAGGTTCGTGACCGAGGGGAGGATGTTCTGTTGGAGGGAGCCTAGAATATCAACCTGGGTTGCTGGAGGTTGGGGTCCAAAAAAGATGACCTCAGTCTTGCTTTCGTTGAGGTTAAGAAAGTTTTTGCTCAGCCAGGATTTTATCTCAGTTAAGCAGTCCATCAACTGTTGTAATGAGTGTGTGACACTTGCTTCGAGAGGGAGATAAATCTGTACATCGTCGGCGTAGCAGTGGAAGGGAATATTATGTTTTGTGAGAATTGAGCCTAGGGGTAGTAAGTACAGTAAGAAAAGGATGGGGCCCAGAATCGAGCCTTGGGGAACGGTGGGACGGTGTTTTTAGCTCTTAATATACTTATAAGGATATATAATTTAACATCTTAAAATTAAGTTATAAGTTTTACTCCCAAGTATTATTCTATTTGTGACAGTAAATGCAGATAATAAAGTGAATGTTACCTCTAAATTAAGTCTAAAGTTAACAATTTGTTCCACATCGATAGCTTAGCTTAGTTGAATAAAGTAATACAATCATGTAACTGTTATCAAACACTTTAAGGCACGCAATACGTATTTACTGGAACGAAAATACTTGTATTTTACGTCCAACTGTAGCTAACGAATGAATGAAATGAAAAACCAAACAGTAACATTAGCATGCATTAGCATTAACGCTCCGTAACATACCGTTAGCTCCAAACTTGTATTTTATTAATGCTAACTTAGCTGTTGGCGGCAGACTTACCTTGGAATAAGTGGACGGACCCGAACAAATACTTTTACAGCCGACTCCTCTGTCATTGTTCTTTGTAATAGTAATTGACCTGTTCAACCTTAAATTGGAAGGCAAACTAATACATCTCTCATAAAGGCCAAAAAAAACACCTGAAGACGTATGAAGACGTATAAATCATTATAAACGGACACAGGTGGACTCAAATGTGAATGCCTCACTCAGTTTCAAAAGAAAACCGTCACAGGTTTCAAAATCTCCCACTTTGTTTTGATTGGTCAACGTCATCGGGTGGACAAATCCAAATGAGGATGTGAACTGAGGATGTTGGCTTAAGTGAGATTTTCCTTTATTTAAAAATAAATCTATTTTGACAAAAATGTTTTAAATAAGCAAATTGGTGTCAAAGAGAAAACACGTTTTTTTACTTCAATTTGTGCACCAAAAAGTCAAGTAAATATGGTAGCGCCCAGCTAGTGACGCACAAAATAGCCGCTGCTTGAGTGTCGTCATCAAACTGCGTTTTGTACTGTAAGTGTGGAAAACACATGAGAATTTTGTGTTTTTTCTAGTTCATTTGAAGTTGAGCGTTTATAGTCATTTAAATAATCAGAGTTCTTAACGAATCTAGACATGGTTAATTGATATTCAGCGAAAACCATTTTCAAACTCGAGATAGCTGAAAAGAACACACAACCTGTCGTGGAGTGATTTACCTTTCTGAGGGAATGTCTCTGTTTGTTGTAAACAGGTAGGCTCATGTTATCTACTAGCTTTCATTATTGGTATTTGTTTGTTTTGTCACATAAATAAATGACTTTGGAGTTATATGGTTGTGTCTTGCTTTTTAAAGCTTTTAAGATAATAAGTATATGATTTTCACATCACAGTCATAAGAAGAAGAAGAAGTTATATTTCATTTTTATTCTTACTATTTTAATTTGTATTCTTACTGTATATACTTTCCGCTCATGTACATTTTATTTGTATCTTATTCTATCCTTTAAACATTTGTAACTCGTGTAATGCTTAACACTGCTGCTTGAACACAATAATTCCCCAATTCGGACTTTAAGTATATATCCATCTATCATCTATCTATTTAAAAATGAGCACTTTGTCTGCCAGTTATGTTGTGTTTAATCTTATGACATGTTTTTATTGATCTAAATGTGTTCCACCTATCATGGCTTTTGGTCTTATAGGGAAGAAACATTCCTGTTTTTCTATTTGTTAGAACCCCTTCTTCTCCAGTGGTCAAAACATGTTGGCCTTTTTAATGATTACGTCTCTACAATAAACGTTTTTTATATATTCTTCCCCGTTGTTTCTTGATTTTATATTTAAATGACTGGATTGTTTTCCTTTTTTATCCTAAGATAACTTTCAACTTAAATGGCATTTATATTAATGTAATTCCATAATTTAAAAGAGAAGAGGGTGAATACCTAATAAAGGTAGGATGATATATTTGTAAGGCTACAAGCTGCTCAATTGACCAAAAGTGTATGTGCTGTGCTTTTGCTGAAGAAGTGGACAGAAGAATGAGTAACATCTGTCATGTGTCCTCACAGGTATCTTGGAGAGGAGGAAAATGGGAGCATCTCGAAGGAGTCTCGCTCTCAGGCGTTACTGGCTAAGCTGCAACAGAAGGCCAAAGAGAAGCAGAGACAGAGTTTGACGGAAGAAACACAAAAGCCACCTAAAGAACGGACTCAAAAGGATGTCAAAAAGAAAAGAAAAGCTGACAAGGACAGCAGTCAGGAGCCTGAACACCACAAGAAACGGAAATCTGAAGCAGCAGCTGTTATTGTCTCAGAGAAGGATAACCACGACGAGCCGGTCGAGGAGGAGGAGGAGAAGAAGAAGCGGATGAGTGAGAAGCGGAAGAAGAAGAAGGATCAGTCGGGTATGTGCTGGTTCTTGTATTTATTTACAGGATAACACCAAATTGGGCAACACATTGATGTTGTGAGATGATGCCTCTCATTGAGGCCTAACAACACATTGGTATGAACAATATTGTCAGATTCAGCTTAGTTGTTGGCAATGAAAATGTTAAGTCCTATGGTTTTCCAGCAGTGTAGCAAATACAATACAGGAATAAGTCGACTATCTACATGAAAAATGGAGATGAGATAATACTTTAATTAAATACTTATTGTAATAACATTTAAATATGTGGACTATAAATAGTGGAATTTGCTCTTAACACAAGTAAGTGAATACACTTAGAGCTCAGAATTGTTGGTTAAACTGTCCCTATGTCTGGTGAAATGTATTGGTTATGAATAGTTATGAATGAACAAAAAGACAGTGAAGTGTTACAATATACTGAAGAAGGCTCATGTGAGGCCTCTCCTCATTTTGTGAGCGCTTCATACCAATTTCATTTGAAAAGGGTGTAAAATGTTATACAAATATTTCCCTGAGATTTTTTAATCCTTCAAATATTGCTGTTGGTCTAACAAAGTCCACTTTGGATACCTCACTTTGTATCTCCAGACAATCACTGTGCAGGTTAAGAGCTAAAAGTCTTTGCTGACTTCTGATATCCTCCACTCACTGCAGCGATCTGACAACACGCCAGTGGTTTATTGATCTGTAAAGTGCATATGTACACAAAGAGAATATGGAATATGTATTGAAGGTTATAGGAATAATCCCTTTTCCTGAATATATCTCGTAAATAAAAACGCAAATCTGATAAACGTTGATGTTGTAACCGGTAAGAATGTGAAGCCTGTTAAATAAAGGAGCAGATGAGATATATGGGACTTGGATCTTGTTGCAATCCTTGGAAAAGTAGTTGGGAAAAGTACTGCCCATACTGTGTTACAATATGAGAGGTATGGATGAATTAGACTATAATAAAGAGTAAGAAGACAGTTCTTACTCACTGTCCTTATTATACCAGTTGGTCTATTCATTTGATATGACTTGTTTTGTCTCTGGATTTGATGCATTTCAGTGAAAGGTCTTCCTGACACTCCGGTGACTGGAAGAGCAGGACTGGAGGAAACAGGAGGAGGAGAAGAGAAAACGGAGACAGAAAACATCGCACCAGAACAAACCGCGGAAACGACTCCTGCTCCAACCGGGTTCACGGTCCTGGGAGGATTTGACAACAAACCTGTCCAAAAGGTACACACACGTGTTTCTAATGCTATTAGATTGAATATGCACAGTAGCTACAGTGTAGATATGGCAATGAGGATCTTAAGTCCCAAGCTCCTCCAACAATGCAACATCAATATATATAAAACACATTTAAAAAAATGCAAGAAGAAACTGAGTTGAATCAAATATACATATATCTGTAGCAGATTATGTCGTGAGACCAATGTGCAAGTAATGCAGATGAAGTTAACTTTATACATAAATAAATACAACAAGCTAATAATGCAGAGAATGTTGTAAGTGACCAAGTAAATGCAGAAGTCTATATCACACATGTTCATAGAATGAGATGACGAGAACGTGTGTGTGTGTGTGTGTGTGTGTGTGTGTGTGTGTGTGTGTGTGTGTGTGTGTGTGTGTGTGTGTGTGTGTGTGTGTGTGTGTGTGTGTGTGTGTGTGTGTGTGTGTGTGTGTGTGTGTTGTGTGTGTGTGTGTGTGTGGTGTGTGTGTGTGTGTGTGTGGTGTGTGTGTGTGTGTGTGTGTGTGTGTGTGTGTGTGTGTGTGTGTGTGTGTGTGTGTGTGTGTGTGTGTGTGTGTGTGTGTGGTGTGTGTGTGTGGTGTGTGTGTGTGTGTGTGTGTGTGTGTGTGTGTGTGTGTTCAGGTGCACAGAGTGCTCCCTCAGTGGCTGGCTCAGCCGGATGTGATTCACAGAGACATTAAAGGGCACCTGGTGAACATCTCCGAGATCCACGGACTCTCCGCTCTGCTCGTGAAGAAACTTCAGAATAATGGAATCCAGAACTTTTTCCCAGGTAATCACACAGGCTGGTTTCAGCAGCGGGTTTCAAGTGCTCTATAAAAGGCTTGTAACAAATACAAATAAATTCACATTAACGTAAATACATTGAAAGAGTGTAAACACCTGAGAAATAATAGAATGGTGATGTCACAGTCAGAGGTGGTAGAACTACTCAGATCTTGTACTTGAGTTGAAGTACCAGAGTGTAGGAATACTCTGTTACAAGTAAAGGTCCTGCATTCAAAAATGTTTCTCAAGTAAAATTACCAAAGTATTAGCATCCAAATATACCAAAAGTAAAAGTAGTAATTGTGCAGATTGGTGCATTTCAGAATCATATACAGTGAAGGAAATAATGATTTGATCCCTTGCCGATTTTGTAAGTTTACCCACTTACAAATAAATGAACAGTCTATAATTGTAATGGTAGGTTTATTTGACTAATGAGAGACAGAATATCAAAAATAATATCCTTTTATAAACGATAACAATTTATTTGTATTTAACTGTGTGAAATAAGTATTTGATCCCCTTGCAACAAACAAGGATTCTGGCTCCCACAGACCGGTTACATAAGTCCTCTTCCTTTAAAGAAGTACTCCTAATAGCAACTTGTTACCTGTATAAAAGACACCTGTCCACAGAATCAACCAATCAGATTCCAACGATTATGTTCAAGAAGAACATGAAAGTCCCGTCTGGAGTTTGACAATGAACCTCTGAATGACTCATAGAAAGCTTGGGAGAAGGTGATGTGGTCAGATGAGACCAACATCGAGATCTTTGGCATCAACTTGACACGCTGTGTTTGGAGAGGAAGAAAGATGCTGACTATAACCCCAGAACACCATCCTCCCCGTCAGCATGGAGGTGGAAACATTCTGCTTTGGGGTATTTCTCTGCTAAGGGGACAGGAGGACTTCCTGCATCGAGTAGAGGGTTTACGGGGCCATGTAGCGTAAAATCTTGGCCGATAGCCACCTTCCCTCAGCCAGGACACTGTAATGGGTCATGGAGGGGTCTTCCAGCAGGACAATGACCCTGAACATACGGCCAATGCAACACAGGAGTGGCTAAAGAAGAAGCACATTTAGGTGAGGGAGGGGCCTAGCCAGTCTCCGGACCTTAATCCCATAGAAAATCTGTGGAGGGAGCTGAAGCTTCCAGAGGCCAGGCATCAGCCTCAACACCTGAAGGATTTGGAGAGGATCTTCAGAGAAGAGTGGACCAACATCTTTCCTGAGATGTGCACAGACCTGGAGACCAGCTGCAAGAAGCGTTTGACCTCTGTGTGTCCAACAAGGGTTTCTTCACCAAGATCTAACACATGCAAGGGGGTCAAATACTTATTTCCCTCAGTTAAATGCAAATCAATTGTTATCTTTTATATAATGTCAATTTCTGGATTTCTTTTTTGATATTCTTACTCTCACTGTTCAAATAAACCTAACATTACAATGATAGACTGTTCATTTCTTTGTAAGTGGGCAAACTTACAAAATCTGCAAGGGTTATATATTAAATTAAAAAGCAAAAAATGTGCATTAGTAGTTCTCAAAGCTGGTAAAGGTGCAGCTAGTTTGAATGGCTTTGTATACTGCAGGGTAGCTGGTGAATTTACTCCAGGTGCAACTAAAGTCTTAGTGTTGATTATATTGGAATTACTCAAGTAAAGTACAATATCTCAAAATTGTACTTAAGTACAGTAAATTAACTGATTCATTCCACCTCCGGTCACAGTGCAGGCAGAGGTGATCCCGGCCGTCCTGGAGAGCGCTCAGCAGGGGCTTCTGATTGGACGAGGGGGCTACAAGCCCAGAGACATCTGTGTGTCTGCTCCTACAGGCAGCGGCAAGACGCTGGCGTTCGTCATACCTGTCATCCAGGTGAGCTTCTGACACTCATACAATATAACCACTACTCTGTGTGGCCTCCATATGAAGTAGATTTGGTGTGCAGAAAAACGACAAGGGATCCATTATGACACACATTCTAAAACAACACAGACCACAGGCAAATCTCAATGTCCAAATCTTTCCACACTGGTTGCCCAAAAAATATCTTTAAAAAAGGTAATTTTCTAGATAGTTAGGTACTTTGTTGATCCTACATCAGGAAATGATTCTGTTACATCAGCAGTGTGTTAAGGCAATCAAATATTTAAAAGGTGGAATAAAGAACAAACATAATCAAAACAATAAACAGCAAATATAAACATATCAAGTGGAGGAGACACACATAATACACAATATCAAATATTCCGGATGAATTAGGATGTTCTTTAGAAGATACTGCAGCAACAGAAATAAAGACATATACTGTAGGAGCAGAAACACATATAGGAGAGAATATAAACGACTGATGTGTTCCTTAGGTTCTGATGGAGCGGGTGGTGTGTGAAGTCCGTGCTCTGGCCGTGTTGCCGACCAAAGAGCTCGCCCAGCAGGTCAGAACCTTTCAAAAATAAAAGCATGACAGTGTCCAGTGATGTCTCCAGTTGACTAATGTTCTGCTGTCCAGGTGTGCAAAGTGTTTGCGTCGTACGCTGAGGGGACCTCTCTGAAGGTGGTGATGCTGGCCGGACAGAAGTCCTTCGCTGCAGAGCAGAGCTGCCTGTCGGAGCTCAGGTGAGAACAGCGGCATTAGAACAGGCTGCACCACTACTCTGGGATTTTGTGAAAACAGAACATTTATGAATGTATTCTGGATAACGGTAAAAGCACTGAATTCCCATTGCTTAGATAATCATGAATAACCTTATATGAGTGACTTAAAAAAGCTGTATAGCTGTTAAAAAAAGTACAAGAATTTCTTTTTAATTTTAATTTTATTTAACCAGATAAAAAGCATTGAGATAAAATCTCATTTACAATGCTAACCTGGCCAAGAAGGCAGCAACGTTACACATTCTTACACATAACACAGACATATAAAATACAGAGAACACAACTGAGTAAGCAAAAAGCAGTCACTACATTGAGCACATTAGGACAGTAAGAAAGGTACACTACTTATTTCTGCAAGAGCAGCTGGTGGTAAGGACTTCAGACAACTTCAATTTAAAACATGCTATAGGGACAAGTGCCCTCAGTTTGAGGCTTGATTGAAGCTCATTCCAAGACCAAGGACCATAATAAAAAAGACTCCTTTTTCCAGCCTCAGTCCGCACAGCAGGAACCTGGAACCGTATCCAGGCACTGGATCTGAGGTTGTAAGAGTCACAAACTGGAACAAATCTGGCACAAATATACAGTGGAAGCTTACCTAAAATGGCTTTATACATTAATAAAAACCAATGCTGCATCCTACGCATACTAAGTGAGGACCATCCAGTTAGGCTATACCGTGTGCAATGATGAGTCCTATAGGATGCATTTGATATGTATCGCAGTGCAGCATGGTAGAGTGGGTCAAGTTTGGCCAAAACAGTGGGACAGGCAAATCTATAAATGGTATCACCGTAGTCCAGCTGGGACAGGAATAAGCCAGAGACCAACCTTTTACGGGATGAAGTTGAAAAACAACATTTAAGTCCTAAAAGGAAGCCAAGAGTGAATTTCAATTTCTTTGTTAGAACTTCAATGTGATGTTTAAAGTTCAGATTACTGTCCAACCAAAAGCCCAGATATTTGTAGGTATCGACAAATTCAACAGAGACGCCATCAAGGGTGTGAATGGAGAGGCAAGAGGACGCTGACTTGGGAGCAAAAAGCATTGCTTTGGTTTTCTTACCGTTCAATAGCAGTTTGGAATCAAGAAGTGCATGGTGCAGCGTGATAAAATCAGATTTAAAATTGGAAACGGCCATATCCAGAGAAGGAGCACATGAATATTGTTAGAGATTAAAATGGATTGACGCTCCGTGTTTCAAATCTCTCCGCGTCCGTATGGAGCTGTTATATGGAAGGAATTCAGTGCCGCCAAGTAAACAATAATCTACTTTAATGGCAATATCACAATGCAACACAATCAATACAATATACATTCAATACAATAATACATTCAATGCAATAATACATTCAATACAATTATCTTTGGGGTCCCCAATTTACCTGGTGATCACGTCAGCCAGCCAGAAGAAAGAGACTGAATCCAGTTGTGTCTTCTGCATTTATGCTTAGAAGCAATGGGAGGGCCATCCGATCCCCCCCCTTTTGATTGGCAGCCCAAATATCCCCAACACCTCAAATCTTAAGTTCCCCCAATCACAGGTGGCGAGAGCATTTGCATTGCAATGCAAGTCAAGACATGCTCCCACCTTCCCCCATCTCCCTTTGTCCTCAAAAGCACATATGCTCTCTCAAAAGTCACATGTGGTGGCCTCAAAGTCCAGCTCACAGTTTTACCCAAATAATTCCCATTTTTAAGCTTATCCATTGGAGCTAACATGAATACATTCAAATATTCCACTACAATATACAATAGTGTCATCATCATAGGTAGATAGGTAGAAAATTGCATCCGATTACAAATATTGTTTACATATAATAAAAAGAGCAAGGGCCCCAAAATAGAGCCCTGTGGAACTCCCTTCTACATAAATATTATTACATAAGAAAAATAGCTACACATCTTTTTTTGAATGCCTTATGAATTATGACAATTCTTTTTTAAATGTTTGAATTGTTTGTATTTCACTAAAGAGGATGTTTACTATTATGTTAGTGATTATCATTATTGTTGTGAATCGCAATTAAGATAATGTAAAACAGTGACCGTTCTAACATGTCTTGTTAAAATGTAACTAAGTACAACTTTCTGTTGCTGACTTGTATGAGCATTTTACATGGCTTTTGTTTTGCTTTGAATTATTTAGTTAGATACTTGATACAAATGAGAGAAAGAGTTCTAAATGTCTCACTTCCATGTGCTGATCTTGGTTGAGAGTTTCAGACTCTCATGGCAGATAGTGCCTTTTTCACTAGAACTCCAATTAAAAAAAAAAGATATCCATATATATGCTTTACATTTGTAGCTGCATAAGGAGAACAGTAAAATAAATAATAATAGATAAATATCAGTTGAGTTTGTGGTATTTGTACAATACTCAGTGAAACATCTATGTACCTAGACTGTTTTTTTTTTTCTTCCAGGGGGGGCATGAGACGCAGTTTAGCGGATATTGTTGTGGCCACTCCAGGTCGGCTGGTCGATCACATCAACAAGAATTCAGGCTTCATTCTGGAACACCTCAGGTTTCTAGTAAGTTCTTACAACATGTAAACATACAGTATATATAAAATATCATAAAGCACAGCAAATATGACGGTGCACCATCATCTGTTTTAAAGTGGAGGCTCTCACCCTCTCATCCATCCCAGATTATAGACGAGGCCGACAGGATGATTGACAGCATGCACCAGTCGTGGCTCAGCCAGGTGGTGAAGGCGGTGTACAGACCAGGAGGTGGACAGGAAGCCATGTCCATCTTCAGGAGGGCGGAGCCAGCACATGTGACAGCAGCCAGGTGAGTCTCACACCTGAGTCTGAAGAGGCTCTTTGTGTAGGGTAGACATGAAGGAAGGTGTCTTTATTCATGTAAGTAGAGTTTTATTTAACAGAATGCTATTAAAAAAATAAAATAAAACTCAATCTTAAAAAAATATTTGGTTTGATAACATTATTGTGTTTTTTTTGGTTTTTTTAATACATTTAATATCATCAAAATGATATAAGATGATCATTTTGTTAGTATCCTTGTCTGCTTTCAGTCAGTGCGATTAGGAGGTTCTTGTGAATCTTATGTTGGTGTTTGTGTACAGCTCTAGAGTCAGGCTCTAGTTAGCCTAGCTTAGCATTAAGACTATCCTGGCCATCCTAGCTTTATCCAAAGATCAAACATAGTTCAAACAAAAATAATATTTTTTACAAAGGAGATACATAAAGAGTTTATTATTTAGCAGTTTTAGGTGTAGAAAGGTGTCGTTTTTAACTTTGGACAGCTTCGGGCAAGCTGTTTGTATGCTAAGCTAAGTTAACTACATACTGACTCCACCGCTGTACTGAGTTTTTTTTCAAAACAAAGTTACCTTTACATTCAGTGCTTCTCAATTTTTTTTATTTGTATGTAGAGTCTAACGTGTCAAATGTAATCTTCTGTCTTTGAATATTTGCAATTTTAAATCCTGTATTGTTTACATCTAGATTTACTACTGTCTTATTATTCCATGTCTTTGGCCAGGGTTGGAAGGGTTACTTTAAACATTTTATCTGTTGCAATTACTAGTTACCTGTAAAAAAAAATGTAATCAGAAACCTTATCTGAGTATCATAATATAAAAGTAAAGTAACCTATTTACTTTCCGTTACTTTTGATTTACCTAGAATAACATATGCAATGCAAATAAACACAAAATAATAGAAATATCAATAAGGAGTTTTTGTGTGTAGCGACAAAACTCCCATTGAACAGTCACTAGAGGCTAAGGTAGGCTCATCCCTTTGACACGTTGATCATTAAATACAAATGTGTGCAAATGTGTTGTTAAATTAACAACAATAATGGAAATAATGAACTCGGGTTAAATGAGCATTTTGGCTCCTACAATGTGTATGTAACAATGTGACCTTAGAAAAGAAACCAAGATATTATCAGAAATGTGTCCCCTTATAGGATAAGTAGCTAAGAAATGCTGATTCATTTGAATACTTTAATTAAACACAGTGTTATTGTGTAATAAATCAGGTGTTCACTAACTGCATATGAAAAAATACATTTAAAATAAAGAAGAATAAAAGCAGCCTTAAATGAAAACCAAAAGGTCTACCTGTAATATAGACATTTTAAATTTAAAATGTCTTGTAACAATATAATCCTGCTTGTAATCCCCCTTTTTTTTTAATGTAACAGTAATCTGATTACTTCTTTTTTTGTATGTAACTGTAGGAATACAGCTACTTTTTTGTGTGTCCTGATTATGTAATCCATTAGTCCCCAAGCTTGTCTTTGGCTGGTGCATCGCTGCGTTTAATGAATACTGATCAGTGGAATAATGTTCAGTTCAGTTTTATAAACATCTTCCCCCCCCCCCCTCTCAGTCTGTCTCCCCCCCAGATGCCGCTGCAGAAGCTGCTGTTCTCTGCCACACTCACACAGAACCCAGAGAAGCTGCAACAGCTGGGCCTCCACCAGCCCCGACTTTTCAGCTCCATCCACAGCCAGTCCAGCACTATCAGCACCCCCGGCAGCACGGCAGACCCCCCCCACACACAGGGCTGCTTCAACTTCCCCGAAGGTCTCACGGTAAGATACTCACCCCTGACTTTCAGGAGGCATACATGCAGTGCTGGAATGTAACAAAGTACATTTATTCAAGAACTTACTCGATTATATTAATCGTACAGCTTTGGTTTCTTAAAACAAATTAAGTGTTTGCTCACAAAGCATATGAAAGGTTTATAAAATATGAAATGTTATAAATTAAACTACAATGTACAGTAAAGGCCTATATGTACAGCTGAAATCAAAACAATAGGTGATTATTCAATAGACTGATTGAAAGATTGTCATTTTTCATGAGTATTACGGCCACACTTAGAAAAAAAAAAAGAGAGATTTCGAGAATAAAGTCGTAATAATACGAGAATAAAGTCATAGTTACGAGAATAAAGTCTTAAAATTAGGAGAATAAAGTCGTAATGTTACGAGAATAAAGTAATAATTACGAGAATAAAGTCGTTATATTACGAGAATAAAGTCATAGTTACGAGAATAAAGTTGTAACATTAGGAGAATAAAGTCGTAATAATACGAGAATAAAGTCATAGTTACGAGAATAAAGTCGTAACATTAGGAGAATAAAGTCGTAATGTTACGAGAATAAAGTAATAATTACGAGATTAAAGTCGTAGTTTCATAAGTGACTTGAGAAGCGGACTTGGAGGAGATTGTCTCCTTTCTGCAGGAGGAAATGGCTGGTTCTGGCCGACTACATTACATTGCATTGCATTTAGCTGACGCTTTTATCCAAAGCGACTTACAATAAGTGCATTCGACCAACAAGATACAAACTTGACAGAATCATATAAGTACATCAGCTAAAACATTTCAAGTGCTACTCAACTGGCTTTAGATAAGCCAGTCCTTTATTAGTATATAAGTGCTTTGTTAGTAATTATATCGCTCGAAGTGGAGTCGAAAGAGATGGGTTTTCAGTCTGCGCCGGAAGATGTGCAGGCTTTCTGCTGTCCTGATTTCAATGGGGAGCTCATTCTGATTCCACTACAAGGCTACACTACAAGTTCGACTCCTTCTGGATCCAAAGCCTTGATTACAAGTCTCATAGTTTCTTGTGAAACAACAAATCCCCTTTGAACAGCTCGTAGATGTAACCAACGATAGCCTTGTAGTCGGCCAGAACCAGCCATTTCCTCCTGCAGAAAGGAGACAATAGGCGCATTCACACCGCAGTACTTTTCCCACAAAGGTTCATGAGAACTTAGTTCATGAGAACTCTTTAGTTCTCATGAACTAAGTACAGATCGCGTTCACACCGGAATAAGTCCCAGGGGAGGATTAGGCAAATGAAGCCGCTGACGTCACTTCTTCTTCTTCTGCTTTGGGTTTACTGGCAGGCCGCAAACCACTTCAGGGCGTATACTGCCGCCCAAAGTCCCCGGCCGGAAGTCCCCGGAATGGGGGACTTCCAGCGATTTACTTCCGAGTAAATCGCCAGAACGCCGACACCTCCTCATCTCCACCGCTCCCATGTTTTATTTTGTGTTGCCATAAGTTAGTCTCTCTGCGTTTCTGCGCTGGGCTAATGCTAATGCTAATAATGCTAATGCGAGGATAATAAAATGGCGGCTGCACAAAACCTTTTGGGAGTTTTACGAGGCGTGGTTTGCAATCCGCCCAGCCAATCAGACATAGGAACCTTTTTCTCCCACGAAAGTCCCTGCTCTCTAGCAGGGACAGAAAAGGGGGTAAAAAGGTTCTCATGAACTCATTTTAGTTCCGGCTCTTTTTGGTGTGAACGCAACATTTCGGAACTACACTGAACAAAAATATAAACGCAACACTTTTGTTTTCGCTCCTATTTTGGGATGGATTATCTCGGCAAAGGAGAAGTGCTCACTATCACAGATTTTTCAGATTTGTGAACAATATTTGAGAGAAATGGTTATTTTGTGTATATAAAAAATGTTTTAGATCTTTGAGTTCATCTCATGAAAAATGGGAGCAAAAACAAAAGTGTTGCGTTTATATATTTTTTTGTTCAGTGTATATCGGAACTAAAGTGGGAAAAGTACTGCGGTGTGAACGCGCCTAATCTCCTCCAAGTCCGTTTGGTTCTTCCTTCGAAATAATAGACACAGTTTCTTGCACAACCTTTTCAAAGTTCTAATACTTATGATAATCTGATGCTGATGTGCCAAAAGATTAAGTATTTAGTTATTTGAGAAACCTAAACTAAAGTACTGCTTCACAAGATGCTCCACATTCCTAATTTTATTGCAGGACGCTGCTGTTGTCTCCTTCTCAAGTCACTTATGAAACTACGACTTTAATCTCGTAATTATGACTTTATTCTCGTAACATTACGACTGTATTCTCGTAATATTACGACTTTATTCTCGTAACTATGACTTTATTCTCGAAATCTCTCAGTTTTTCTTTTTCTAAGTGTGGCCCTAATACGCCGTCGTAGTAAATGGACTGTACTTATATAGCGCTTTATCCAGTCTTTAAGACCCCTCAAAGCGCTTTACATACTACATGTCATTCACCCATTCACACCCATTCATACAGAGCAGTGTACCTTACTCTAGGAACTAACATTCACACACATTCACACACCGTTGGCCATGCCATCAGGAGCAACTCAGGGTTAAGTATCTTGCCCAAGGATACATCGACATGTTGACTGCATGGGCTGGGCCTGGGACCGAACCCACAACCTTCTGGTTGAAAGACGATCGCACTCCCTCGCAGCCACAGTCGCCCTATAAGTACTTTTCATTTGAATAATTTTAGTCCATAAAACACAACAATATACTTTGATTGAAGTAGCATTTATATGCAGGACTTATAAAAATGTATTAACATTGTGGTTTTAGTACTGGTGCTTAAATGGATTGCATTTATATACCACCTTTCCGGTCTTTGTAACCACTGAAACAACTTTTACAAGTCAGCAATCATCCATTCACACAGAATGCAGATAAGAATCAGAATCAGAATCAGGTTTATTGCCAAGTAGGTTTACACATACGAGGAGTTTGCCTTGGTGTACATGGTGCATACATAAACACAGTCAAAGAAGATAAAAAGTAAGAAAACAGCCCAAAAATGTAATCAATTATAAAAACTTTTTAAAAAACGATTATAACGGCCCGTCCACACAGCAGCGTGTGTTGACGCTTGGCAGTGGGCGTATCTGAAGCTTGGGGATTTTTTGCGAGCAACGCGACCAACAACCAATCACATGAATCTCCCGCCCCCGACATACAAAGCAATAGCAATGTTAAAACAAAGTAAACTGGATATAAAATCCCCACACAGGCGAAGACCTACCAGTTCCACCCACTGTCTCTGCCACCTGCCTCCATGCCTGGTTCCTCCGGTTTGTATCCCGGTAGATGAACAGAACTGATCATACAGCACCGGGTGATTCACTACCGCTATAATGAATTTTCCCTCCATTTTTTGGAATATGAGGAAATGACCTGCGTAGTCTCTCCCAGCATACACGCGGTTTGATTGGCTAGCGCTTGTACTGGCAGATTTGCATAAACGGGATTTCATTGGCTGACGCTTCTGCCGAGGCGCCAAAGGTTGAACATTGCTCAACTTTTGAAGCGAGCAACGCCAGCAACGCTCCACGTCGCTTCCCAAAATGCAGTTCGGCTAAAAGTGACGTCACCTCATTCAAAGTGAATGGGCAGAAGCGTTGGAAGCTTCAACGCACGCCGCTGGGTGGACGGGCCGTTACACTAAGATTAAAAAAAACTATGTGTAAAAACTACTATGATAAAATGCTCAGAATAATCAAATATATGCAGTTTTGTTATGGAAAGTGGAAAGCTGTGTAGATACTAAGAGAGGTAGCTTTTGTACAAATATTCAGAGGGTTGTGCAGAACTGGCAATACTTAAATGAGATAAATACAATGTAATGCATACAGTCTATAAAGCAGCTGAAGGCAAGTGTGAGTGGGGGTCCCGGGACTTGTTAATGAAAACGTATTCCAGTCCTGCACACATGTGAAGCTGAGTCCTGTGGAGTGAGACAGGGATGTAAAGATTCTGTCAAAGACACGGCTCACTTTTTGAATGACTGCGCGTTTGTGTTTTCAGGAGTATTACGTTCCCTGTACGTTAAGCAAGAAGCCTCTTCTCATCCTCCACTTCATCCTGCGCATGAAGCTCAGCCCCATCCTCTGCTTCACCAACTCCAGGGAGGCAGCACACAGGTGGGAGAGAGCCTTGCCGCGTAAACACATCCCACCCTTCTTACAAAATGCTGCAGACCCTATCAGCTGACTGTTTGCTCCTCTCCAGGCTGTTTCTGCTGGTGCAGCTCTTTGGTGGCGTTCAGGCGGCCGAGTTCTCCTCCAGACTGTCTCCTGCTGAGAGGAAGAAGACGCTGAAGGAGTTTGAACAAGGAAAGATCCAACTGTGAGTGTGCTTTGTATAAACACATTTGTGTCGAAGAATATGTGACGACTCAGACACACCGTAATTATTTATTGACAAGTTATAACACACATAAATACAAAGAAACTTAAAAGAAGAAAAGACAAAACAGGAGACCACACTACTCATTGACAGTCTTTCTTTTTCCTTGTACACTGTCCATTTTTCCCAGCGTTGTTCAGATATCTCTGCTTTAGTCCTTAGACAGTAGGTCAGTTTTTCCATAGTAAATATTTATTCTACAATGTCCAGCCACTGACCCGGTCCATGAGGGTCACTTTTTAACCAGTTCCTTTGAATGGCCTTTTTTACCCGCAAGTATCAGGACTTTTAAAAACATAGTCAGGTCTTCCTTTCTAATTATAATCTGGAATTAAGCCCAGGTACATAACCCTTGGGTCACAGGGAGTCTTATAAATTAACATTTCTTCCAGAATCGGAATATCCCTGGTCCAAAATGCCTGACCAGAAGATATGCGAGTGATATTCAACCGTCCACATTGTCTCCAACAGCACTGCTTTCTTCCCAAATTTATTTTTAATGTTTGGTGTCATTCAATTTTTTCTTTTTACATTTTTCCATCAATATTCCTTCCATCTTTTGGAGCTAGTTGAAGTCAAATAGATTGTCAGCATATAATGCCAATCCCTCTCAGCAGGATGGACATTTTAAATATCTCTCTACTGTACAACTGTCTAAAGGCAGAGAAGAGAAGTAGTGGAGTACACATACTTTGTTACTGTACTTAAGTACATGTTTCTGGTATCAGTACTTTACTCCACTACTTATTTTTCTGACGACTTTTTACTTTGACTTCTTACATGTTGAACCCAAATACCTGTACTTTCTACTTCTTACATGTTGAACCCAAATACCTGTACTTTCTACTTCTTACATTTTGAACACAAATACCTGTACTTTCTACTTCTTACATTTTGAACCCAAATACCTGTACTTTCTACTTCTTACATGTTGAACCCAAATACCTGTACTTTCTACTTCTTACATGTTGAACCCAAATACCTATACTTTCTACTTCTTACATTTTGAACACAAATACCTGTACTTTCTACTTCTTACATTTTGAACCCAAATACCTGTACTTTCTACTTCTTACATTTTGAATACAAATACCTGTACTTTCTACTTCTTACATGTCGAACCCAAATACCTGTACTTTCTACTTCTTACATGTCGAACCCAAATACCTGTACTTTCTACTTCTTACATTTTGAACACAAATACCTGTACTTTCTACTTCTTACATTTTGAACCCAAATACCTGTACTTTCTACTTCTTACATTTTGAACACAAATACCTGTACTTTCTACTTCTTACATGTTGAACCAAAATACCTGTACTTTCTACTTCTTACATGTTGAACTCAAATACCTGTACTTTCTACTTCTTACATGTTGAACACAAATACCTGTACTTTCTACTTCTTACACTTTGAACCCAAATACTTGTACTTTCTACTTCTTACATGTTGAACCCAAATACCTGTACTTTCTACTCCTTACATGTTGAACCCAAATACCTGTACTGTCTACTTCTTACATGTTGAACTCAAATACCTGTACTTTCTACTTCTTACATTTTGAACCCAAATACCTGTATTTTCTACTTCTTACATGTTGAACACAAATACCTGTACTTTCTACTTCTTACATGTTGAACCCAAATACCTGTACTGTCTACTTCTTACATGTTGAACTCAAATACCTGTACTTTCTACTTCTTACATTTTGAACCCAAATACCTGTATTTTCTACTTCTTACATGTTGAACCCAAATACCTGTACTTTCTACTTCTTACATGTTGAACCCAAATACCTGTACTTTCTACTTCTTACATGTTGAACCCAAATACCTGTACTTTCTACTCCTTACATGTTGAACCCAAATACCTGTACTTTCTACTTCTTACATGTTGAACCCAAATACCTGTACTTTCTACTTCTTACACTTTGAACACAAATACCTGTACTTTCTACTTCTTACATTTTGAACACAAATACCTGTACTTTCTACTTCTTACATGTTGAACACAAATACCTGTACTTTCTACTTCTTACATTTTGAACCCAAATACCTGTACTTTCTACTTCTTACACTTTGAACACAAATACCTGTACTTTCTACTTCTTACATTTTGAACACAAATACCTTTACTTTCTACTTCTTACATGTTGAACCCAAATACCTGTACTTTCTACTCCTTACATGTTGAACCCAAATACCTGTACTTTCTACTTCTTACATGTTGAACCCAAATACCTGTACTTTCTACTCCTTACATGTTGAACCCAAATACCTGTACTTTCTACTTCTTACATGTTGAACCCAAATACCTGTACTTTCTACTTCTTACACTTTGAACACAAATACCTGTACTTTCTACTTCTTACATTTTGAACACAAATACCTGTACTTTCTACTTCTTACATGTTGAACACAAATACCTGTACTTTCTACTTCTTACATGTTGAACCCAAATACCTGTACTTTCTACTTCTTACACTTTGAACACAAATACCTGTACTTTCTACTTCTTACATTTTGAACCCAAATACCTGTACTTTCTACTTCTTACATGTTGAACCCAAATACCTGTACTTTCTACTTCTTACACTTTGAACACAAATACCTGTACTTTCTACTTCTTACACTTTGAACACAAATACCTGTACTTTCTACTTCTTACATTTTGAACACAAATACCTGTACTTTCTACTTCTTACATGTTGAACCCAAATACCTGTACTTTCTACTCCTTACATGTTGAACCCAAATACCTGTACTGTCTACTTCTTACATGTTGAACTCAAATACCTGTACTTTCTACTTCTTACATGTTGAACACAAATACCTGTACTTTCTACTTCTTACATGTTGAACCCAAATACCTGTACTTTCTACTTCTTACATGTTGAACTCAAATACCTGTACTTTCTACTTCTTACATGTTGAACACAAATTCCTGTACTTTCTACTTCTTACACTTTGAACCCAAATACCTGTACTTTCTACTTCTTACATGTTGAACCCAAATACCTGTACTTTCTACTCCTTACATGTTGAACCCAAATACCTGTACTGTCTACTTCTTACATGTTGAACTCAAATACCTGTACTTTCTACTCCTTACATGTTGAACACAAATACCTGTACTTTCTACTTCTTACACTTTGAACCCAAATACCTGTACTTTCTACTTCTTACATGTTGAACACAAATACCTGTACTTTCTACTTCTTACACTTTGAACCCACACAACTGTACTTTCTACTTCTTACATTTTGAACCCAAATACCTGTACTTTCTACTTCTTACATTTTGAACACAAATACCTGTACTTTCTACTTCTTACATGTTGAACACAAATACCTGTACTTTCTACTTCTTACACTTTGAACCCAAATACCTGTACTTTCTACTTCTTACATGTTGAACACAAATACCTGTACTTTCTACTTCTTACACTTTGAACCCACACAACTGTACTTTCTACTTCTTACATTTTGAACCCAAATACCTGTACTTTCTACTTCTTACATTTTGAACACAAATACCTGTACTTTCTACTTCTTACATGTTGAACACAAATACCTGTACTTTCTACTTCTTACACTTTGAACCCACACAACTGTACTTTCTACTTCTTACATGTTGAACACAAATACCTGTACTTTCTACTTCTTACACTTTGAACCCACACAACTGTACTTTCTACTTCTTACATTTTGAACCCAAATACCTATACTTTCTACTTCTTACATTTTGAACACAAATACCTGTACTTTCTACTTCTTACATGTTGAACACAAATACCTGTACTTTCTACTTCTTACACTTTGAACCCACACAACTGTACTTTCTACTTCTTACATGTTGAACTCAAATACCTGTACTTTCTACTTCTCACATTTCCCAAACAGCTGGTTCCTTTAGTCTGAATGTGTGTTTGATGCGTGATCATTATTCTTTAGAGTCATTGCGTGCCTATTGATTTGAACACGATCCGTGTATCCATCATTTCCTGGTCTTCTCTAAAGAAGAGGGACCAATGAAAACGTTGTCATGTTGCCGTTGTTCAGCATGGAAACATTCATTAGCTAACAATGACATTATTGTTCTATTAATATAAAGGGAGGTCAGGTACTCTTTAAAACAGCTGCTAGTTATGGGTACTTTTTACTTAAGTACATTTCAAAGCCCATACGTCTTTACTTTTACTTGAGTAAAGAAGTTTAGTCAGTACTTCTACTTTCACCAGAGTATTTTTAAACACGAGTATCTGTACTTCTACTTGAGTAAAGGATTTGTGTACTTTTGCCATCTCTGTCTAAAGGAGACTAAAGAGTATCAATAAATGCTAGGGAACAAGTTAAAAAAACAGAGGTGTGACAGCATAATATGTATATTTTTTGTATTTGTATTTTTAACTTGGCCTGGCCACTGCATGAATTCCTGCAGTGTAAGCTTTAATGATTTAAGGAGCAATAATGAAGCTAAGGTGCGTCCTGCAGGATGATCAGCACAGACGCAGCCGCCAGAGGCATCGACATCAACGGGGTCAAATGTGTGGTGAACTATGACGCACCGCAGTACATCCGGACATACATCCACAGGTGAGCTGTCCATCAAACTGACCTGTGTGTGTATAACCGCAGGTACTATAAGGAGTACAAAGGATGTTTAGTGAAGAATATCCTCCAGATGTGGCTTATTCTCTCTGACTTGGCTTCTTTGTTTCTGTTCAGGATTGGAAGGACAGCCAGAGCAGGGAAAACAGGCCTGGCCTTCACCTTCCTGCTGGGAGTACAGGTACTCTTTAAATGATCATATGTTGTATGTAACCATCTAATTATCTTTACCTTCCCTATTATCACTATATCCCAAACATTTGAAGAAAACATGATTCAATATAGATAAGTGAGGCAAAAATATACTACATACGTATACTTCTTACTGTGTCTTTGAATGCATCATTCATACCAAAGCAAATTTCTCGTATGTGTAAACCTACTTACACTAAATAAAAGGTATTCTGATTGTGAAGAGCATAAACAGGATATGAGACAGAGTGCTGTGTTTTCCCCTCAGGAGAAGAACTTCCTGCAGATGGTGGTGGAGGCAGGAACGCCCGGGATTCAGAAGCAGATCGTCAAACCAGAGAGCCTGAAGGGGATGGAGGCGCGCTACGAACAGACGCTGCAGGAGCTGGCCAACGTCATCAAGGTACACTTTCACCTCTGTTTAAGGGGGTCCTGGGCATATCTGAATTATTTTCTCAAAATGATAATCAAATTAAGCTAACTCAACTTAAATTAACTCAATTGATGGCTATGAACTAGTTAATTTAAATAGCCAAAACATAGTATATACTTGCCAGCACTGTGAACCTGGAAATGGTACCCCCGTAGAAATATATAGTAGGGGTCCCCGGCACATAGAAACTTCTGGATGCTAACTAGGTTGGGTTTTCGGGGTTCGTAAGGATGCCGAGTCTAATTCTGACATTTTCAGGATCAAAAATTGCAGTTTAAACCAGAAAGAGGCAGAATGTTTCTACTCCCGTTGGGCTGATTTTTATGAAAAAAAAATGTTGTCCATTGTAAGTGTCCTGAAAATGGCAGAAATTGATTAAGCATCCTCAATAATCCCCCAAACCACTCAAAAATTGTCCAAATCGGCCAAGCCATGTTTAGCTATTGTCTACATATGCCAATGAATGCTAATTAAGCAAATGTACCAACATATGCAAGTTAGCACCCAGCAGTTTCTATGTGCAAGGGTCCTGTACTATACATTTCTAACATAACACTTTGGGTTCCTCAACATTTCCAGGTTCACAATAGGACCCTATGAGCTGGCAAACAAACTGTCACATTTCTGCATTGAAATGACCCACCTATGTTGGAGTTGTGGAGTTACATTATCCCAAATGTTTCATGACATTTTCAAACCAATAGAAATGTTGAATTGTAGTTGACACATAATGCGTTTATTTATGCAGTTTGAAGCCACATTTTGACCTCAACCTGATGAAGGATTTTAGTCATCGTTGCACAAGCTGAGTTAGCAGTAGTTACCATGTTCCACTTCAGGAAAATTAAATGCAGTTTAGTTATTGTCATACACTGACTTACATGCACAAAAACCAAAGCATTGTTTACATTAAGTAAACAATACTTGAATGACTTTTTGCCAACAAATACACCTTGTCTCTGCAGGATGAGAAAACCAGATAATGGAGCAGCACTGACGTTCTCCTCTGAGCTCACATCTGTGCCTCAGCAGAACACGTTGCATTTTCAGCTGTACTGGGGATATTTATGTTGTTTAATAAAACATCAAATACATAAACATACCATAACTTTGTGTTGAATCTGGTGATTTCAGCTCTACAGTGCAACCTCCCATGTGTATAACAATACACATGTAATGTAGCTTAGGTCTGTAAAAGGGGTTTCATTGTGTGGTCATTGATTCAGGTGGAACATCTTTATATTTGCTATCTTTCACATCAGTCAAAAATATGCATTGTATGTAACTAAGACTTTCAACAAATGAACCTCCTTTGGACTTCCAGTTGGACATAGATGTATATATTTATCATGCTCATACTTATTCATATCGTTCTCTGACAACGGTTTTACATAATCATACTCTTGTCATTTGAAATGATACTTTTATACTGTGGATATTTCACATTATCCTCGTGTGTGCTCCTACTTTGGTCTCTCATTTCTGTTGATGATCCGACACCTGATCATATCTGATCTAACCCTATCTTATAAGCAGAGTACTATAATGTCACTCATACATAGTGTGTTGGGGCCAACACGATACACTTCAAAGAACAATAAGAAGTGAATAACAAACTATTTTAATCTTTGCTTTTTACCATAAACAAAACTCAAAATGATATGAGGTCATTTTTTAGTTTGATTGCAATTTTTCATTTTCAGATAGCAATGTTTTTTAAATGAAATACAAATATTATCTTGTTTTATTTGTGTTTTCCTCTCCCCATTGGAGCTCTTCATTATTTTTTGTGTAAATAACAAACAGCACTTTGACAGAATGTCAGGTGTAGAAACGTCACATAGCTGACCATGTTTTGGGTTCTGCTCAGTGATCATGGGATGCTGTAGGTCCCATTAGGGCAAAATATATTTGTGGTTTTGCATTCCGTTATCAATATTATTTGGGATTAATCAATAAATAAATGTCTTAATATATATACAAATGATCTTTGACAAGAGCTCAAGGTTACTTTAAATATCTTGTTTTCTCTGAACAACAGTCCAAAACAAAAGTATGTTCATAATAGTGATCATCATTCTTATTGAAACAGTCTTGTCTTGGAGAGGTAAATGTATTTAGAGAATATCCTTGTTTGAATCCAGTTTATTTTACAATGTTCTTCTCACTCACACACACACACACACACACACACACACACCACACACACACACACACACACACACACACACACACACACACACACACACACACACACACACACACACACACACACACACACACACACACACACACACACACACACACACACACACACACACACACACACACACACGTTGTCAGTCCCATTTGGAAGTCTTCCTCCTCATGTACTTCTCTCCCTCACTGTCGATGACCTCGTACAGCTGCTGGTCGTTCTCCTTCATGGCGTGCATGTATCCCAGATAGCCCACACACAGCGTGATGCTCACCAGTCCAAACGCCATCACCGGTTTGTTCTGCAGAACAACAGGCTGCATGTTACAGAGCAGGGTTTAAAGGATCCTCATAAACTGTCATTTATATATCGAGGATTAAAAGAATAATATATATATGCTTACTATAATATATACAGTGTATCCTATATATGTATAGGTTTTTAATTGTATAGATAAAGGCTGAACTTTGCAAACATGTCTATAAAGAAGCTTGTATTTTCCGGTATTTGACCACATAATGTTACACTGCAAGTTGTGGGTGTAATACACTGTTTGTATTTGACTTATCTCCAAACTGGCAACATAATAAGGACACAACAAGTGACACTGAGTAAGACATTGAACAAAAAACCGTTTAAAAACATAACCTTAAAGAACATTTAATTGAAACTACCATTTCAAGAATGGGATATTTACGTAAATTCCCTTCAGACTCCATGTTACGCTTGCTACGCAGAAGCTAACTGCTAATGTATGCTAATTTCCCAGCAGGACGGTGTTAGCGTCATGTACTATTAATAAATCAAGTTCTGTGTTGTCCTCTTAATGTTCTCCTAATACATCCATGGGCTCACCGGCTTCATGAACAGTTCGGGGTTGAAGACTCGGAACATGGTGGTGGTCTGCGTGCCCCTCAGCCCGGGGGTCCTGTAACCCTTCTCCCCGGGACTCTCCTTCCCCATACCGGCCTCTTTATCCGACATGTCTGGTAAAACTAATACACGACCGCCCTTGTGAGAAATATATGATGTAGAAGGAACATTGTAGGCTGCAGTATTATGGTGTTTTCCCTAAAGGCAGCCATGTTTCAAAGTCAAAGACCACTGCGCTGAGTGTGAAGAAGAATAGCAGGTGAAGGGAGGGCGCTGCAGAGGGCACAGCGCCCCCCGGCGGCCATGAGAGGAACACCCCCTCCATCCGATCCTCACCTGGAGGGATGGAGCCGTGAATGGAGCCCATGCTGCCCATCCCACATGATCCCAGGGGAAAGCTTTTATCAGGTGTGTCAAACTCAAATGCACAAGGGACATACAAATAAATACATGGGAATAACATCAAGGGCAGGACATGCATAATGTGTTTTTTATCCTTGTTAAAAGTTAGCATATCTACATGTTTTAAATGTATTACTGTATTTTCCCAGAATATGAATGACTTTTTTTGTTATTGGCAACAGGGAGCCGGTTTAAGGTTGCACCAATGAACCCCTTTTCTTAACAATTCACTCAAAATGAAGATTGTAATATTGATCTCATCTGACCAGAGTGCTCTCCAAATGTCTCTTGGTGAAATCCAAGTGAGGTCTGTTCAGTGAATGGCTTAAAGTGGTCTCATGGACACATTCACTGATCTCCATTGTGATGCTGACCAGCTCCTGTGCCCTGCTTGCACAGTCTGTGAGTTTTGCTGGGGCCCTCTGTTGGCAGGTTTCGTGTGGTAGCATATTCTATCCATGTGAAATATTGGGATTTTCAAAGTTTGTGTAACCAAACCCGGACACCTCCCCACAGCTCTGTCCCTTACATGACTGGAGTGGAGAGCTCCTCAGTCTTCATCAGTGTTGGGACTAACGCGTTACAAAGTAACTGTGTTTGTGTTGTTTACTAACAAGACTATCATGGCGGCGGCGGAGCTCAAGTCGAGTTTCTCCACCTGGAGATATTCTCACTATTTCACTTTTGTCGAGCACAAAGAAAAGAACGTTTTAGTTAAATGTAAGTTGTGTCCTGGCGGGTCAAAGAGCCTATCTACTGCCCAAACCAGTAATTCAAATCTCTTAACACATCTGCAGAAACAACATGCTGGGACGAAGCTTGTAACTAACCGGCACAGACCCAGACTCAGCCGACGCCACTCCACCTCCACCTAAGCAACAGCGGCTGGATTTTAACCAAGGGACTGCTATCCAGGGAAAAGTCGATAAAGCCATTGCACGGTATGTTGTAGAACACATGCAGGCTATTGCTACAGTGGAGTCACCCGCTTTCAGGGAGCTAGTTAGCATGATACCATGTCCGGGCGGCACACGACATATGGGACGGAAAACTTTTTCCAACTACCTGGAGAAAGAATATACAAAAATGGAAAGCCAGCTAATATGGATGCAATCCAGATTGCATATAATGCATATAATGCATGTCAAGTTGATCAACAGAGTGTATTATTCTCCAATGCAATAACAAACTGAAATGAAGGCTATAAGGGCATTAATGGGAGCCCTTTTTTTAAGTAACTAAAACGTTACTTTTCACAGTAACGCATTACTTTTTGGTGTAAGTAATCAGTAAAGTAACTGAGTTACTTTTGAAATGAAGTAACTAGTAATGGTAACTAGTTACTGGTTTTCAGTAACTAGCACAACACTGGTCTTCATGCTGCAGTTTGCTTGCTTGGTGAGGCCATTTGCTCAGTGGTGTGGCAGACTGGGGCCTTTTAGAACAGGTGTGTGTATAGAATGAACCTGATATCAGAGATAATGTGACACAGGTTGCACACAGGTGGACTTTATTCAACCGATTATTTGACTAAAGGTCGTTGTTGGGGCTTCATAACAAAAGAGAATATGCACACACTGCTTTCCAGTTTTTTAAAATAATATTTTTACTACTACTACTACTTTTTTTTACTTCACCACCATTTTGTGTGGGATCATGACATAACATCCACATAAATCAATTTAAATCATGGCCATTTCTACTGATCATAATTCCATTGTTGAGGTCTACTAGAATAAAAGTACATTGTTCAATGTTCCAAACTCACATTGGTTTCTCATACAGCATCTCTGTATGTATTCACTCTCTGTCCTACACGGCTTGGAGCTCCTGACCCCCCCCCCCCTCCCTCCCTCCCTCCTATGAGCCCACTCTGTTCTGATGAGTCCACCGTTACAGCGGAACATCAATGATTATGTGTTACAATGGCGTTTGTTAGCAACCAGAAAATGACACCAGTAATGACAAACAGATGAGAATAGGCGCATTCACACTGCGGTACTTTTCCCACAAAGGTTCATGCGAACTTAGTTCATGAGAACTCTTTTATCGCGTTCACACCAAAAAGAGCCAGTACTAAAATTAGTTCATGAGAACCTTTTTACCCGCTCGAAAGTCCCTGCTAGAGAGCAGGGACTTTCGAGCGGCTCTCTTGTGAGAAAAGAGCTATATTTCTGATTGGCTGGGCGGATTGCAAACCACGCCCCGTAAAACTTCCAAAAAGTTTTGTGAAGCCGCCATTTTATTATCCTCGCATTAGCATTAGCATTAGCCCAACGCAGAGAGACTAACTTATGGCAACTCAAAATAAAACATGGGAGCGGTGGAGATGAGGAGGTGTCGGCGTTCTGGCGATTTACTCGGAAGGCTTCAGTAGAAGCTGCTGGGAGTAGGGGTGGGCAATATTGAAAAATATATGATCACGATATTTTTCAAGCAGTATCACGATAGACGATATATATCACGATATTTTTTCATGCCGGTTATTATGGTTATTTTTCAAGTTACTTAACAGTACAAGCACCTACAAGGTAACAGAAACTAAAACAAAAAGGAGTAACAGACCAATAGCATTTCAAGCTGGTTTTATTTCTGAAATGAATCCCTGAATGAACAATTCAACATTTTGATATGGCTTCAAGGCACAGTTTCTCAGTATAAAAATGAACTTTCTGAGGTAGCACTAGCAGTGAACATCAATAAACATGAAAAGGAGGGTAAAACATAACTAAGTAAAACATAAAACATCAATGAGGAAAAGTCAGTGCCAAACAATTAAAATGTAAACTTTAGACTTGAAGTGCAATAAAAGACTTTAGCATAACTGAAGGGAAAAACTAAATACCTTATTGATAAAATATAAGCCAACAGAATCAACCAAGACAATAAATGAAGTGCAATACTGTCTGAATCCTGACTAGACAGCTTTAGAGCATGTCTTTCACATGAGTTTTTTTTTTTTTATCACGATAGATACGATATCTCTGAAAAAGCATATCGTGGAGACCTAATATCGCCACGACGATATATATCGTCATATCGCCCACCCCTAGCTGGGAGTCCCAGCAGCTTCTACTGAAGCCAGTCCCCAACTCCGGGGACTTCCGGCCGGGGACTCCGGGCGGCAGTATACGCCGTGAAGTGGTTTGCGGCCTGCCAGTAAACCCAAAGCAGAAGAAGAAGAAGTGACGTCTGCGGCTTCATTTGCCTAATCCTCCCCAGGGACTTATTCCGGTGTGAACGCGATCTGTACTTAGTTCATGAGAACTGAAGAGTTCTCATGAACTAAGTTCTCATGAACCTTTGTGGGAAAAGTACTGCGGTGTGAAAGCGCCTAATGCTGCGGGTCTGGGTGCCGTGTTGGCGGGACGTTGCGGGGCTCGCTGCTGCGCCCTTTGAGGCTTGAGGAGCGGACAATGTGAGCTGGATTACTGGTGTCGTTTCCTGGTTGCTGCGTGGGGTCTGCGAGACACCGAGGCCGTGTCTCAATTCAGGAGTTGCATACTTCGAAGGGTGCATTCGTAGACCGCTTATGTCACTTCCGCCGAAAGAAGGCTGTCCCAATTTTTTTTAAAAGACGAGACTCCTCCGTTTGCAGCCTACTTTTCCCCAATTTGAATGATACATCTGATGTACACTCCGCGGCCCACCATATCCCATGGTGCAATGCGCGCAGGGAAGAGGGAGTTTTTTTCAAATGAAATGGCTTCCGGTCTCCCCAGCAGAGTGGATTTAAAAGCAGCAGCAAGCGGAGGAATCACTAATAAATGTGAGTATTGGGTTTTAACTTACTTTAAATTAACTAACGTCACACACGTCAAACCCAAGGGGCGTTAAAACGTACATTTTCGTTAAATAATACGGATACATATGTGACGCTAACTAGCTAGCTGGACGTACTGCACTGTTGTTTACACTTATTTTGTATTCAATTCAGAAGTTTACTAAAGTCATACAGAGATCTTGGCTCTGTTATAGATAAGTTATACTTTATATTACGTTCATAGACCAAAGTGAAAACATTTAGACCGATATAGCCTACAGTACGGTGGGATTTATAAAACGCTACCCTGACGTGTAGCTGCTGTTAGCTTTATTTATTTCTCTGACATGGTCCAATGTTTTACCGTTTATTAAACTTTGGGACAACATTACAACCTTTGTATTCAGCTCATGCTGCTTTGAGGTAGAGCAAAAAAAAAAGCCTATTTTTAATATTTCCACCAGATTTGATCATCTTTTATTTAGGTTAAAGTGTATTTAATTTATCCTGATCCCATAATAATAAGACAATCAAAAATAGACAGCAGCCTTTAGCTTGATGTTAGTTTGTGCCGTGCTGTCAAAGGGATGCAGGTGTGCCTGTCATTTCATCTCTTTAGTTTTAAAAAACCAGAACAGTACATCATTTTAAATGATCCTTTAGGGATTGTTTGTCTGAAATGATGAGAGTTACATTTTGCAATAATACTTCTGCAACCCTGTGTCTAATATGATTAATTCACTTTTTTATTTTTCTCTTGTTTTTCTCTGTAATTAAGAAAATTCTGGAGAAATGGATCTGCTGGGGAAGGACCCCTAATCTGAAAAGTGCACAGCGGATCATCAGGACAGAGCTGCCATCCACCTGGACCCCCCGAGGTGCTGGAGAAGGACCTCTAACCCCAGCGGATCATCAGGACAGAGCTGCATCCAGCTGGACCCCCGAGGTGCTGGAGAAGGACCCCTAACCCCAGCGGATCATCAGGACAGAGCTGCATCCACCTGGACCCCCCGAGGTGCTGGAGAAGGACCCCTAACCCCAGCGGATCATCAGGACAGAGCTGCATCCACCTGGACCCCCGAGGTGCTGGAGAAGGACCCCTAACCCCAGCGGATCATCAGGACAGAGCTGCCATCCAGCTGGACCCCCCGAGGTGCTGGAGAAGGACCCCTAACCCCAGCGGATCATCAGGACAGAGCTGCATCCACCTGGACCCCCGAGGTGCTGGAGAAGGACCCCTAACCCCAGCGGATCATCAGGACAGAGCTGCCATCCAGCTGGACCCCCCGAGGTACTGGAGAAGGACCCCTAACCCCAGCGGATCATCAGGACAGAGCTGCCATCCACCTGGACCCCCCGAGGTGCTGGAGAAGGACCCCTAACCCCAGCGGATCATCAGGACAGAGCTGCATCTAGCTGGACCCCCCGAGGTGCTGGAGAAGGACCCCTAACCCCATTGGATCATCAGGACAGAGCTGCATCCACCTGGACCCCCGAGGTGCTGGAGAAGGACCCCTAACCCCAGCGGATCATCAGGACAGAGCTGCATCCACCTGGACCCCCCGAGGTGCTGGAGAAGGACCCCTAACCCCAGGGGATCATCAGGACAGAGCTGCCATCCACCTGGACCCCCCGAGGTGCTGGAGAAGGACCCCTAACCCCAGCGGATCATCAGGACAGAGCTGCATCCACCTGGACCCCCGAGGTGCTGGAGAAGGACCCCTAACCCCAGCGGATCATCAGGACAGAGCTGCATCCACCTGGACCTCCCGAGGTGCTGGAGAAAGCAAAACTGCGATCAGGAGCATCCTCCACCCAGACCTCTGCTTACTGCCGTCCTACAGACTTGTGTCTTGCTTTCAGAATTAGATTTTGTATGTGTCCTTTCTTTTAATAGATATCTAACGATTATAGCTTGAGTCTGTCTGATTCCCCAAACAGCTGCTTCTATATACTTGCTGCACATACAATACAAATAAACAACTCCATAAACACACTTTTGCTGATATTTGTGTTACTGCTGGAGATGTTAAATAACATGATTATTCCTCTGTCTCAATGATGAAAGTTATAATAATAGAAGACATGAAGCTGCAGAGAGAGGATGGATATATTCTTACCTCTACCTGTGATAAGATGAAAATACAATATTAAATTGTAATTGTGAAACACGTTGTTTATTTCATTTACTGAGGTTGTAACCATTATTTACAACATGTGTACATAAGCAGTGGAATAATAGGGTATCTCTAGGTCATTCAACTGTCTTCAGTTTAATGTTATTAATACAAAAAAAAGGTCATAGAAAATGTTTAATTGTGTATTTCAGCAGAGCGGGGGGTCACGGTGCTGCTGGACCTGGAGGTGCTGACCTGGGGTCAGTGGGACATCATCTGGGCAGGGTTAGGGGAAGAAGGAGAATATAAACTGTTATAATCACAGCTATTAAGATTAGAACACTACTATTGTTGACATTCAATCTATACAACATGCTTTTGTTCATTTAAAAAAACATTGTTTTATTAGTACAGAAATATTAAGACTTATTTTAAATATGAAATAATATGATTAAATTACATCAGCTATATATCATTTACTTGTTAACTTACTAATGTAACATTACTGGGGGCTAGAGGAACAGCTTCATCGTATTTACCTGGCCATGGTCCTCTTTAATTCATCGCCGACGGTAATCTCCAAAAAAATGTAAAAGTAAAGTTTCTGGATCCTTTTCAGCTGAGTTAGAATTTGCTAGCTGGCTGCTGGAGCAGCGCAACCGAACAGCGCGTATCACGTGACGTAAATACGAAGCCCTCCGTAGGCTAGACCGTCTCATTTCGTAGGCCGCTCGGTCCAGCCTACCCGGTCTACGTGGGCTGGGTCCTCCGTGGACCGTGTAGGCTGCGTACCCCGAAGGACACAACCCCTGAATTGAGACACGGCCCGAGACACCGCGGAATTCAGCCTGAGTTGTGCGGAGAACCCCGGATCCGCGGCTGAGAAAAGACAAGGCTCAGAGTGTGTGTGTGTGTGTGTGTGTGTGTGTGTGTGTGTGTGTGTGTGTGTGTGTGTGTGTGTGTGTGTGTGTGTGTGTGTGTGTGTGTGTGTGTGTGTGTGTGTGTGTGTGTGTGTGTGTGTGTGTGTGTGTGTGTGTGTGTGTGAACAGCTCCGCGGTTTGGTAAAACGTCACAATGACCGTTACGTCACTATACTCAGGAAGAACGAAAAAGGAAAAATGTCCAACAAGGCGTTCTGGGGCAGCATAGACAGGTCTTTTCTGTGTTAGAGTTGTACTCGCTACACAGGGTGTACTTTGAGGGTTTGTGACTCTGCAGACCGTTTACATGCAGAACAAGGGGACGGGTAGTAACCGTAGTAACCGGAAAAGCATGACATGGGACCTTTAATAAAATAAGAAGAACGCCGAGAGTGGTGCATACTTTTGCAAGGCAATGTATTTAAATTGGAGCAGCACACCCCAGTGGTTGGAATAGTCTACTACAACCACCCAACTGATTCTTATTGTTCATTAACACATTATAGATTTTTTACTTTCTTAAATATACCGTTACAACTAGGATACCACACACGTACACAAAGAACATGATATATGAACAAGCATACAATCATAGCTTACTTATAGGTTTAAATAAGAGTGTATGTAACCTGACATATAATAGACCCAGGCATGTTGAAGACACACACACACACACACACACACACACACACACACACACACACACACCCGGGGTGACATGTAATATTCATGATCAGCAGTGTAATACGAGCCGACGGTCACCAAGGTTACACTCGTCAGTCCAGGTGAGAGAAACAGACGTTCTGCAGCTTGTTTTGATCCTCTCTGCAGAAAGGGCTCACTAAAAAACACAAAGACAAATATATTATCTTTTGATCATCTTTATTTACAGAGAACTCCACAACAATGGTCAACTTTGAAGCACTGTCCTTGGGATCATCAGGAACCCCTCCTGTCCTTCGATACGACGACAGACATCATTCCTTTTGTTTAGACTTGTTGAATGAGTATTTAGTCAATAACTAATAAAGACAACATTACTCTCGCATATGAATTTGCACATTCTGTATAGATGTATTAGATAACCAAATACTGGATGAGTCAATGGAGTGTTCTCCTCTGGAGCCTGAACGAGACATTATTTGCATTAGACAGCACCATGGTGATGCTGTCAGTTTGTGTACACACAACACACACACACACACACACACACACACACACACACACACACACACACACACACACACTTCACTTCATGTTCAACAGGTGATCTGGAGGAGGCTGCCGCTCACATGACTGCTTGGATCGTCATTCTCAATAAAAGGTCAGTTCAAACCCAAACCGAAAGAGAGGTAGCGTTTGATATCGCCAGCACTGTAGCTGTTGGGTGTGGATAAGGTGTGTCGCAGAGGTGTGCCCTCCAGACAGACACACACACACACACACACACACACACACACACACACACACACACACACACACACACCACCTGCTGCTACACAGAGACAGGAAAACCCAGAGGTAAGTCTTCTCTATTCCTTTTGATGAAAGTCTACACATCTTTTAAAGTATTATTTGACCATGTAGTGAGATGAGATATCATTGTTTACGCATTAACTAATTCAAACTGATAAACTAAACGGAGGGATGTGTTTCGTCCTTCACAACTCTGTAAACATGTTAAATATTGGATATGCTTCAAGGTCATGTAGGCTATAGACCTTCATTTTGCATTTTGATTGGTAGAACGTAGCTATCACATATTACATATTATATTACATCATAAGTCTTGATACAACCACATCATTCCTTTGATAATATCAAAGAGCATGAGCTCTGTTCAGTGCCATAACCTGAAGCATTCTTCTGTTTGCATCTTACTATTTATTTATCTTAATATTTATTACTACAATAAAGTGTATTTTATTGTATTTCACTGTACAATAATTACATGTTACATTACATCTTGTTCAATGTACATTTACTTGGTCACTTATGACATTATCTGCAACATTTAGCTTATTGCTTTTCTGACATGTATATAGTTAAGTTCATTTGCATTACTCGCGCATTGGTCAACAACATAATCTGCACTATTTTATTCTTCTCTGTTTCTTCTTTTTAAATGTGTCTTATTGTTTTATGTCTCATATATAGAGCTTGTCATTTCAGAATACACTGTAGCTACTGTGCATATGAAAATACATTTTTGAATGTTGATTGAATTGAATCTATCTCACGTGGACTTGAAACCGTCACAGAATGGTGTACTGAACCTCAGATCAGATGGGACCTTAATAATAATAACAGATTTAATTTGTTAGCGCTTTTACAGGTGCTCAAAGACGCTTTACAGATATAGTGAAGGGAAAAGAAAAGGAAGGAACAACAAATAAATATATAGTTAAAGTAATGGTGTAGTTATGCAATGAATGAAAAACTTGGGTCACAGGTTCCTCAACAGTGCATTACAAGACATCTATCAATATGTGTATACCTCCACCATTAAACTGTCATATTCTGCACATTTCTTATACTATCTACATAGATCTTATAAGAGTATAATACATATGTATAATATCAGTTAAAATAAGTGCTTCATAGTTAACATGGCAGGAAAGCAATATATTAGACGTTAAGTACTTTGTCAGGCTTAATATTTATCTGTAGATACAAATGTCGCTGTGTGTGCTGTGTGCTCTGCATGTGTGACCATTAAAGAGGGGTTCATCCCTCCATATTCTTCTTCAATACCCCCCAAAGCTTTTTTCTTATTCAAAAGAAGACCTTAACCTAAAGTACTCTTTAATGTTTAAATTAAGCCTGATTAGTTTGTCTGTTTTGCACATCCTCCTACTAATATCTAATAATAACATAATAAAATTCAATAACATGCTTTAACCACTAGGTGTCCCTTTATATCAGCTGTGCACCTTTATGGTGTAAATACAGCCTATCTACCAACTGGATCAAATATAAAAGTCAGCCGAATTAGTGTTGATACTGCAAGGAGACGTATTGTGTGAAAAGAAATGTAAGATGTTGTTTAATGGCTGATATATTTATGATCCACGTCACGTTTTCAGTTTTGGCGGAAGTTTTCCTGTTTGTCTAGAAGTCTTCTCATCAGGGCTCTATAAATAAAGAACTACGGCAGATATGTAATATTTAATGCAGCCAAACCGTGTATTACAATGCCGTGATGTGATGACTTTCAAAGAGAAAAGCAAGAACACTCGGAATAAAGTATTATTTTATTTTTAAAAAACGTTTTCAGATTTCACATCACATAAACACCAAATCCCAGCATGCATTGCGGCTAAACCATCCAATCATCGAGCTGAGGATCTTGCCTACGTCTGTTTCCGGTTTCGTTTACGACGGATGTATTTTGTTATACACACATTCCTTCACATTTACATTTTAATTTGCATTAAAGTATTTTGTGAGGCCTTCTAACATGTTTTTAAATATAACTACGGTTCTAGTTGAAGAGTTTGTAAATTAACATGAACCGAAGCTGTTGCCTGGCAACGCAATCGCACAACGTCATGTCCGTTAATTCCACATCCACACGCACGGATTAACATCGATTTAATACATTAATGTAGCCTTTGTTTCTGCTCAAAGAGGTGTCGACCAGCTGGGGCAACAAGAACATCGGCGTAATCGAGTGTGACTATTAAAAAATAAATCATTACGTCGGGGTAGCATTTGCTTGGCATTTCCAGTTATTTCTCCACTGGTTAACAATACCGTGTAACCGTCACGTTTGAAGGGACGAAATCGTGACATCTTCACGTCTCCCAGCATGGTAAATCGTCACATGTTCACGTCTTGCCGTGATACCGGATTGGCTAATACGTGAAAACGCCTACTGCCTGAATCTGTTTTATGGTTTTCACTTTCTTTGCTTCATTTGTTCTGTTTTTAATTCAGTAGGTGAACATTATGTTCACAAGTGTGTGTGAGCGTAACTGTGTGTGTTAAACTGAAACGGAGCATTTTCTGTCAACTCAGAATTTATTTCTGCTTTTTTAAACTGTAGTGTGTGCTCATGTGTTTCAGTGTTGGCGTATAGGCTGCTGAATATGCTGAGTGAAAGGCAGCTTTTCCTATCACTGAATTATCTGAGAGGAGAGACACATTTGATACTAAATATCTTGGTTACATTGTTCTGTTCTCTTGCATATTACACTGAGATAAAAAACATCTCATTGATAATTATTTTCTCTTGTTTTTATATCACTGACAAGCTGAAACGTTGACTTTAACGAAATGTATTATGTCAACAGATTTCACATAACTGAATTAGGTTAGTTAAAAGCAATAATATTAAGTTGAACCTAATACTTTTTATTTAAACTTAATATTATTGCTTTCAACTAACCTAATACAGTTATGTGACATTTATTGAGATAACACATTTAATTAAAGTCAACGTTTCTGTTTTTTCAGTGGATTTAATTGTGGTGGATTTGTTCAAAAATAAATGGTATATTTCTGTAAACAGCAGAAATGATCCCAAATGTCCAGTATTTAATTCCTGCTGTGTGTTGACTCCCCGACAGGAGACTCAGGCGAAGATGAACTGGGGCTTTCTGGAGAACGTCCTCAGCGGGGTGAACAAGTACTCCACGGTGATCGGGCGCATCTGGCTCTCCGTGGTCTTCCTCTTCAGGATCCTGGTGTACGTGGCGGCGGCCGAGCAGGTGTGGAAGGACGAGCAGAGTGACTTTGTGTGCAACACCCAGCAGCCCGGGTGTGAGAACGCCTGCTTCGACCACTTCTTCCCCATCTCACAGGTGCGCCTCTGGGCACTGCAGCTCATCATGGTGTCCACCCCCTCCCTGCTGGTGGCGCTGCACGTGGCCTACAGGGAGCACCGCGAGGCCAAATACAAGAAGAAGCTTTACAAGAACAAAGGGAGCCTAGATGGAGGCCTGTTCTTAACCTACATCCTCAGCCTGGTCTTCAAGATAACCTTCGAGGTGGGATCCCTGCTGGCTTTCTACTTCCTGTACAACGGCTTCGAGGTGCCCATACTCCTGCGCTGCAGCGAGAGCCCCTGCCCCAACACGGAGGACTGCTACATCGGCAAAGCCACGGAGAAGAAGATTTTCCTCTACATCATGGGCTGCACCTCCATTCTGTGCATCTGTCTGAATTTAGCAGAACTCGTGTACATTATTTGGAAGCATCTGTGGAAGTGTTTCATCAGGCGCTACGCCCCAGTGCAGAGGACCGTCAGCCGGCCAGCTGTTTCCATTGTCAACCAGTTTACCTCCGCTGATCCCACAGTAAACACAGAGCAGGGCCATGAGCCTGCAGCCGAGGAGGAGAACCGGCCCGTCCAGTCCTGAGGCTGAGAGACACTACACACACACACACTGCTACAATCTGCTCTGTCAAAGAGAGTGAAATAACCCGGTTTGAGGAGTAACGGATAACATGTAATGGGATTACGTATATTTCACATATCTGCTGGACTAGTAGTCAAGATAGAAAAAAAAAGATAACAAGGTTGGAAGCAACTAAGTTTTAATATATGTAAGGAAATATAAATTCACGTTTTGTCCTTCCAATCTCAAACTTTTGTGTTCCCTTACAGAACAGTAACATGAAAAGAAGATGTTATCTTATTTCTTGGACATTTTTCAAAATGGGGATTACCAGCAGGATTATAATGTTATAATGCGTTTTATAATAAAGAATAATATATTACCCTTTTCATTTAGGCACCTTTCATTTTATTTCCTGACCCAGAAAGCCACCCAGGTTCTGGTTCAGGCTCTCGTCACCTCACGCCTAGACTACTGCAACTCCCTCCTGGCTGGTCTACCTGCATGTGCCATCCGACCTCTGCAGCTCATCCAGAATGCAGCGGCTCGTCTGGTCTTCAACCTTCCAAAATGTTCCCACACCACTCCGCTCCTCCGCTCCCTTCACTGGCTCCCGGTAACTGCTAGAATCCACTTCAAGACACTAGTACTTGCGTACCATGCTGCGAATGGATCTGGCCCTTCCTACATCCAGGACATGGTTAAACTGTACACCCCAGCACGTGCACTCCGCTCTGCATCAGCCAAACGACTCGCTGCACCCTCGCTGCGAGGGGGACCCAAGTTCCCATCAGCAAAAACACGTGGGTTTGCTATCCTGGCTCCAAGATGGTGGAATGAGCTCTCCATTGACATCAGGACAGCAGATAGCTTACACACCTTCCGGCGCAGACTGAAAACTCATCTCTTTCGACTCCACTTCGAGCGATAGAATTACTAACAAGGCACTTATATACTAATAAAGGACTGGCTTATCTATAGCCAGTTGAGTAGCACTTAAAATGTTTGGCTCTATGAAACCTGATGTACTTATATGATTCTGTTTTCTTCTGGGCTGTGTCTTCCTGGTCGTATGTACTTATTGTAAGTCGCTTTGGATAAAAGCGTCAGCTAAATGCAATGTAATGTATTTTTATTTTTGTAAATGCAATGTGTTAAACTGTTGAACTAAAGCAGCATTTGTAAACTATATTATTCTTTAGGCCTAGCCTATAATTGAATAGGATACATATTTTATTCTAAGGTCACATTGTTCTGTTGTCTTACATAATACACTAAAGGAAAAAACATCTTATTGATATTTATTTTATATTTGCATTGTAATTGATATTGAGGACATCCAAAAGTAAAAGTAATCAGATTACGTTACTGACTAATTATTTCTCTTTTGCAACTAACTAGTAATTGTAACAGAATAGGTTTATAAAAGAACCCTCCTAACCCTGGAAACAGATGGTACAGTTTGGCCTTAAAGGAGAAAAGATATGGTGAGCTGCATCGTTTATTATTGTAGGCAGATTTAAATAGAGATAAAATGGAGCTGGATGAAATATCTTCATCATATATTTAGTTTTACATTAATCACACAAACCTCCCTTTAAACTATAACTTGTTGTCATTTCAATTCAACACTTCACTTTGGTGAAGGGGCATTTTACCCATTTTAAACCAATTTCATTTAAACAGAGTAGAGATATCTTATCAAGCTCCACATTTGTGGAATCAGCTTCCAGTTTGTGTTCGGGCGGCAGACACCCTATCCGTTTTTAAGAGTGCGCTTAAGACCTTCCTTTTTGATAAAGCTTATAGTTAGGGCTGATTAGATTCAGCCCCTAGTTTTGCTGATATAGGCTTAGTTTGTCGGGGGACATCTTACTTCTTCCTTCTCTCTGTCTATACCTGTGTACTCATGTTCCGATTAACCCAGCTTCCCCAAATGTCTTTCTTTTTGGTGTCTATATACGCTGGGATCCGGAGTCATGGATGATCCTGCGGTCCTGTGTCCTGGATCTTGAGCCCTGGATCTTGAGTCGTGGCTGTGGTTACCAAGCAGGAAGGATCTAATCAAAGTTGCACTATGGGAAATGCAGGATCCAGTGTTGTTGTGAGTTTCAGCCATACTGAGGACATGATGCATAGTTTGGGATATCTTGAATTGTTTTGACCAGACAAACAAAAACTTAAATGAATTGTATAAAAAACCTATGTTGTTAAATGTGTCCCCTTGTTCAATTATGTTGAGTATATTTTTGCAATGGTCATACTGTTTATTACCATTATATTTAAAAAATATTATTTGATGGATTTATTTAAATACATTTTAAATAAACAAAGTCTTAGCTTTCAGAATATGAAACTTTTATTTCCAAAATCACACGATGAATACATTTTTGAAGCTTGTAAAGGGAAGAAGACAGCTCTCCACAACGCCGCTTCCCCTCCCTCCGCTGAAATTATTAATGTAAGGCGTATAGTAATCATAGATAACACGGCAGGGTCCGTTACAGTTTGTTTTCATCTGATTTCAAATAAACAAAGTCTTGGCTTTCAGAATATTAAACTTGTTTCGGCAAATTCAGATGATAAATACAACTTTGAAGCTTCGGCATAATTACAAGCTGAGAACGGAGTAACTTGACGTCACAGCAGGCACAACAACAGCAGGTGTTTCTCGTGAGGGTTTTCCAACACAATACACACAAATGCAAAAATACACAAACACACACGTATACACACACACACACACACACACACACACACACACACACACACACACACACACACACACACACTCGTGAGCTTCCCCCAGACCAGTAATCCAAACGAAAATATCTTCCCTCCATACTATTTTGATCATTTGCTCCGCTGATCAATCAGATCGATGGATTCCAGAGATTTTTCTCAAAAATGATGTAGCCTAACAGTCAGTGGGCACCACTTAACAGCCAATCAGAATGAGAATATGCTTCACATGTGACTTATTCAAATTGCGAGTGATTGAGTGACAGATGAAGGTTGTTTAGGAGAAAATGTCGGAGAAGAAAAAGTTTGAGAGTGGCGCTCGGAAAAGGAAATTGTTGAGGGAAAAGGAGTTTCGAGACAAGCAGCCATTACAAAACATGCCGAAGCTTACAGGTTATTTTAAACCTGTAGGCCAGGATGAGGAGGAAGGACAGATTAGTTCTGTACCGAGCGGCAGCGGTGCCGGCCGCGGGGCCTTGGAGCCAAGTAGGCCTTCTGGTTCTGATAGCGATGGAGTAGCGGGAGAGGAAAAACAGACAGGAGGGACATTATCTGTTGGAGGAGATGGAGAGGACGACAAGGTCTTGCTACGCGAGGGAGCCAACGGCAACCGGACAAATACATGAGGGAGGACCGATACGTCACTCATCTGGAGGAGAGGACCAGGCGCGCGTAGAGCAGAGTGGAGAAGTGCGATCACAGAGCCTGCGGAGGAAATGACTTTGATTTGATGTTTAAATAGGGGGCCTACAAAAACTATCAGCCCCAGGGCCTGATGGCAGGTTAAGGCGGGCTTGCTTGTATATAACCATGACTGCGCTGAAGAAAGCTGATAATGAGACGGTGACAGAGTACATTATCCGAGCTGAGCAGATCATTACGGCACTCAGGAGCGCGGGAGAAGCACCGAGTGAGGGACTAATGATGGCGATGGTTATGCGGGGATTACCCGAAAAATACAAGCCGTTCACTCTAATGGTGACACACAGTGACAGTGAAGTAACGTTGGGACAGTTCAAGGCGAAGTTGAGGAACTTCGAGGCCTCAGAAGATTCAGCCCCAGCCTCAGACGAGACGAGCGAGAGGGTGCTGAGGGTCCAAGCAGCAACTGAGAGAAAGCCCGCCAAACGATTCATCCCCGATGGCGACGGAGAACACGTCGGCGCCAGGGTTTCCGTTAGCCGGTATTTACCGGTTTTTAGCTGGTCAAATTGAATAAAAACCGGTAAATTCAAAACCTGCCGGTCAAAATGTCCGATGCTCCGATCGATTGGCCGCCTGATCATTATCGGCCGATATTCACTGTTAATAGTTTGATCGGTGCTCCCTATAGGCCGATCAGGAGAGCTGGGTCTGATCCATATGGACATAAACGCGAGTGAAGTGTAACCGGACGCGAGAGAGAGAGATCAGATCAGCTGCTGAGTCTGACCTGAAGCCCCGCCCACTGTTTAGCTGCATGAGAAACTGACGGGCTGTCAGGAGAGAGAGGGAGAGAGGGAGAGAGAGAGAGAGGATCCGTTTCTCCCGTGTTATTATTCAAAGTTAATGTAAACTTTTGAATAATGTAGTTCATCTACTACAAGTAGTTTCTTTGAATGTAATAATGATGTTTGTTGTTTGTGGAATCATTTATTGAAAAATTAATCTGAATTTTTCGATCTGTTACGATTATAAACTGAAGCAATATAAAAACGACTCCCATTAACTGAGTTTTAAACATCAGCAGAGCCGGTCATAGTCCGGTAATTACCTGCTAACGGAAACTCTGCCACACAATTCTTATTATTATTATTGAAACATGACCGGTAAAAAATCCTAGCGGAAACCCTGGTCGGCGCATGTTGGCGATGCGGAGAGAAAGGCCATCAAAAAGATGACTGCAGAAAGAAAGTCTGGTGTAGCTTTTGTAAAAGCAAGGGGCACACAGACAAAGCGTGCACAAAGAAGGACCGCGGTGATGCCGCCCGGTGCGCGAGCATGCCAGGTGGTACCGGAGAAGCTGCGGGAGGAGATGACTACACCCTCAAAGTGCAAGCTGAAGGGACCAGATTACAGAGACAACAGACCCACAGAAAAGGATTGATCGTGGACACGGGAGCGTCGTCCCACATCATCAACAATAAGAAGAAAGATGTTTGACAGCACCTTCAAGCCGGAGAGACACAGCATGGAATTGGCAGACGGGAGGCGCACCTTCGGGGTGGCGCAAGGCAGAGGAGAAGCAGAGATGTGTCTGATAGACAGCGAGGGACAACGGTGTAAAGTGACTCTGAAGAACGCACTATACATCCCATCCTACCCCCAATTACTATTTTCCGTGAAGTCTGCTACAGCTAACGGAGCCAAGGTGTTCTTCGACGAAGGTAAAGATGCTCTGATGTTACCGGATGGTACCAAATTTGACATTTATGTATGTAAGAAAATGTACTTTTTGCAAACAGAGTGTGATGTTGAAGATAATCAATCAATCAATCAATCAATGTTTATTTATATAGCCCAATATCACAAATGTTACATTTGTCTCAGTGGACTTCACAGTTTGTACAAAATATCAGTATGACAATACGACACCCTCTGTCCTTAGACCCTCTGTCCTTAGACCCTCACATCGTACAAGGAAAAACTTCCGAAGAAAACCCACAGTTTAAAGGGAAAAATGGGAGAAACCTCAGGGAGAGCAACAGAGGAGGGATCCCTCTCCCAGGACGGACAGACGTGCAATAGATGCCGTGTGTAAATTGAAAAGATAATACATTTGCAACGTAGGTAGTGTTGTGTTAGGCAGGTTTTTAGAACCCACCTTGCCTCTGCATGTCGTTTGGCGAGCTGGATACAATCATAACAGGAGGGAAAACTCAAAACAGCCAGGATGAGGGTTAAACAATAATCTGTTTTAATGATAAACGGTAAGAATACATTACACTTTCAAAGGAGTGGACTCGGGCCCCACTCCCTGCTCTGGTTCAACTGCCGGGAGAACCTTTCATCTTGTCGGCAGCAGTAAAAGAGAAATAACTAAAGAATAGAATAGGCTTATATGCAGAAGAAAAACCAGGAGGAGCTGTGGTCAGTTTCTCATTGGGAGATGCAAAAAAGATGGCTTCTCTTAGCGAATCAGCGCGTGCCAGCAGAGATGATCCGGAAACAGTCCCTTGGTTTGAAGCAAAACAACCACATCTGGTGTTCGCTGTCTCATTCTGTTGCTTTCACACACACACACATTCTTCCGACTTCCCTCTCTGCTCCCCTCCCCCAGAGTAATAAAACCTGTTTACTCCAAGCACCCTAGAATGTTCATGCAGTTTCAGTCCTCACATTTATGAAAGGATAAAACAGAGAAATCAATACAAAACACAAACACAGGTATTGTTTGAACAGTATTCACTTAACTGCTACTATTGATAATTACCAGAGAAACTCCAGGGGCCTCTTTCAATATCTGGAAATTGCAACAAGACTTTCTGCCTTTTCAAATGTAACACTCTTCCCAAATATCAGATGATAATAATCTTCAGTAGTCCAAATGTTTGGAAATGCATGTGTGTATAATAGGAAGATGAATCCACGAGGATATCCATCCCGGACTTATGATCCAGGACCACAGCCACGACTCAAGATCCAGGGCTCGCGATGCAGATAAGTGATAAGTGTCATGTCAGCCATGATATCCAAACGTGGCATGAGATTATGGGTCATTATGAGGATGTTTTAAAGCTGCAGGATGTAACTGTAGGTATTAGGGGTGTAACGGTTCACAAACATTTCGGTTCGGTACGTACCTCGGTTTTTAGGTCACGGTTCGGTTCGGTACGTTTTCGGTACAGCAGAAAAAATTATCACAAAACATAGCATATATTTTTTTTATTATTATTAAACTGTGAGTAATGTATTCACTCAAATAAATACAAAATATAATAAAATAAACATTAAGGTGCAGCATTTCGATTAACTGAAATAATCTGTATTTGAACTTTACTGTACTAGTACTCACAAAACATAAACTATTAGTTTTGTGTTTTTAATTATTATTAAACTATGAATATTCACTCAAATAAATACAAAATATAATAAAATAAACATTAAGGTGCAGCTTTTGGATGAACTGAAATAATCTGTATTTTAACTCTACTATACTAGTACCTAAGCAGCCAGTTTGACATTAGGACTTGCTTGTCATTGTATTTTCATGTTTTTTTAAAGAAAAATGAACTTGTCCACATTGCTTGCCGAAAGGGCAGATCTGCTGGCACTAACAATGTCTCCTGCTGTGGAGAACACCCTCTCTAGGGACAGAGGTAGCAGATACAGCCAGGTAGCGCTTTGCTAACATGGCAACATAAGGATATTCGGCGTTTGTAATAGCTTTGGCTTGGTCTGAACTTTTTGCAAGTGGTGGAGGCTTAAATGCTAGTGGGAGTTGGGTTTGCGCTTCAGTCTTTTGGTACCGGTGATATTCACGTTCGGGTGATGCCTTTTCAAATGAGTGTGAAGTTTGATGTATTGCCAGCCGCGTAACCAATTTTAGTTGAACAATGCCGACAAACAGCTTTGGTTCGGTCCACCTGTCTCTGTCCGTCATCCTTGTACGTAACTGCGCAACCAAAATGTTCGAATAATTTTGGTACGTGTACCGTTACACCCCTAGTAGGTATGCATGTTAAGGGTACAAAGCGTAAGCCTGATAAAGACTGTACAGTATGCATAGAGGGAAAGTTTACCCAAACGAGAAACAGAGATCCGACCGATAAAGCAAACACCACTTGAGTTGGTGAACACTGATCTAGCTGGTCCAGTTAATAACGAGTCCATAAATGGCTTCAAGTATATGCACTCATTTACAGATGTGTGTACAGGGGCAATGTTTGTTTATTTCCTGAAAGCGAAGAGTGATGCAGTTCAAGCTACTGAGAAGTATCTGTCAGATGTAGCTCCCTATGGGACTGTGAAATGCATTAGATCAGATAATGGGACTGAGTTCACCAGTAAGGAGTTTCAGACACTATTGAGAAATAACAAGATCAGACATGAGACGTCTTGTCCTTATTCCCCACATCAAAACGTGACAGCTGAAAGAGAAGGGCGCACTCTTTTTGAAATGGCCAAATGTATGCTTATTGACAGTGATCTGCCTAAACACCTTTGGCACTATGCCATTCAGGAAGCAGCACATACCAGAAACCGGTGTTTTAATAAGCACACAGGCACTACGCCATATTCAGCACTGACAGGGAAAAAGTGTAACTTAGCTAGGATGCATACGTTTGGAGCAGTGTGCTCTGCGTACCAGCAGGACAGGGGAAAATTAGACACTAGGTGTGAGAAAGGACGTTTTGTAGGGCATGACAAGGGAAGCCCCGCCTATCTAGTTTACTACCCCGACAAAGAGAAGGTGCAGAAGCACAGACTAGTAAAGTTTATCACCAGCACAACTTGTGAAAGCGAGACTCAGACACAGTGGCTAGAACAGGATTCGGAGGAAGACTGTGAAGAGGGAGTAAAGGCCCCACAGCCTAGTGTACTGAGCAAAGATGTACAAACTAACGCTTCACAGTCAGCACCAGAGGATGATGGCGAACAGCACCCTAGGGTGGCGTCACATGCCTCAGCCAGTGGGAGATATCCCAGTAGGGAGCGCAAACCCCCAGAGTACTTGAGAGATTATACCCAGGAAGATAGTGATGAAGATGATAAAACACTCACTAGTATAGATTATTGTTACAGAGCAGTTTGCGGTGTACCTCTGACCTTTAAAGAGGCCATGACATCGACTGAGTCAGAAAACTGGGGAAAAGCGATGGATGAGGAAATTATGTCTCTAGAAGACAATCAGACCTTTACCCTGACAAAATTGCCAGTGGGCAGGAAAACAGTGGGAGGTAAATGGGTCTATTCAGTTAAGGGAGATGTTGACGGACACGACAAGTACAAAGCTAGGTTCGTAGCAAAAGGATACAGTCAAAGGGCGGGGATAGATTACGGGGAGACGTTCTCACCAACAGCCAACCTGACAAGTAAATAATGCCGTGATGAATGGCTAAACTTGAACTGCTTAGATTATTCACCTTTCTGCTGCAGGAGACAAAAGGTGTAAGTCTAAATCTGCTAACAGGTTATGGGCCCAGATATGATTAATTATTCTACAGTTCGAAGCGCACGTGCAATAACAAGGCGAGAAGATTGCCTGTTAGCACGGTTAGCATAGGAGTAGCTAGTTAGCCACGTGTCAAGCTAGTTTAGCATCGGGAGAACCGAGGGAAGCTAAAGCTAAGCTAACAAGGACCTTAGCTAAGCTACTGAGGCTACAAACGCAAAAGCCATGGCGAATAGAACCACGAGGAAGAGCAAGTGGCCCACGTTTGACGACGGTGTAAAGTGACTCTGAAGAACGCACTATACATCCCATCGTACCCCCAATAACTCTTTTCCGTGAAGTCTGCTACAGCTAACGGAGCCAAGGTGTTCTTCGACGAAGGTAAAGATGTTACCGGATGGTACCAGATTTGACATTTATGTATGTAAGAAAATGTACTATTTGCAAACAGAGTGTGATGTCGAAGATAAGTGTCATGTCAGCCATGATATCCAAACATGGCATGAGATTATGGGTCACTGTAATTATGAGGATGTGTTAGCTGCAGGATGTAACTGTAGGTATGCCTATTAAGGGTACAAAGCGTAAGCCTGATAAAGATTGTACAGTATGCATAGAGGGAAAGTTTACCCAACTGCAGGTTCTAGTCCAGACTCTTGTCACCTCACGCCTAGACTACTGCAACTCCCTCCTGGCTGGTCTACCTGCATGTGCCATCCGACCTCTGCAGCTCATCCAGAATGCTGGGGCTCGTCTGGTCTTCAACCTTCCTAAATTCTCCCACACCACGCCGCTCCTCCGCTCCCTTTACTGGCTTCCGGTAACTGCTAGAATCCACTTCAAGACACTGGTACTTTCGTACCATGCTGCGAATGGATCTGGCCCTTCCTACATCCAGGACATGGTTAAATCGTACACCCCAGCACATGCACTCTGCTCTGCATCACCCAAACAGCTCGCTGCACCCTCGCTGTGAGGGGGACCCAAGTTCCCATCAGCAAAAACACGTGGGTTTGCTATCCTGGCTCCAAAATGGTGGAATGAGCTCCCCATTGACATCAGGACAGCAGAAAGCTTACACACCTTCCGGCGCAGACTGAAAACTCATCTCTTTCGACTCCACTTCCAGCGATAGAACTATTAACAAAGCACTTATATACTAATAAAGGACTGGCTTATCTATAGCCAGTTGAGTAGCACTTGAAATGTTTTAGCTCTATGAAACCTGATGTACTTTTATGATTCTGTTTTCTTCAAGTTTGTATCTTGTTGGTCGAACGCACTTATTGTAAGTCGCTTTGGATAAAAGCGTCAGCTAAATGCAATGTAATGTAATCAGGGTTGGGTTGTAACGGAATACATGTAACGGCGTTACGTAATCAGAATACAAAAATCAAGTAACTGTATTCAGCTCGCGTTACATTTGAAAAACGAGTAATCTGATTACAGTTACTTTCGTAAACCTGAAGTGAATACATTTTGGATTACTTATTGAAATTATTGGAGGAAAGATTTCCTCACAACATTTAATATTCATTACTAAAGGTATAGCCGAATCATCACAGCGCACAAAACCTATTACCGCCGCAGATGGACCAAAAAAGGGAGCGTTTGAAAAAAAATCGCGGGTCCGCTCGCTCAGTGAAACAATATCAACGAAACACGGAGGAACAAAAGTCTGCGTTTAAATCGCGTGTGTACGTGTGTGGTTAAAACACATCAGCCTGCGGTCGCTCTTTCTTAGCCTTACTAATGATTATTTCTGAAGGTAAACACAGTGAAGGCGGTGCATGAAAGGCACTGCGTGCTCCTCTTCTCAGAGGCTGAGTTAACCCTCCCACTGCCTCCTGGTGCTGCAGAGATTTCATGAAGTGAAGGAGGTTTTCATTTTAATTCATGTCCATTTTAATTCATGTCCTGCCAACACTGGCAGGACAGAAGGCGACACGCCCGTTCTAAGCCGTGTCCCTCACTCCTCACATCCCATGCTGCATCCCCAAAAAGTGAATTATGTTGTTGCATCGTTTCAGATGTTATGTTTCAGTTGTGCTCTTGATAAGCCATTAAAACAGTAAAAACACATTCAGTGTCCTTTTGCTTTTTGTGTCTCCTGTACACCAAAACATACCCATCTGTGATGGAAAAAGAAAGTAATCTGATTACGTTACAAAGTAACCCTCCCAACCCTGAATGTAATGTAAAGTAACGAGAAACAGAGATCCGACCGATAAAGCAAACACACCACTTGAGTTGGTGAACACTGATCTAGCTGGTCCAGTTAATAACGAGTCCATAAATGGCTTCAAGTATAAGCACTCATTTACAGATGTGTGTACAGGGGCAGGGACAGATGTGTGTACAATAATCTCAGCAGTTCAAGTTTAGCCATTCATCACGGCGTTATTTACTTGTCAGGTTGGCTGTTGGTGAGAACGTCTCCCCGTAATCTATCCCCGCCCTCTGACTGTATCCTTTCGCTATGAACCTAGTTTTGTACTTGTCGTGTCTATGAAGGTAGATATGGTGCAAAATGCGAGAGCGTGTAAAACCTGATGTGAGCACTTGCAGAAAAAAAATCTGAGCTTGTGTGCATACATTTACACTTGTATAAAATATCCACGTAACTGTGAACCAAATGTACATATATTTTCCAATACAAACTCTCAAATCAGTCATTACAACTTGACGAATCTGCTCTGTGGCAGTATAAATCGACGAATCTGCGGTCGTGACTTTTGCTACACTTCTTGCGATAAATGTGTCGCAAAAGTAATTTTCACCTGTAGATGTGGGGGGAGGGAGGGGGGTTGGAGCGAAGGGGCGGAGCTATCAGAACAACGAGGCTTGGGTCAGTCACAGTCACAGCCAGGTCGAACCGGATGACTGCGGGGAGGCTAACGGTTCTAGTCGCTACCAGTCCGCTGACATGGTGCGTCAATCAACGGTACATTTTGCCCATTACTTTGAATATTATTATTGTGATTGAGGATTAAATCCGCTTTGAAGACCACCGTTTTATATCGTGCAGTTTAGCAGCAAAATAACGTCAGTTAGCCAGCTAACGCTAGCTTTGTTGAGTTTATGCTAGCTAAACAAGTAGTGGTTGTAGTCTACAGCAGTAATTAATATAGTATAGCTTACTGCTTTGGCACTAACGGTTGATAATCGTTTATGAAAATAAAACCAATTGAACTGTACTGAAATAATGACAAGTTTTATAATTGTCTTGGGCTCCTGCTGTGTTTTTAAAGCCTTTGCAAATTATCCATGCTATTTAGCTAACGTCGAAGTAGTGTATGTGAAATCAACCTCACAATAAGATGTGTGTATATTACAATTATTAATGTCATATTTCAAGATGATTACTTAGATATTACAATATGGTTGGTTGAGCTGGAGTTCATTATTGAGCTTACACGTTAACGTCACAGTCATCTGAAGAACGAACCCAAACCTTGTTGTTTTTATTAATTGCATTACCAAATGGGTATCAAATAAACAGTAAGCATTGGTAACACAACTTCCAAAGTTACAGTAAAATAAAAAGGACCCTGACTCGGACAATACACAATCCAACATGTTCAACAGAAGAGAATCAGTTATATTGTTTGTACACATGGTTTTTTACATATATATCTGTTTGTTTAAAGTGTCCAGGTGATGCAGACAGGCTGGACCAGAGAGTGAGAGACAGAACTATAGGTTACTTACGTAACCCCAGTTCTCAGAGTAACATGAAGTGAGACATCGAACGGAGTGGTAAGTCGCTTTGGATAAAAGCGTCAGCTAAATGCAATGTAATGAATGAGAACTGGACTCCTCACAGCAGTGAACTTCAGCACAGGTACAAAGACTCTTTTTTTCATACTGTACAAAGAATCAAGAAAAAATATTGGTTTAAATGAAGTATTGACTTTAATACACTGATATACATTCCATTAAACAATACTAAATACTAGATCACCTACACATCAGTGAAGTTGAGGGTTTTTTCCATGCAAAAGGTTACATTTAGATGTTAACAAGCAATATGACTTTGTCAGCTTTCTAATTTAATGTATTGAAGGCAAAGCTATTTAACACTTAGTGAGAACTGCTACTATTTATCTCAATATTGTCTGTAAAAAACATGGTAAAAGTTATTCTTTCATTGAGACAACAGAGCAAGCTTCGACAGTTCCACTACGTTTTGATAACAGTTAAATATTATCAAAATAACATATTTCAATGTTGATGAATTTCATACTGTTCATTCATAATCTGATTACAATTAAAAAATAATTATATCAACAGCTCCTAAACACACAAACACACCTCTTTCATAAATAACACACTTGTTCTGCAATAATGTTTTACATTTCCTGTCATTTTTGTTAGGAAATGACATGCCCGAAAGACATGACTCGGCATCTCCTCTTTCTCTGAGGGTCAAGAAGAACATCCAAGAGGAACATTAAAGGCTGATGTTATGAGATTTTAAGACCAGTACAGGACATTCACTAAGAAACTACTTTTATTGTGAAAACAAAGATCTGCACACCGAATATTTTTGTAGTCTATCAGGACCATAATTTGTTTGTGACGCTGCCTGCACCTCAGAGAAGGGGTGGTTATAGTCAGGCTTATAAAGTGTGGCGAAAAACAGTCAGCTGATGGGATGCATCTATTTCCACATCTACACTCCATCAGCTGATTATTTCTATTTGCCTCACTTTATGAGCTTCACATCACCTGTGCCTTGAACCGCAGAGTTTGCAACGTCACAAATAAGTGGGGCCAATCTTCAGTCAGATGTGAATGTGTAATCTAACATTTTCAGTAAGCATAATGGACAAAAGGAATACAAATACAATTTATTGAAATGTGAACCAAAAGTTAATCAAACATGTTTTAAATAAAAAGCACATATGGACAGAAGGTGTAAACCTATTAAATGTATAAGTGAACACATTTAGTCAAATAACGTGACAGACTAGGCCTGTGCAGTTGGTATCAGCTCCTCCATCAGGCCTGGTCCTCCTCGCAGAGGAAAGACCCTCAGTCCTCTCCAAACCAACAGACAGGACGTCCATCACACGGAGGTTTCTCCCTGAAGTCTCTGCAGCTGTCTGGACACCACGCTGTCTCAATCCGTCCACACTGAATATGAGAGGGGGAAAATGAAAATAATAAATGCTTTAGACAATAAGAAATATAAAGTTAACTGTTGAGTTGCTCAGTTTTTTTTTAGATTGTCAATACTATTACTGTATAACTAATATCTCAGGTTAAGAGGCACATTCAAATAAAGATTGGTCTTTAAATACATGTTGTCTTTTGAATTGTTTGTCTAAAGTCAAGGATCTAGAACTGGTACTTAGTTTTAATGATACAGTCTGGTTATTATGCTGTTTGGAGGAGGCCTCACAGGTAAGAGCACCAACTAGCTACCATCACATGTACCTTAGCTTGACTTAAATGTATTACACGTATAATTAAGTGATATCAAAATATAAATAACTAATGTCATGCAAACATATTAATATTTGCTTGATTCCAGTGTTGAATTTAGCACAATTGCATACAAACGTGAAGGGATTTTAAGATTCTGAAGTCTTCGTTCTAAATAGAAAATAGCATGGATAATTTACAAAGGCTTTAAAAACACAGCAGGAGCTCAAGACAATTATAAAACTTGTCATTATTTCAGTACAGTTCAATTGGTTTTATTTTTCATAAACGGTTATCAACCTTTAGTGCGAAAGCCGTAGGCTATACCAGTGGTTCCCAAACTTTTTTGTCCAAAGGACAAGTAAAAATCTCAAGGCACACCTATTGTGCAAAATAGCCCTTATAACACGTTATCACTCATATCATGTAAAATATCTGTAAATGTGCATAATTATTTACTAATGCCAAATAAAATGTGACAAAGACAACTATATTACTCATGAAATATTTATTAACGAAATATTTCAGAAATGAATTTGAAACTTTATCATATTAGGCTTCATCAAAGCAGCAACACACTCATTTAAACCAGACAGGTCACAACATTTAAAATGGAAACTCAGCAGAAATTCAGCACAGAGAACTGTCAATGCAAGGAAGCTGCATTGTCCATGGTCCTGAACTACAAATTATAAATGTAACATTTCAGCAATCAGCATTGAAACATGTGCTATTGTAAATACTTTGCCGACTTACAAATTAGTGAGATACATGTGCCTGTCGGGCGTGCAGAATTTTGTAATCCTTGGTGGCACTGAGGAGAGGGCCACTCGCAAGTCCTGTTCAACAGAGAGCCGTGACCTCCTGTTGTTCTTCATGTAAATCAGAGTAGAGAACGCCAACTCCAGAGATGGGGTCGTTACTAAAAAAAAAAGTAATATATTACACTACTTCGTTACTATCTACATAAAGTAACTTGTTACTTTACTCGCCTAGCACGTACGAACTGCGCATGCGTGAGTGGCAATAACTCTCCTTACCAGCAGTAGTGTGTATTTGTCATTCAAAAGAGGCAACAACCGGAAGACAGAGAAGAACAACAGACTACGTGATATAAACAAACAACAAATAGCGTGTGCTTTAGCTTCACCTTAGCATGTGTTCTTTGCAGGTGTTTGTTGAGGTTTGACGTGGTATTTACAGCAGTGGATAACAGCTTCTGGCCTGGACACAGTTTGCACCTCACCATCACATTCCTGTCTATTCTTCGGACACACTCAAAGTAATGGGCATACCTCCACCCCTCGAAAGTTATCGCTGACTCAGCCATGTGTATGCAGCACTGCACGTGGAGATGTGGACGCGCAGATTACGTACATATAAACCTACAAAGTACTGATATAGTAAATTAAAAAATAATTATTTCTGTGTAGTTGTATATTGCAATAATAACGTATGGTTGTCACAAAATCCCACGGCACCCCCGGACTTGCTTCACGGCGTTTGGGAACCACTGGGCTATACTATATTAATTACTGCTGTAGACTACAACCACTACTTGTTTAGCTAGCATAAACTCAACAAAGCTAGCGTTAGCTGGCTAACTGACGTTATTTTGCTGCTAAACTGCACGATATAAAACGGTGGTCTTCAAAGCGGATTTAATCCTCAATCACAATAATAATATTCAAAGTAATACTGGGCAAGTAATGGGCAAAATGTACCGTTGATTGACGCGCCATGTCAGCCGTAGCGACACGAACCGTTATCCCCGCAGTCATCCGGTTCGACCTGACTGTGACTGACCCAAGCCTCGTTGTTCTGATAGCTCCGCCCCTTCGCTCCTCCCTCCCCCCCACATCTACAGGTGAAAATTACTTTTGCGACACATTTATCGCAAGAAATGTAGCAAAAGTCAAGACCACAGATTCGTCGATTTATACTGCCACAGAGCAGATTCGTCAAGTTGTAATGACTGATTTGAGAGGTTGTAATGGAAAATATATTTAAAAAATATGTATTTTTCTGCAAGTGAACATTTCATCACTAAGTTCATTTTTTTTCTACAAGCTACAACACTTTTTTTTTCCTTCTGACTTCAAATTTGGTTCACAGTTACGTGGATATTTTATACAAGTGTACATTTGATTCACAGTTACGTGGATATTTTATACAAGTGTAAATGTATGCACACAAGCTCAGATTTTTTTTCTGCAAGTACTCACATCAGGTTTTACACGCTCTTATAGTGCCAGGAGATATGAGAGTCGGAGGCGGTGCATCGAAGGTGCAGAAGGGTACTTTAATAAAGGAGGTGTTGTCGGGTCGCAGCCCGGGACAACAAGAGAGAGAGAAAAGGAGGAGGACACAGTATATACAGTTAACAACACATAAATGTCCGTGTGGAAACCACACCCCTACCCCAAAGTTCCGTGTGTGAATTATGTAACCCAGTGTATTAATAAGTGATCACTACACAAGCCCCCCCAGAATTCAAACATGGCACAATCCCCGCGTCCGGGAGGAAGCACCACAGGGGCCGAGGAGGGTGGGGTTGCAGGTGAGGGCCGGGCCATGGAACGGGCCGTCGGAAGGGGGCCGCAGGAGGGAGGGTGGGGTTGCAGGTGAGAGGTATCCTCACCGGGGTTGGAAGACGGGCCGGAACGGGGCCGCAGTAGGCGTCGAGGTATCCCAGGGAAGCAGGAAAGCCACCCGGCCGCAGGCAGACGTGCCGCGGCGGGCATGAAGTCCTCAGCAGGCGCTGAGGTATCCCAGGGAAGCAGGAGAGCCACCCGGCCGCAGGCAGACGTGCCGCGGCGGCGGGCATGAAGTCCTCAGCAGGCGCTGAGGCATCCCCGGGAGGAAGGAGCCGTGGACAGGGGAGAGGCCAGACGGGGCGCCGTCCGGAGCCGCCGTCGAAATGAACCGTGAGCCGCGGTAAGAGGAGAGGCCAGGCAGGGTCCCGAAGCGCGCCACCCACGGGCCGATGAAGACATGGGGACGTCCGAAACCGCCGAGGCGAAGGAAGAGGCCAGACAGGTCCCGGAGCGCGCCACCCACGGGCCGGTGAAGGCATGGGGACGTCCGAAACCGTCGAGGCGAGGGAAGAGGCCAGGCAGGGTCCCGGAGCGCGCCACCCACGGGCCGGTGAAGGCATGGGGACGTCCGAAACCGCCGAGGCGAGACGGGGTCCAGGAGTGCACCACCCAGGCGTCGATGAGCGTGAGTGGCGTCTGAAGCCGCCGTCGAGGTGGTGAAACAGGTGAGAGTGTTCACACGAGGCCAACCAGACATGGTCGAACCTCCTCTCAGGCACCAGAAAATGCTCAAAAAGGGCCGTACTGTCCACGGTCAAAAACAGGCGGGCGAAACAGCGAGAGGACCCACACGAGGCCAACCAGACATGGTCAAACCTCCTCTCAGGCACCAGGAAACGCTCGAAAAGGTCGATAGCCGTTAGCAGCTAGCCGTTAGCAGCTAGCCGTTAGCTGAGGCCGTTAGCTGGCAGCCATTGGTAGCTGCTAGCCGTCGTTAGCCCCACGTGGATAGGTAGCTGCTAGCCGTCGTTAGCCCCACGTGGATAGCTGCTAGTCGTGGTTAGCTAGCGCCGCTGGGACGTGCAGCCGCACGCCCCGGAGAAACAGCCCCATGAGGTAGCCATGGGGTTGCTGGTCGACCCAGCAGGTCGTGCATCGTCCCCCCGATGCGGGAACGGCGAGCAACGTCTCCAGCCTTCTGCGGAGCACGCACCGAGCCTCAGTCCGCGTGCCGGTGGCAGCCACGGACGTCTCCAAAAAATCCCCGGCATTTCGAGAAAAGAACCTGAGTTCCTTTTGCCGTGTTCGGCTTCGTCTCGGAAACTTCCCAGACGTGTCAGAGTCACCAATATAGTGCCAGGAGATATGAGAGTCGGAGGCGGTGCATCGAAGGTGCAGAAGGGTACTTTAATAAAGGAGGTGTTGTCGGGTCGCAGCCCGGGACAACAAGAGAGAGAGAAAAGGAGGAGGACACAGTATATACAGTTAACAACACATAAATGTCCGTGTGGAAACCACACCCCTACCCCAAAGTTCCGTGTGTGAATTATGTAACCCAGTGTATTAATAAGTGATCACTACACTCTCGCATTTTGCACCATATCTACCTTCATACGTGTCCGTCAACCTGACAAGTGTATATATTAATGCAGAAGGCAGCCCAAGAGGATTTGATTTTACACCAGATGGATGTAAAGACAGCCTACCTGCATGTGTTACCGAACAAGATGTGGGCCGAACAACTAGTGATATTCTATAACGGTATAGGCAGATGTATCAGGGGCGTGGCCTTTGTCGAATAACGCTTCTTCTGTCGTTTACATAAATCTCGAGTTTGTTATTCTTTTTTCTGCCAATAGTTCTTCGTGAGATCGATCCTGTTGGACTCAGTAGGCTAGTAGTGAAACTACTCCCACAACAAGTACTATGAAGTACTTACTGTGTACTTTTTGGAGAGGGGTCTGCCTGCAGACCTCCACTCTCAGGACAGTTCCGGTGCAGACCTCCACTCTCAGGACACCTCCACTCTCAGGACAGGAAGTGCACGCTAAGAATTCCAAAATAAAATCACCACTATCAGTACAGTGCCACTTTCCAAACAGGAAATGCACGCAAATACAAAATAAAATCGGATCTTGACGGATCGTTATTATATACATATGTATATATATATATAGATATATATATATAGATATAGATATAGATATAGATATATATATATATATCTATATATATCTATATATATATATCTATATATATATAGATATATATACGGACACCTTGTATTGTTGTTACTATCAGTACAGCCGCAGCGCCACTTTCCGAACAGGAAATGCACGCAAATACAAAATAAAATCGGACTGGACACAGGCCGTGGGGGGACACCTGAGACCGGGCAATGTCCCCGGTAGAAACCGGGTGAAATAGCAAAAACATAAATAAATAATAAAACCGGGGAAAAGTGAAAAAAAGTGTCCGAAAATAGGAACTCGTGAGGCGGGCAGAGTCCCCTGTCAACTCCCGTTACATTCCTCCATGGTGTCATTTGAGCGAAACACTTTTACAAGAACCAGGCTGGAGGGGTCAAAAGGGCTTGACCAAGGCCAGTTCTACACAGCCATCATCCAAAGCATCCTCACATCATCCATCACAGTCTGGTACAGCAGTTCAGACAACCTCTCCCGGAATAAACTTCAACGTATCATCAATAGAGAGGCGAAGTCACGCCCATCTACTTCCGGCCCATGGGACCCCGGAAGCGAAAAATAATACATTGAATTCAATGGAGAGAGAAAACGTATCTTTTGATCCCGTTTGAATTGTGCTACGAACTACACATATGATGTTTGTCAATCTTAAACAATCATTTCCATGTAAAAAAAGTCACATTTTGTCGTAAAACTGCTGAAATATAAGACTATGAAAAATACGCGACTACAAAGACTACAAATCCCAAATCCCATTCTGGGTCGCGTAAGTGATGTCATAGGCGATAATGCTCCAAGACTGGTTGCGACCTTTATATATACAGTCTATGGTTGCGACTCGCAATTAAAGCAAAGAAGAAGAAGAAGAAACTGATTTATTCCCTCCAATAAATATAAGAGATTGCTCCAATAAATTCACTTTCACAAGATGCCTGTGTGCTTTGTACCAGGTTGCAATCACAAAAGTGAGCATACCACTTGCTCGTTCTATCGCTTCCCGTCTGATGAAAGGACCAGGAGTCGCTGGACCAAACATATCAGGTAATACACATGTTTTGCATGAAACATAGTCAAGTTAGCTACCTAGCTAGTAGCGAGCACGTTAGTTAGCATCACATTACTTAGCGTTGTCATTTGTATTAGCCTTAACATGAAGTAAACCAACATGTTAAACAGTAAGGGTAGTCATGATGGTAAGTATTTTGTGAAACATTTGAAGAGTAGCCTATCGCCCCCTCCACCAGGTGCTAAGGGGGCGGGAGGTAGGCTAACGCCACATTAGCATCGGCGATCTTTTCTACTTAATGCTATCTGCACAAATGGTTAACATTGAACATTAAAAGATCAGGCAGTTCAGGGAGAGTCGAAGGCAGGCAGGCAGCTTTGCATGACATTCTTCTGGACGTGTTTCATTATGATGACAGTGAGGATGAGTCAATCTGTTTGTTGGAAAGACAGTAGTTGAGTGATTACTGAGAGATAATTATTATAATATAATATAAAGTGTTGTTACTTTAAAGTGTTGTTACTGACCTTTTTCTCTTTTATTTTCTTCACCTCATCTGTAACTGCTGAGACCCTGAGGAACATGCACACTGGACTGACCTGCTCTGACAACCTGATTTCCACTGTACGTAATAGTATTTGGTTATGGTATATTATTTATATACATCAAAGGCACAATGCACCCCCCAGAGACACACATGTATTGAGTGTGATAGTTTGCATAGGTCATGTGAAATCATCTTTACACACTAGAAAACTGTAGGAGCTGCAACTTGTTTTGAAAATTGAATTTTTAATATCCGATAATAAAGTTGATCTGTTTTCTTCTTCTCTCTTCCCAGCTCCATCCATCACCGTGCTCTGTTCCTGCAGGTCCTGCTTGCTAATCAATGCTTATATGTTTTTACACAATTACAAATAAAGTCAATGTATTGTATGACATGAAGTTGTGCTTCATTCTGAGTCAATCATAAAATCATTCTGCCTTCAACTGCAAAATGACTGTGGACTGCACCGACATCCATGTAGCTCCCCCCAGTAAGATGAACCAAGCAAAGAGGGTCACCATCATGCCCAAGGACATCCAGCTGAGAGAGGGCTTAGACTGACCTGGGACCAGCACACCCAAACACAACGGCTCTTTTAAGAGCCACCTACAGTTTCAAAGAGTTGCAATCCTACGTTATTATAATGATTAAACTGGTTCATGCATCACTTAGTTTTGTCACAAACGAGCTGAGGACCAAAATGCAGAACACGGGAAACCAGAGATAGTCGGTAACCAGCTTTATTAGAGGCAATAGGCTGGTAGGAGACAACACGGCAGATAGTAGGCAAAGGGCTGGTCGGGGACAGGCGAGGGTTCCAGGAGACAGCAGGACGGGAGTCGTAGGCACAGAACGGGTCAGGGAGCAGGCGAGGCAGGCTGGTCAGGGACAGGCAGGGTCGAAACCGGGAGAGCAATCTGAGGAGTAGTGCGGGAAAGACAAGCATGCTGCGAAGTACGATCTGGCACTGAGGTGAAGGTGAAGTGGGCCTAAATACTAATGGAGCTGATGGGTGTAACAGAGTGAGAGAGAGAGACAGGGTGTGACTACGGAATGATAATGCAGAAAATAGGTGAGTGAGAAAGCAGACTGTGACAGAACCCCCCCCTTAATGGACGGCTCCAGACGTCTAAACAATACTAAAAAAAAACAACAAAAGAGACCCAAGAAAAAAAAACCCTACAGACACCGGGTGGAAGGTGGAGGTATGGGAAAGGTTAGTACTCGTCTGAGACTGCTCTCTCGGCCTCTCCCTCCTGGAAATCCTCGTCCTCCTCGCCCGATGACGACTCCCCCTCCTCCTCGACGAAGCCTCTGGTCCGTAGCGGACGAGTACTCCCTGGCTTAACGCCTGGTCGAGCGTGGGTCCTAGACGGCTGCTCCGGGTAACGCAGGTGGAAGTCTCGGATGAGCTGAGGGTTGAGGATATGACGAGCCGGAACCCACTGCCTCTCCTCAGGACCATAGCCCTCCCAGTCCACCAAATATTGAACCCCCCTTCCTCTGAGACGGGAACGGAGTAAACGACGAAGGGTGTAGGTAGGGCCCCCATCGATCATCCTAGGGGGTGGTGGTGGAGGGGCGGCGGAAACCATAGGGCTCTCCCGGACAGGTTTAATCCTAGAGACGTGGAAGGTGGGATGGATTTTCATGTTCCGGGGCAAACTCAGTCGAACTGCTGCAGGATTAATGACCTTGACAATCTCGAAGGGTCCAATAAACCTGGGCGCTAACTTTTTAGACTCCATCCGAAGGGGAATGTTCTGGGTGGAAAGCCACACCCTCTGGCCTACCTGGTACACAGGTGCCTTGGTTCGTCGGCGGTTCGCTGATGTGGCGTACCGGTTAGCAGACTGAAGCAGAGTCGTACGAGCCTGCCTCCAAGTCCTCCGACAACGTCGGATGAAAGCCTGGACAGACGGACAGGTAACCTCCTTCTCCAATGCAGAGAACAATGGGGGTTGAAAACCGTATGCACACTGAAAAGGGGAAAAACCAGTAGCGGAACTGATGAGGGTGTTGTGGGCATACTCCACCCACAGGAGTTGTTTTGACCAGGTCGTGGGATGATCGGAAGCCATGCAGCGGAGAGTGGTCTCCATCTCCTGATTCTTCCGTTCAGTCTGGCCATTGGCCTGTGGGTGGAAACCGGAGGTGAGACTAACCGTCGCCCCGATCAGTTCACAAAACTCCCTCCAAAACACAGAGCTGAATTGGGGCCCCCGGTCGGAAACCACATCAGTCGCCAGTCCGTGAATGCGAAACACGTGGAGCAGAATCAGTTCTGCCGTCTCCTTAGCTGACGGGATCTTAGGCAGGGGTATGAAATGAGCCATCTTACTAAACCGATCTACCACCGTCAAGATGGCAGTATGTCCGTGGGACGGTGGTAGACCAGTCACAAAGTCCAATGAAATATGTGACCAAGGGCGACGTGGGACCGGTAATGGATGAAGGAGGCCAGCTGGCGCTTGGTGAGATGGTTTGTGCCGATTGCACACAGGACAGGCGTTCACAAACTCCCGGGTGTCAGCCTCCAGCGTGGCCCACCAGAACCGTTGTAGGACCATCCCCTTGGTACGTTGAATTCCAGGGTGGCAGGAAAGTCTGGAGCTATGAGCCCACTGAAGCACCTCAGCCCTCAAAACCTGAGGCACAAACAAGCGGTTAAGGAGGACAAGAACTAGGACCGGGTTGGTCCACCAAAGCGGTCTTAACCCTCTCCTCAATCTCCCAAGCGAGGACGCCGATCACTCGAGGAGCAGGAAGAATAGTGTCCGGAATACCCCCGGTGTCTCCCTCCCTCCCGAACTGCCGGGACAAAGCGTCGGCCTTCACGTTGCGGGAGCCCGGGCGGTAGGAGAGAAAAAAATTAAACCGGGTGAAAAATAACGACCACCTGGCTTGCCGAGAATTCAGTCTCTGTGCCGACCTGATGTATTCCAGGTTCTTATGGTCAGTCCATACCTGAAATGGTTGTTCTGTCCCCTCAAGCCAGTGTCGCCACTCCTCCAACGCCAACTTGACTGCTAGAAGCTCTCGATTCCCCACGTCATAGTTTCTCTCCGCCGGACTCAATCTCCTCGAAAAGAAAGCACAGGGGTGGAGCTTCTGGTTCTCACCAGAACGTTGCGACAGGATGGCCCCCACCCCTACGTCAGAAGCATCCACCTCCACCACCAACTGACCAGCGGTGTCTGGTACTTGAAGGATAGGAGCTGACGTAAACCGGCCCTTGAGGTCCTGAAAAGCCTCCTCGGCTGCAGGGGACCATCGGAACGTCACCTTGGATGAGGTCAGGGCGGTGAGCGGGGCGGCCACGGTGCTGTAGCCACGGATGAACCGTCTGTAAAAGTTGGCGAATCCCAGGAAACGCTGCAGCTCCTTCCGGGAATCAGGGACCCGCCACGAGGTAACTGCTGAGACCTTAGAAGGATCCATCTCCACACTTCCTTGACCCACGATGTAGCCAAGAAAGGCGACCGAAGAAGTGTGAAACTCGCACTTCTCCGTCTTGACGAACAGTGAGTTCTCCAGAAGTCTCTGGAGGACTGTCTGGACATGATGGACGTGCTCCTTGAGGTTCTTAGAAAAAATCAAGATGTCGTCCAGATAGACAAAAACATAACGATCCAACATGTCTCGGAGTACGTCGTTCACCAACGCCTGGAAAACTGCAGGGGCGTTGGTAAGTCCAAATGGCATCACCAGGTACTCGTAATGTCCCGAAGAGGTGTTGAAGGCGGTCTTCCATTCGTCCCCCTCCCGGATTCGTACCAGGTGATAAGCGTTTCGTAGATCCAGCTTAGTGAAGATTGTAGCCCCCTGTAGTAACTCAAATGCTGACGAGATGAGTGGCAAGGGATAACGATTCTTCACCGTGACGTCGTTCAGACCCCGATAGTCAATGCAGGGTCTCAGGGTCTTGTCCTTCTTCGCCACAAAAAAAAACCCTGCTCCGGCGGGTGATGTGGAAGGACGAATAATTCCCGCAGCCAGAGAGTCATTGACGTAGGTCTCCATGGCCTTCCTCTCCGGTGCCGAAAGCGAGTACAACCGGGCCTTGGGTGGGACTGCGCCTGGATGTAGCTCAATGGCGCAGTCATAGGGCCGATGAGGTGGGAGAGATGTCGCCTTAGCCTTGCTAAACACCTCCTTAAAGTCCAAATACTCCGCCGGAACCCCTGTGACATCCGGAACCAGGTTCATATCCACAGATAGTTGAGGTGCGGCGGCCTGCTTGAGACAAACCTGATGACAGGAAGAACTCCAACCTAGGATGGACCCAGTTGCCCAGTCAATGTTCGGGTTGTGGCGGCGGAGCCACGGATAACCCAAAATCAGAGGGATTTGGGGGGACCGTAGCACATGAAACCGGATTGTCTCATGGTGGTTCCCCGACATGAGCATACGGACCGGTGTCGTCTGGTGTGTCACTGTTCCCAGCAGGTGACCATCCAAAGCATTAGCCGGTACCGGCTGGAGCAGCCGAACCTGTTGGATGCCCAGCTGTTGTGCGAGCTCCTCGTCAATGATGCTAACATCTGATCCGGAGTCGATAAAAACAGCCAGAGCCTGAGATTTGCCTGTCAGGAGGAGTCGAGCATGGCACAAGGGTCTTAGATTGGGGATCAGCTCAGAGGTTTGGCCCACCAGTATACTCCCCATTACTGATGAGCTCTGTCTTTTACCTCTTCGACGTACTTCCCTCTCCTCAGAGGTAAGACTGGTACGACCCACTTGCATGGGCTCGACCTCGTACCGTGAGTCAGAGTAGGAGTGGGAACTCTCCGCCGAACCCGGAAGTCGAAATCTCCCGGAAACCGGAAGTTGTTGTCGCGAGCAGCGGCCCGCCGCTCGCGTCTGTTGCTCTCCTCTCCGAGTCTGGATTCGTCCGTCAATCCGAGAGGTGAGCTCTATCAACCCATCCAAGGAAGCAGGGAGATCATAGGAAACCAGCTCATCTCTCATATAATCCGCTAATCCTCTCAGATATGCGTCACACTGCGCCGGCTCATTCCAGCTGCTGCGACGGCTGCTGGTGCGGAAGTCAATAGCGTAATCCACCACCGTGCCGGAACCCTGGCACAAACTCAGCAGGCCTCCAGCAGCGTCGGGACCCAGACGAACGGGACCGAACACCTTCCGCATCTCCGCGGAAAAGGCAGCAAACGAGGCGCAGGCTGGTGTCTGCTGCTCCCACTCGGCAGTTCCCCATAAACGTGCTCTCCCCGTCAGATGATTAACGGTGAAAGCTACCCGAGCCGCTGAGGAGGCGAAGGTGTGTGGCTGCAGTGAAAACAATATGGAACAGTTTGTGAGAAAAGGCCTGCATCCCTCCGGCTCACCAGCGTAGCGTTCCGGCGTTCCCACACGAGGCTCCGGAGCGTATCCCGTCGACCCAGGGGCTGGAGCGAGCATCGGAGCTGCGGGCGGAGGGACGGTAGCAGCCATGGTAGCGGCTAGCTGTTGTACGGTGGCGGCCATCTGTTGCATCTGGGAGGTAAGGTGAGCCAGCGTTTGTCCCTGGGTTGAGGTTGCCTGGTGGGTCTCGATAGCTAAGGTAGCTACTGTGACCTCCTGTCTTTGGATGGCATCCTCAACCCTCTCAAAGCGGTCTCTAGGAGACCCGGTGTTTGCTTGGTCCATTTCTGGCCAGATCGTTCTGTCACAAACGAGCTGAGGACCAAAATGCAGAACACGGGAAACCAGAGATAGTCGGTAACCAGCTTTATTAGAGGCAATAGGCTGGTAGGAGACAACACGGCAGATAGTAGGCAAAGGGCTGGTCGGGGACAGGCGAGGGTTCCAGGAGACAGCAGGACGGGAGTCGTAGGCACAGAACGGGTCAGGGAGCAGGCGAGGCAGGCTGGTCAGGGACAGGCAGGGTCGAAACCGGGAGAGCAATCTGAGGAGTAGTGCGGGAAAGACAAGCATGCTGCGAAGTACGATCTGGCACTGAGGTGAAGGTGAAGTGGGCCTAAATACTAATGGAGCTGATGGGTGTAACAGAGTGAGAGAGAGAGACAGGGTGTGACTACGGAATGATAATGCAGAAAATAGGTGAGTGAGAAAGCAGACTGTGACAAGTTTACTGAACCGTGATGAATGAAAGAAATTAGTGAGGTAGTGGTTTACTGAAGTTACAAAGACATTAATATATGAGTAACAGGTCAGTGTAAACACATGCTTCTGTCAATTATGGATCATTCAAACTATTTATATAAAAATATGTAATAAAGTTCTAAAACAAGTATTCGGTATATTCCTTGATAGCTTTTGGAGAAGGTTGTTTTTAAGTTTACTAAAATCTATCGTTTCAACTGTTTCACTTTATAAAAAGGGAACAGGTGAGTAGAGCATCATCGAGTTTCTTATTCTGTCGGTAAATTATCCAAATGAATGTTTTTCATTATTTGAGTCAACCCTAAACAAATTGATTGTACCTTTTAATAATGACCTTACATGGTCGGCAAAGTTAAATTAACTTCAGAAAATCAAATCTGTTCTGAGAAAAAACTAATACATTTTTAAAGATAGGAACTTGCCATCCCACTGAAAAACAGTCCGTAGAGACTAAAAGGCGTAGTTGTAGTTCAGTCCTACGTTTCATTTGGATTCATTTCTCCAACAGGCAACTATTTTCATAAAGAATATATATATTTTTCAAAGTCAACTTTATTGTCAATCTTACTCAGTTTGTGTTTATAGACAGAGAGATCAAAAAGACGTTTAAATAAAATTATACAATTTACAGATATGTATACAAATATATATATCTTATATACACCATCATGTATAATGATGGTGTATGATGTAGAAGGAAGTGTGGTAGATGACAGGTAAATATAGAGTTACATACAGATCCATGTTACACCAAAAGATGGAATAACTAAGAAGCACGCAGTATAATAATAATTACATGCAACAATTAAATAACTGCTCAGCATCTCCACCACAATCCCAATCTGCTGTGTCCTGTTTTCCTCCCCTCTGCATAACACCCCATCACACATAGGAAACACAACACAGAGTCCGAGGGTGTTAAGAGTATGTTTATTTAAATGTCCTCCTCTCTACTGGCCAACACAGGGAGTATATGCTGGAGGAGGAGATTTCCATGCCATGCAGGGTCTTTGGGGATGATGATCGCCTCCTTTGTGGTCCACACAACAAAGTAGCAGAGACTCCGGTCTGTGATGTGCAGCTGCCCTTGGACCTGGTGCCAGTATGGGTGATTCTCCTTGAGAATATAAGACCCACCCTCCTCACGGAGACAGAAGGATGGTAACTGGACTGCCTCCGCAATGGTCATGTTCCTCTGGCTGTGTGGACACTTCACCTCCAGCAGGGCAGATGGCTGCACAAGTCCATCGGGTGATGCTCCCAAAACACAGACTCACTCACAAAGAGACCAGTTTCGAACACTGTCACTTGATAGGCCTGCACAAAGGCCTTCACCCCTTCGGCCTCGTTTACAACCCCCCAGTTGACAGTTAGCGATGTCTCTGGCCAGTGGGTTGTATGTCTCCTCTCGCTGTTGGTAAAGTTGAGACACCGGCTGGACTACTTTGGAAGTGCCAGGCTTCCTCCACTGGCACTCAACATCTGTGGAGCTGATCTGCCACTTGGCAAATATTGCCAATGCTGCAGCGTGGCTGCATTTGTACATCCCCCGTGCACAATCACAGACAGCGCTCTGCATCGCGCCATCCTCTCCCATGCAGATCTGTAAAAATAAAGTAAGTACCATTTATTAGCATGCTATAATAGATTGAATGAGCAATAATACAAGGATGGTCCGCATCTGGGGGGGGGGGGGGGGGAGGGTTTATTTTTCCATAGTTTTGTCCTCTTGTCTGATTGTTGTATTGGTTGTGATTGTACATTGTATTTTTCTAAATGTGTATACATTTTTGAAAAACATTTGATCAACAATAAAAAAGGATTTGGTCAGGATCTAGACTCGGTGTGTAGTTTATTAATGAATCAATGCTCTCTACATTAGGAACACATACTAGTGTACCAGAGGGAGTCACACACAGCTGTGCCGAGATAACCAAAACCCTTGAATCTACACACAGCAAATAAACTCAAATGACACAACGAGATGTAAAAGGAGATCACACATACAGTATAGTCGATATAAAACTGGCCGCTTCAATCTGAAGAGCAACTAAAACAAAACACGGGAGTGTACCTTGTTCTTGTGAACACTAATGTTATCCACAGCATCCACAGAGACCACGAAGTTCTTAAGGAGAAAACTAGTTACTAAAACAAAACACTTTAGTGTACCTTGTTAGCTAATGTTAGCTAGCTGACATTAACGTTACACATTGCACTCATATTACTCACCGAAACCTTGTAAAGCCGGTCCCGCTGCTCTTACAGAACCGACGAACTCCCCTTTCGTGTATATACAGCTCTCAACATGCCCAGACTTGGAGTGATGTTCACCTCGTTTTATACTTTTCGCCTCATTCTGAAAGAAACAGGTGAAATTTGCTAACGTGACGGCCGTCTTTGTGATGGTGACGCGTATTGTGCGAGACCAGAGACCTGTAGTTCACTGAGCGGTTTCACACAAAAAAATGTGTAACTTCACAGTTTTACGACACACTTTTATTTTTTTGACTTGCAAAATGTTCTTTTAAATTGACAAACATCATATGTGTCATTCGTGGCACAATTCAGACGGGATCAAAAGATAACCTTTCTCTCTCCATTGACTTCAATGTATATTTTCCCGCTTCCGGGGTCCCATGGAGGCTCTCGGAAGGGGAGGGACTTCGCCTCTCTATAAAGCATCAAAAATCACGTGCAGTCCCCTTCCATCACTGGAATCACTTCACCACCAACGAACTGTCACAAGGGCAAAGAAATCATTTCTGACTCCTCCCACCCAGGTCACCATGTCTTCCAACTTCTGCCCTCAGGGTGCAATACGGACACTAAATGGACTCTAAATAACCCCAATGAACAATAACAATCCACCACACCTTGAACTTTATGTTATGATATGTCTTCACCCTGTGCTGTGTGTTGTACTTTTTATTGTCTGTTTATTGTATGTTGAATTGTATGGAACAAGCTGTAATACTCTGCACTGAACACGAATTCCACCAGCCTGGCTGTGTGGTCATTAAAGATTCTAATCTAATCTAATCTAATGTGTAAAGGCAACCGAACAACAAATATTTGCCAGTGAGTGATATGGTGTGAAGCTTTTCCAGACGCGTGGTGTTGAAAGCAAATCAGGTCTTCTCTTTGAGTGCATTTAAGATGTTTATTTGGATTGCAGGATGATGACAGCAAAACAAGAGCCGGGTGTTTAACTGATAACTAAACATTAACTGTGATAAAGAAATAAACCAAAATTAACTCAAAACAAACAGAAAATAAGCGAAAACACGCACGGGTGAAAAACTGTGTGGCTTCCCTCTGGTGATACCCAATCCCTAATGCTGTGCACCGGTGTCCTCCCTAAACAGTAGGCTGTACCCTGAAATTGGCTGAGTCCCCGCCTATGCCCAGGTCAATTCAGTAGTATCACAGCACCTTCATATACAAATATTAAAATACATCAAATTGGCTGCAACACACCGGCTCCTAATTGTTACTGTATAATAACATAACAATTCAACATACAAAACATTGCAGCCAAATAGAATAGTCCATATCAGTATTCTCAATCCATAATGTTCATTGTTCATGTAGATCAGGGGTATTCAACTAAAATTCAACAAGGTCCAGTTAGAGAAAATGTCCCCATGCAAAGGTCCGGAACATCAAAATGTCTAACTTGCATTATGAATTAGTGTGATATATATTGAAGTGACCTGTAGCTTTATTAACAGCTGCATGTAATTAACAACTGACTGACAATCAAATAAAGAAAGTACAATTCATAAACAACAATATTTATTGTCAATTAACATTGAACTATACAGATATACAGTAAAAACTGTGGATATGTGTAATGGGAAGATTTTTTTTAAATATTGAAGTTAAAAGCATCAATCTGGTGCACTTTGAGAGCAAAATTAAGAGATATATGGATACATCTCTCAACACCCATATGAAACAGACAGGGGCGGACTGGCCATCGGGACGTTCGGGACGAATCCCAATGGGCCGGTACTGAAGTGGTCCTGTCGGACGATGTGGGCCGGCCGGTAACCGGCAGGGCTCGACATTATAAATGGCCGCTGGCCCGGAACCACTATTTAGACACCCCGGGCCAGCATAACGTACTTTCCACTTGCCCGCTCGGGCCACTAAAAATATTGCTTTAAAATAATTGTCCTGTGGTATTGGTATTTTGACTAGCAATGTTGTTAAATTGTTTCGTTTATAAAAGCTACAACATAGCGTTTCGTGAGTCGGTTGTCGTTGTTGGGTGAAAAGCAAACAGCTGTTTGCTGCGGAGCGCAGCGCGAACAGGCTCGCGCTCCTTCACTACAGAGTATCGCGCCACCTAACCATTCGCCAAAATGTTTTTAATACCAGCGGTAACCGGCCAAGCGCCGGGCAAAAAACAATTTTCAAATAAAAGAAAGTCACCGGAGGAGTTAAAGGAGAGTGACAGGGAGCATGAGAAGAAGAGGGAGAGAAAGTTTCAGCTTGATCGATGGAGTTGGCTTCTAGTGGTGCAGTGACGCGTCCTAAAACCCTTTTATAATCTATCGATTAGATTTATAATTCGAAAATTATAAAAGTAGGGTAGACATGTGGAGATTATCCGGCAGAACAAAACGTGCATTTATCAAACAGGTTTGTTTTCCACAGACCTTATTTCCAGCTATTTTCCAAAACCCTGTGGAGAAATCCCATTGCTTTTTGTCGAGGGAACCAGCAGCTTACTTCCTGGGTTTAGGACGCGTCACTGCACCTCTCAATATGATGCCAGTATAAACAAGGTCTTCTGTCAGCTCTGTACATCAATGCCGACCTATGCTGACAAGTAAGTGAAGAGTAGACAATATAAAAGGTATTGGCTATAGGGAAATGGCCCAGCAGTTTAGGATAATGAAGGTTCTAATCAAATCAATTACATAGCCATTACATGTCTAACTACTAATGACAGGAAGGCAGAAAGTGCATTATACAAATAATAATACTCATAATAATAGCAGAATTTTTTTAACAATGACCACAATATAATTATTTTAATAAACCAAATATGAACAATTGAGGAAAATGAGGAAGAACTGATGATTCAAATGTTGTAGTACAAGTAGTAATGTAGTTAGTGCATACATTACTATTGCAACACATTTTCTTCATTAATAGTCGATTTTTTTTTGGACGAATGCTCCGGGCCAGTGGTTACAATGGTGGGGCCAGTGATAATATAATGCCAGTAGCATTTTACCCTTAATGTTTACCTCATGCGGTAAGTCACTAGCACCGCGGTGGGTCGGCGGTATCGAAGTGGGCTGGTCGTGAGTCCCGGGCTGATTTGTAGTCCCAGTCCGCCCCTGGAAACAGAACTGTAAGCAGATTTTTCCTTTTGGATATTTTACAAATCACTCCCCTTTTAAACTCTATTCTTGTTGTTTTTAACAACTTTTTGGTTACTGTCATATAGTATTTTATACCTGTTTTTCCATTTAGTCTCATTAATAACTATAATGATCATATCAAGGTGTGCCTTAACCTCACTGAGCTGAGGTTATTTGAGCCTCTCAGGAGAGAGCTCTTTTCCACCTGGTTGTAGAAAAGCTCTTTAAATTCGTTAGCATAGCTAGCTAACCATATGCTAATAACAACAGATCGCCACTGTGCTTACAACTAAAGACACAGCCACGCAAACACTGCGGCATGTGTACGGCTCCTTACGGGTACTGCAATATTAGAAGGGCTGGAGCATAGACTGGCTTTCCGGTGCTCTCCGTCAGCACACCTTTCAGAAGAGACATATACCACGTGAAGACACGTTAAGCTCATGTTGTGTTCAAGGAACCTGTCCTTGGCCAGGAAAAACAGGTACTCGCTTGTTTAATTATTTTTGCGGTCTAGATTTCTTCTTCTTTTTTGAAGTGAGAAGTTGTCCGTCAGTCGGACTGACGGACGGACTCCCCACCCCCAAAATGAAAACTCTTCGGTTCTCCACGAATTACACAAGTCACCCAAATCAGCGTTAAAAAAGCGGGAGGCGCCGAAAAATCTCCTATTAATGTAGGCTATTGATTATAGCTCCGGGTCCGTATAGGTCGGCGTCTGGGTCCGGATCCGGAACGCGGTCCGCCTGTTGCCGACCCCTGATGTAGATAATCCAATAGGGTTGGTAACCCCAATAATAGAAGTTGGGTTTCAGTCTTTATTCAGCTTCCAACAGAAGACAGATCTTCGTGATTGGTCACTCCAGGATGTTGTACTTCGTCCGGACTTTAACCGACCGGACAACTCCTTGTCTGTCGGGAAAGGTCTGCAGTACCTTGCCCAACAGCCAGGATCCGCGAGGGGCATTAGAGTCCGCTACGATGACAATGTCTACTGTGACAAAGTTCCTTTTGTCCTTTGGCCACCGTTGTCTCTCTTGCAACAGTGATACATACTCCTGAATCCATCTGTGCCAAAAGAGATTGGCAAGGAATTGAACTTGCCTCCATCGTCGTTTGGAGTAGGAGTCATTTTTGTCAAAAAGCCCGGGTGGTAGAGAAGGTTTGCCTTTTAACAAGAGAATGTGATTTGGAGTCAGGGGTTCAAGATCATTTGGATCCTCTGAGGTTTTTGTAATGGGACGGTCATTCAATATGGCTTCCACTTCGCACAGGAGTGTTTGTAGTCCTTCATCATCCAAATCTTGCTGATGAAGAATAGAGTTCAGCACTTTCCTGACCATGCGAATGACTCTTTCCCATACTCCTCCATGATGGGATGCGGCTGGAGTGTTGAAACTCCATTTCACTCCAGAATGAAGCAGTGAGTTTTGAATTTTCTGATGGTTCAAATGAGATAGAGCTTCTGTCAGCTCACGTTCTGCTCCAACAAAGTTGGTTCCGTTGTCTGATTTGATGTGTGATACTTGGACTCGCCTGGAAATGAATCTGCGTATTGCATTGATGCAAGAACTGGTGTCCAATGAATAGGCCATTTCCAGATGGACTGCCCGACTGGCCATGCAGGTGAAGATAACTCCATAGCGTTTGATGAGGCTGCAGCCTCTCTTCACTTCAAACGGCCCAAAATAGTCAATGTCCACATTTGTGAATGGTGGAAGATCAGATTGCAGTCTTTCTTTTGGCAAATCTGCCATATTTTGTTCACTCAGCTTTCCCCTATATCGTCTGCAGACAACACAGGAAGAGAGGATCTTTCTAGCAGCAGCATTTGCTCTGGTGATCCAGTATTGTCGACGAAGTCTGGAAAGTAGGTGATTTCTTCCACAGTGTCCTAACTGTTCATGAATGTGGCGTAAGATTAGAGTGGCGATGTGTTGGTCCTTAGCAAGAATGACTGAATGTTTTGTGTCTTCAGGCATTGCTCCTTTGCTAAGCCTACCTCCCACTCTCAAGATTCCTTGTTTCAGCACCGGATCAAGTTTATAAATGTGACTGCTTTTCTTCACTGCAGAAGTTCCCTTTTTCAAAGCAGTGATTTCATCACTATACTTGTCCATTTGGCAGTACTGAATGATGATACTTTCTGCCGCGTCAATATCTTCAGGAAATAAGACGTGACCACATTGTGGCTCTGAATCTTTTCATGTCCTCTTCCTCTTTGTTCTTTTGTTGAGTTGGGTCAAATCCACTGCTGGACAGAGAAGCTTGTATTTCTTTTCTCTTTTGACTCAACAACTGCAACGTCTTTCTCAGCTGGAGAAACCACGCATCTGAGATATTAAGCCTTTTCCACGAGGAGAAGTGGGTTATCAGTTGATTTACTGCATTCTGTGGGTCTTCATCAGAGATGTTATTTGTTGCATTTGGTGCATCATTAATGATGACAGTATTAACTGAAACTTCTCCTCTAACCTCTGGGTCATCACTGCTGATGGAAGTTGAATCCAAGATGTTAAGAGGCCATTCCTCTTCACTCTTGGAAAGAAACTCTGGGCCATGGATCCATCTGCTGCAAGTGAGAAGGTGTTCAACTTTCACCCCACGAGAGGCCTCATCAGCTGGGTTCTGTTTTGTGTCAACGTACCTCCATTGTGAGATGTCTGTGGCTTCTCTTATAGCAGAGACCCTATTGGCAACAAAGGTGTGAAAGCGCTTTGTTTCGTTCCTGATGTACTTTAACACTGTTGTGCTGTCTATCCAGAAGATTGAGTTTTCCAGCTCTAGTTGCAACTCTGCTTTCAGGAGTCTGTCAACTCTCGTTGCCAGCACAACAGCTGTTAGTTCCATCCTTGGGATTGTCACATTCTTTAGAGGAGCAACTCGTGCCTTTCCTAGAACGAAAGTTACATGGATCTTCTCATCACTCTGCAGCCAGTATGAAACTGTGCCATAGCCGTTCTCGCTGGCGTCAGAGAAATGATGTAGTTGGGCACTTGTGAGCTGTCCAAATCCTTTGGGTTTAAAACATCTCGGCACACTGAAAGTGCTGAGTCTTCTTAGATCTTCTAGCCACCCCACCCACTGCAACTGGTAGTTTTGAGGAATGTGCTCATCTCAACTGTAGCTCATCTTACAGAGGTGTTGCAGCATTATCTTGACCGGTAAGGTGAAGGTTGCTAAAAATCCAATGGGGTCGTAGACCGAGCTCACCACCGACAGGATACCTCTTCTTGTGAATGGTCTTTCTTGGACTGCCATTTGAACCTAAATGTGTCAGTTTCTGCGCACCACTGCAGTCCCAGGGTTATTTCGACAGGAAGGCTGTCTCTGTCGAAATCCAGTTCTTTCACTTCCTTGGCTCTTTTCTCCACATCAATGGCTTCCAACACTGACCTGCTGTTGCTGATCCATTTCAGCAGTTGGAATCCTCCCAAATGGCATAGAGCGGTCAGGTCTGTAGCCAAAGACATGGCTTCTGTCTCTGAAGACAAGGATTTCAAGCAATCGTCCACATAAAAGTTCTGCTTGATGGTGTCTGTTACATGAACTGGGAAGTCTGCTTTGTGGTCTTCAGCCATTTTTTCTAAGGGCAAAATGGGCACAGCTGGGCGATGATATTGCACCAAACAGATAAACAGTAATTCTGTACTCAGTGAGCGGCTGTGTCAGATCACCTCTTGGCCACCATAGGAAGCGAAGAAAGTCTACATCCTGTTTTGCCACTTGGACTTGATGATACATAGCTTTTATGTCAGCCATAACTGCTATAGAGTTTAGGCGAAACCTTGTGAGAACTCCGAGCAAGGAATTTGTCAAGTCAGGTCCCTGGAGTAGTTTAGTGTTGAGTGACACACCTTTGTAGCTTGCCGCACAGTCAAATACCACTCTCAGCGTTTTCTTTTTAGGATGGTACATCCCATGATGCGGGATGTACCATATCTTTCCTTCTTTTCCTTTCACCTGATGCTCTGGCACACTCTCTGCATAGCCGTTGTTTATGACATCACCAAGAAAGTTAGTGTATTCCTCTTTGAATGTTGGATTTCTCTCCAATTTCCTTTTTAGGCAGAGGACCCTTTACTCAGCAAGATGGCGGTTATTGGGCATGACAACATTGTCCTCTTCTCTAAAAGGCAACTTCAAGCAGTAATGTCCAATGTTGAGTTCAGCTGAAGTGTTGGCAATTTGCATGAACTTAAGATCTTCTATGGACATTTCTGGCTTGTCTTCTGCTGATTTCTCATTGAAGTCATGGTTGTACTGCTTCACCAGCAGTTCCTCTATGTGAGCAATGGATATGCGGTTGGCTGTGACTGTGGGGCAGCTACTCCCACTCTCATTGCCTCCTCTCAATGGTCCGTTGACAACCCATCCCAATAGGGTTCTAACAGCGTAAGGTCCTTTACCCCTGCTGTTTATCACTTCCCATGGCTCCATTACTTCTGGAGAATTAGTTCCAATTAACAGCTCCACATCAGCATCAATAGCAGGAATTTCCACAGAGTCCAAGTATGGCCAAGTATACAAGTCTTCCTGTTGTGGGATGTTATTACGAGTCACATGCATCTTGCGTTGGGTGTACACATCAGGCAACTCAATATAGATGTTACCATTGAGTGCAGCTACCTCTAGTCCTGAGATGACGTGACTGTTGACAAAGCTTTCTTTATTCATTATTTTCATCAGGAATTTAGTGTTCCTTCCTCTCACCTTTAGCTTCCTCATCAGTTGCTCAGAGCAGAAAGTAGATGAGCTGCCGGGATCTAGAAATGCAAAGGTCTTTAGAATTGAGCTGCCTTTCTTTGCCTTGATCTTTACAGGTACAATTGACAAGACGCAATCCTGTGCTCCGGCTCCTATATGGCCACATGTTTACTATACTTAAAGACAGGACTATTTAGTTAAGAGAAGAGCAAAAGGAAAGAAAACTGTTATAATGGGTGATGTAACATTAATGACATACATAATATGAGGTCCTTGGCACTCAGACTCTAGAGGGGTCATTTTGTGATCATGGGGCATCACCCTTACAGAATCAGGACAATATCATATGGAGTCAGACACTGGAAGTGTGCTGGAGTCGTTGACTGGGTCTGATGGAAGGATGAGGCTGATTAGACTGAAGAATCTGCGAGGAACGAATTAGCGGCAGAGAAATAGTTATATATTAAAAGACAGCAGCATCATAAGACAGAGTGTGTCACTTGCTGAAGGACAGTTGTGACCAGCTATCCAGGCCAGACTCTAAAGACTTTCCAAGGGGTAAAAATGCTGCTGCCGGAGTACTGACTGGAAGTATTGCTGATATCATGTCTACCATCCTCTTAAAACACTCTGTCCAACAATATCAGTCTCAGGAAGAAAGTTTGTTTTAATGCTGATTAACACACACACACACACACACACACACACATACACACACAGAAAACCTTTTGAATTCATATAGAGTTGTTTTTTCTATTTCTTCTGAATTGTAGAAATCCTTGGTGTTTCAATACCCTCGTAGCACATTGTTGCCCTGAGGCAACAAACCAACCCCTGGTTGAGGGGTGTGGGGGGTCACATTTTATAATTGATATAATATCAGGGACCCCTAAGCTCCTAAAACACATGGTGAAACATGTTTTTCCTTCCAAAATAAAAAGTCATGCCATAGAGGGTTAAGGCACTATCTGTGCAGAACATTACAAATATTCTTAATTTGCAGTATTTTATTTTAAAAGTGTTCAGACAGACTGCATCACATATGCTATATATATCTATATAATAACAATATTGTTATTAACTTCAATCAAAGTCAATTTAAATAGCGGGCAAGACTTTCCAAGGGGTAACAATGCTGTTGCCAGACTACTGACTGGCAGTATTGCCGATATCATGTCTACCATATCCTCTTAAAATACTCTGTCCAACAATATCAGTCTCATGAAGAAAGGTTTTTTAACGCTGATTCAAAATTCATGCATTCTTGTACTCAGGAGGGGACATTGACAGAGGATTACTCAAAAAGACACCTGGTGGTTAAAGCACGTTATTGAATTTTATTATTTTTATTATTAGATATTAATAGGAGACACAGACAGACACACTAATAAAGCTTTATTTAAACATTAAAGAATACTTTAGGTTAAGGTCTTCTTTTGAATAAGAAAAAAGCTTTGGGGGTAGGCTATACAGATAAATATTATAAGCCTGACTAAGTACTAATATATTGCTTTCCTGCAATGTTAACTTGGGTGGACCCATCCGAATCCAGTTTTGAATAGTCTGCCGTGGTTCCATCCCATTTCAAAGTGCTGTTCGACGCTTGGCGTAACCCACGGCGCACTGCCACTCAAACATCCAATCACAGAGCTTGAGGACTCGTCACGGGGTTTGTCAAACATAGCGGAGAGAATACTTCTGTGTGTATGTGTTTGTGTGTGCCAGGTGTGATTCACATGGGGGGATGGGCACATAAGGGGGGAAACACATCTAGTGTATGTGTGTTGTATCTGATCCGGATGGTTACTAATTCCTTTTCTTTATAGCGGTCATTGGTGTTAAAAAGTTGACTAAATCATCAAAAATGCAATGAAAGTGCTGATCAGCATTGTATATGTTCAAATGTCTACTGTGAAGGAGATCATAAACCTTAATGCAATCGAATGTAAAACAAAAAAGTTTTGATTGATGAAAGTAGTAAATCGGTCAGATTTGAACCGAACACAACAGGAGGATCAATGACCACATTTTGTGTTTGCTTTGTTGGAGTTTTGTCAGCTAGGAAGTGGAACTGTTTTGTTGTTATATGTAGGTGTGTATTTCAGATCTACATTGTTGTCCTTTTGGTACAAAGAGCATGTGTTGTGGTCATGTTGCCATTAAGAACAAACTGGAACAGAAATTCTCATGTTGTCAGATTGGTTTATCAAGGACTAGGGAATTTACCACTTGGACTTGATTTACCTCCTTAATCTCAGTAAAATGCACACTTATGGGATACAACTAGGTGAAAAAATGACATTGCCTACTCCTAGATCTAGTGCCACTAAAGTCCCGTTCAATCTGTAGACCATTCGGGTCAATATAAATACAATTAATTCAAAGCTCCTTTACCCTTGACTCGGCTCTCCTGTGTCTGCACACCCTGTCCATTCTGGTGCTGTTACCAAACTACATGTAACTTTCCTGACAGCAGCCGAGATGTTGCAGCCCCAGCAGACCAGACCATAAAAGATTGCTGATGCTATCACAGAGTCGTGGAAGGTCTGAAGTAGTGCCCCCTGCACTCCAAAATACCTGTCTCCTCAGCAGATACAGTCTGCTCTGTCTCTTCTTGTAGATAGCAGCAGTGATCCGACCAGTCCAGTTTATTGTTCAGATTAACACAAAGGTACTTGTTAGATTTCACAATCTCATCCCTAAATATTTATAATATTATTTCATGGGTTATATCTATTTGAAATGTGGTGTAGTAGTGTCTCATGACACAATATTGAAGCATTTGACTCCATGCTGCAAAAAGGGAAATGTTTTAATAAAACAAATAAACAAATCGGTATTTTCACACACACACACACACACACACACACACACACACACACACACGCACACACACGCACACACACACACACACACACACACACACACACACACACACACACACACACACACACACACACACACACACACACACACACACACACACACACACACACAGGTGTCTTCCCATTTTCTCCCACTGAAAAACACAATGAATAAAAACAACCATAAGATCATTGCATGTGCCACAAGATTATTTCATATGGGTTATCATAAAACAACAAATTACTTAGGGTCAGTTTTGTAGAAGCCTGATAATAAACTAGTTATGAAGTAATACATTTATTTATAACGCGCAGTCTAAGAAAAGCTAACCAAAGAGCTGTGTTCTCACCATGATGCAAGGCAAGGCAGCCAGCAGACCATTACCTCCCCTCTTCCCTACACACGGGCACACACACAGACAAGTGTTAGCCATATCAGCGACTACGGGTAAATGCATTGCTGCTTCATGCTCTGTCAGTTTCAACATCTTACCTTCTCTACCCTTCTGTCTTTAATTCCGTTGTAGTTGAATATCTGCTGCCTTGAGCATTTTCTGCAGCCTGAAATGGTGCAAATAAGAAGTTATTAACAAATGAAGAAAAGGTTTGGACATCCTCCAGACGAATATATTTGATGAATGACTTTCATATAGGAAGAGAACATTAGCTAATCTGCAATGTGGCCTTTTTGTGTCCAACTTCCTTTTTGTTTTATTTCATGAAACATAATTTCTAACCACCTTATAAATAAAGACAAGTCATTGAGCAAACCTTTATGGTTTTTTATGGTTATTAAAAAGAGAGGGATTATAGAAACCTGGATCTGATATCTTGCCTGAAATGTGCGTAACTTGTGGTGTGCAAAAGGACTTGCGCGTGAATGGGAGAATACAGCTATTTATCTGTTCAGTAGGATGTACCACAAAAACAAAACATACCCTTATTCCTCTTCTTCATCCCTTCACATGTGGTACTGCTACACCCATTTGCTACAGAGGTAGCAAGGCTTGGAGAGGAGGAGCGCTCTGTGGGCAAACCTGTGACGATGTAAGAAAGTTAAATGTAAGTGACGGTAGAGACTGGGGCATAGATAGCATCACAACCTCTGTGGGCTATAGATGACTTTTGCCCTTCATGTTCCTGATCTACTGACTTCAAATATGGAGTATGTCAAAATGTATTTTTGAATCAACTTAAATAACTTTCATAATATTTTTTGTTAGCGTCCAGCTGTGACTTTATGACAAATCACACCCTAAGTATTTATGGAAAGACGGTTTCCCTAAGATATGTGTGAATTGTATTTCTGTTGTATATGTCAAATGACCTTGGGTTCCTTGAAAGGTGCATTTAAATGACAAGTGCTATTATTATAAACCATGATGCCAGAGGGCAAATAACACCTATTTTACTGGAATTCGCGATGAACTATGCTGTGCTACTTACCAGAGGACTCGGTGGGGGTGTCTGCGGTGGCAATGGCGACTTCTGAAAAAGAAAAGGTTCCAATTTGTAAAACATACAAGTTGCTGTTAAAAGTGACAATGACTTTGAAGCTTACAAAAATAACACAAGTTTATATTGCATCAAGTACAACCACTCAATGCACCATGCAAACATAATGTTACCACAGAACAAGGACACATTGGTCTCTAACCCCACCAATAGGAATGTCCTCATAAGTGATAATAAAAGTAATGACATTAAGTTCTTAGGCGTTATTTGTCTCACTAGGCAGTTCAACAAATGTCATTTTGAATGGTCAGCTCCTGGCTGTTTATAAAATCCTCATATAACGAATATAGTCAGAAAACAATAAAAAGAGTGGTACAATAGATTTCTGCAATGACTTGATGTGGCTGGCGAGTTTTCCGCAGGAGGCTGTGGGGTTTGGGAGGCTGCTGCAGGCTCTGTATGACTCCAACCTAGATGAAAGAAAATAAGCTTTGGATAGCATCAACAACATCATGTAATTCACTAGTTCTCCCATTTGTATGCTTGATTTAAGGAAGAGGTGTAAGTTATTGCTGTCAATTACCCCTATGGACTCCTCCTAAACTTTATTAAGAAAACGACATCTAAGTGTCTAATTTCATTTCCAATTACATTATTGGTTAATTCTACAAAAATGTAAGTTACAGTACTACCTACTTAATAATTTCTTTATTCACTTTAACAGACAACAATACCTTTCGCAACAAATTCAAATAACACCTCCATCCTTCGGATGCAGGCGGAGGCATTGCTGCTGACATTGCACCTTGGCATCATTACTTCGCAGGTCCAGTCCTTCTTTATTCAAGGCCGGCTAGGAACAAGACGCCTCTGGCTCCAAGGGCCTGACATTTTTCCAGCTTCCAACAAACCAAAATATACATTATTTCAGAACAATTATGCCCTGGTTATTTACAAAGGCAAAAGCAGTTGTTAAACATAAATCACATACACTGCTTGCACAAATATTCAACCCCTATGCAATAACAAAGACCATTTTTTTTTGATGCATGCATTAACAGTCTTAAGACTGTTGCGATCAGCAAGTAGAAGCTTTGAACATTATTCTGCATTGCATTTCTCATTTCTCTTGGCGGAATTTACACTGTATATTATCTAGGTTTGTGGAGTAGCACAGTGGTTTATGAACAGTGCCACAGATTCTAATTGGGATTAAGTTTAGAGCCATTCTATAACATAAACGTCACCATTTTTGATCACCTGCAGTATTTTTTTTAGTCTTATGCTTGGGGTAATTGTACTACTAGAAGGTGAGTATTCACTTGGATGCCTTACAAGTATACTAGATGTTCTGCTGTTGCGCACAGGCTCAATCACAGTGTTGAGATAATATCTCTATCTCTAAGTACACTGTGGAGTATTTATAGGGGTTCTATAAGATATAATTGATTATGGTATTCATAATTAGGTTTCCATTAATGTGTATAATCACCTATAACTATTTTTTGTTGTGATTAGCTTAGAATAAGCCCTTCATATATACATAGCGAGCCGGTCTATTTCACTCTCTTCTCTTTGCCGTGTTACTACAGTACTTCAATCAGAAGAAAAAAAAAACACTGGCTCTAGAGAAGGCCTTTCATGTTGTTATGGCAATGGATGGCCACTGTAGGTTTGTGTACACGCTTATAAAGGGAGAGGTACTCAGTTGGTTGCAATTTAGAAACCTCACTATTACACATTGTACCTTTCAATTACATTGAATCAAATTCAGCGATGATTCACCAAAGTTAAATAAACATAACTTATCCCTGTGTCTACAGTAGTTGTATTGACAGGGAGCAGACACACTGATGAAAATGTCTATTTCGAATGTAAGTCGAATTGGATAAATGATTAAATAGTGCAAATTTATTTAGCACAGTGCTTTAAAACTTGAATGCACATATAGTCAAATTTTTTTGGGGCACACAGTTCATGCAGGTCATGACATTTGCATAATGTGCACCAGCTCAAAGCCCATTTCTACCTAGGGCTTTGAGCAGCAGATTTGTATTACGTAATTATGATCAGATATGGTCAGATATTACATTTCTGTATCAAATGTAAATATTTTTTCCAAATCCAGAATGAACAAGTACAGGGCTGTTATTAATTATGCATGCAGGCCAACAAAAAAAAAAGTCCATCACATACCACCAATGCAGCTTGATCCCTCAGGTGGGATGAAGTTTTATTCTTTTTTTGTGCCTGGACCCAGGTGTTTGCTTTCGTATCAAACTTGTCCATTAGTTTGTTATGGCGCAGTTTGCGGGGCTGCACCGCCTTGCAGAATTTGCAAGTTTTGCATGCCACATTCAGTGACATGCAGCAGCTTGAGCATTGCCTCGAAGTGGAACCTGGTCCTGGCATTCTTTTGGAGATAAAGACAAATAAAAGACAAGGTCATTTAAAACTGGGTTTCAAATTCAGAATGCAATCAAAGACAAATATTGTATTAGTTAGGGTTATCTAGTCCGTGACTGTAAGTCCCTCCCCAAGCTACAACAAAAACTGTATCCTGTTTAGAATAGAATAAAAACACTTGCATTTTTATTTAATTTGAGTAAATTAATTTAGTATCAATGCAATAATGGCCCCTTACTTAGTTTTAGAACAATTTCAAAGCAAAGCTATAATTCAGCGGTAAAATATTATGTCATCGAAACGTAAGGTGACACAACTTCTACTATCTTACAAGCTTGACCATGACATTGCACTGTAAAAGCACTGTCTTGAATTTGACGAAAATATATGATAATGTTAATCTGTTAAAATCCTATATATAAAATAGTTTTTATAATATAATCTAGAATTATAGCAGTACTACAGTATAATACACTGCAACGTCGTCTACTGTGTTACCAGCTCGAATAAGATTTTTTTTTATTTCCCTGTCAGTTTTGCATAACAAAGACATACATATATGACACTGTTAGTCGATTGTAATGCTATATATAAATCGTGAAAAGTTCAAGTTCTTACCTGTGGGCACAACTACCTGTGTGTGTGTGTGTGTGTGTCTGTGTGTGTGTGTGTGTGTGTGTGTATAAATACAAAAGAGAAAGTGGTAAAGAGACAGAGATGAAGATGGTAAAAATGGGGAGAAGACAGGAAGAAATGTAGGGAATATAGCTCTGAGGAGGGAGAAGAGAAGAAATTGAAAAAGGCTCTTAAAAGTGCTGTTAGGTCTTGCTTTGGTTTGGAATCTGTTGAAGGAAAAAAATACAGTGAACACTTTAGAATACATGACAATTTACAATCTCACATATCATCAACAAGCTTTAACATTGGGGGTAATTTACGAGTTAACGCACTAATCAATCAGGGGCGGACTGGAACAAGGACAGCTCTGAACGTTTTGTCCTAAATAGGACCACAACAATCAGCGTGCAGTAACAGTCTGTAGATGGTTGTCATGTCATTTCTTCACAATACTATTAGTTGCCACTGTAAGCAAGTATGACAGCCACAATAGCCATTTTTCCAAGCTTTGTATATACAGTGCCAAAAGTATTTAACTCAACATTTTCTTACATTAACTTTTTTTACAACACAGCATTTACATTGTTAGCAGTTATGTTTTCGTGTACTTCTAAAGGTAATTATTCTAAAGGTTCTTATTATCAGGGGTGCACATAACTTTTTTGCCCTGGTTCTCAAAGGAGCATGCGTTATGTGCAGCCCTGCTTATTATACATCCATGGTCTGTAGTTCGTTTATAGCATAACGTTAGCATTTTGCTTCTGGCCATTAGATTTATGATTCGAAAATTATAAAAGTGGGGTAGATATGTGGAGATTATCCGGCTGAACAAAACGTGCATTTATCAAGCAGGTTCGTTTCCACAGACCTTATTTCGAGCTATTTTCCAAAATCCTATGGAGAAATCTCGCGATCTCGTTCTTTCGGTCATGACCCATCCTTCATGACCATAGGTGAGGGTAGGAACGAAAATGGCCCGGTAGACAGAGAGCTTTGCCTTCTGGCTCAGCTCCCTTTTCGTCACAACGGTACGGTAAAGCGACTGCAGTACCGCTCCCGCTGCTCTGATTCTCCGGCCCATCTCACGCTCCATTGTTCCTTCACTCGAGAACAAGACCCCGGGATACTTGAACTCCTTCACTTGGGGTAAGGACTCATTCCCTACTTGGAGTGGACAGTCCATCGGTTTTCCTGCTGAGAACCATGGCCTCAGATTTGGAGGTGCTGATCCTCATCCCAGCCGCTTCACACTCGGTTGCGAACCGATTCAGTGAGTGCTGAAGGTCGCAGACCGATGAAGCCATTAGAACCACATCATTTGCAAAAAGCAGTGGTGCAATCCTTAGTCCACCGAACTGCAGACTCCCTCCCCCACGACTACGCTTCGAAATCCTATCCATGTATATTACAAACAGGATTGGTGACAAAGCGCAGCCCTGGCGGAGGCCAACCCTCACCGGAAATGGGTCCGACTTACTGCTGAGGACCTGGACACAGCTCTCGCTTTGGGAGTACAGAGATTGGATGGCCCTGAGTAGAGACCCCCTCACCCCATACTCCCGCAGCACCTCCCACAGTAACTCCCTGGGAACTCTGTCATACGCCTTCAAAACAAGTCAACAAAACACATGTAGACCGGATAAGCGTACTCCCAGGCCCCCTCCAGGATCCTTGCGAGAGTAAAAAGCTGATCCATTGTTCCACGACCAGGACGGAATCTGCATTGTTCCTCCTCAATCTGAGGTTCGACAATCGGCCTGACCCTCCTTTCGAGTACCTTCGAGTAAACTTTCCCGGGGAGGCTGAGTAGTGTGCCTCTGTAATTGGCAAACACCCTCTGATCCCCCTTTTTGAAAAGGGGAACCACCACCCCGGTCTGCCACTCCTTCTGTATTGTTTCCGACTTCCACGTAACGTTGATGAGACGTGTCAAAAATGACAGTCCCTCAACACCCAGAGCCTTCAGCATTTCTGGGCGGATCTCATCCACCCCCGGGGCTTTGCCACTGTGGAGTTGTTTGACGACCTCAGTGACCTCCCCCCGGGAGATTGGTGTTGATCCCCCGTCATACTCCAGCTCTGCCTCTAACATAGAGGGCGGAGTTGTCGGGTTCAGGAGTTCCTCAAAGTGTTCCTTCCAACGCCCTAACACTCCATCAGTTGAGGTCAACAACGTCCCATCCTTACTGTACACAGCTTGGATGGTTCCCTGCTTCCCCCTCCTGAGGTGTCGGACAGTTTTCCAGAACAACTTTGGTGCCGCCCGAAAGTCCTTTTCCATGTCTTCTCCGAACTTCTCCCACACCCGCTGCTTTGCCTCGGCCACGGCTGAGGCTGCTGCCCTTCGGGCCTGTCGGTACCTTGCAACTGCCTCGGGAGTCCCCCGGGATAACAAAACCCTGAAGGCCTCCTTCTTCAGTCGGACGGCTTCCCTGAAAACCGGTGTCCACCAGGAGGTTCGAGGGTTACCGCCCCTTGAGGCACCTAAGACCTTGAGACCACAGCTCCCCGCCGCGGCTTCGGCAATAGAGGCTTTGAACACCGACCACTCTGGTTCAATGTCCCCAACCTCCACAAGAATGCCCGAAAAGCTTCACCGGAGGTGTGAGTTGAAGGCCTCCTGAACTTGGGCCTCCTCCAGACGTTCCCAGTTCACCCGAACTACACGTTTGGGCTTACCAGGTCTATCCAGAGGCTTCCCCCGCCACTCGACCCAACTCACCACCAGATGGTGATCAGTTGACAACTCCGCCCCTCTCTTTACCCGAGTGTCCAAAACATACGGCCTCAGGTCCGATGATACGATAACGAAATTGATCATGGACCTTCTGCCTAGGGTGCTCTGGTACCACGTACACTTATGAGCATCCTTATGTTCGAACATGGTGTTTGTTATGGCCAATCCATGACTAGCACAGAAGTCCAGTAACAAACCACCACTCCGGTTCAGATCAGGTGGGCCGTTCCTCCCAATCACGACCCTCCAAGTGTCATCATTGCCCACATGTGCGTTGAAGTCTCCCAGCAAGATTAAAGAGTCCCCTTCAGGAGCCCCATACAGGACTCTTTCCAGGGTCTCCAAGAAGGTCGTATACTCTTTACTGCTGTTTGGTGCATAAGCACATACAACAGTCAGAGTTTTCCCCCCCATAACCCGCAGGTGTAGGGAGGCGACCCTTTTGTCCACTGGGGTAAACTCCAATAACGAAGCACCCAACCGGGGATTTGTGAGTATCCCCACACCCGCCCGGCGCCTCACACCTTGAGCAACTCCGGAGAAGAATAGAGTCCAACCGCTATCCAGAAGTAAGGTTCCAGAGCCGACGCTGTGTGTAGAGGTGAGCCCAACCAGATCCAGCTGGTAACGCTCCACCTCCCGCACAAGCTCCGGCTCCTTCCCCCCCAGAGAGGTGACGTTCCACGTCCCCAAAGCCAGCTTCTGTCTCCCGGGTCTGGTCCGTCGAGACCCTCTGCTTTCACTGCCACCCTTCTGCCAGCGCACCCGACCCCATCGCTGTTTCCCGTAGGTGGTGGGCCCGCGGGACGGAGAAGCGGAGGTGTTGCCCACGTTGCCTTTTCGGGCTGGGCCCGGCCGGGCTCCGTGGCAAGCCCAGCCACCAGACGCTCGCTGACGAGTCCTCCTTCTGCGCCTTGCTCCAGAAGGGGACCCCGGGCTTCCTCCGGGCCGGGAATCCTCACTTCTTTGTTGTTCTTTCATGAGGTCTTTTGAACCAATCTTAGTCTGGCCCCTTGCTTGAGACCAATTTGCCATGGGAGACCTTACCAGGAACACAAGGTTCCAGACAACACAGCCCCCAGGTTCATCAGGGCACACAAACCTCTCTACCACGGTAAGGTGCAGGTTCTTCAGAGAGCCAATAGTTAATAAATAAATTAAAAACATCTAATTTTGACAATAAAAACCGACCAATAGGCGCGGTAGACCATTTGCATGGCACTTCCGGGTATTTCTCCATGTTAACAATACCGTGTAACTGTCACGTTTGAAGGGGATTAACATCGATGTAATACATGAATGTAGCCTTTGTTTCTGCTGAAAGAGGCGTCGACCAGCTAGGGCCACAAGAAAATTGGCGAAATCGAGTGTGAGGATTAAAAAATAAATTAAAAACATCTAATTTTGACAATAAAAACCGACCAATAGGCGCGGTAGAGCCTTTGCTTGGCACTTCCGGATATTTCTCCACTGGTTAACATGGGTTAACAATACCGTGTAACTGTCACGTTTTGAAGGGTCAAAACCGTGACATATTCACGTCTCCCAGCATGGTAAATCGTCACATGTTCACGTCTTGCGGTGATATCGGGTTGGTATGAATATGCTAAGATATATAAAGTATGAAAACGGTAAGCAGTGCAAGTATAGTATAAAATATATAGATATTAATTTCATGATGATAAACATTGTGGAACAATGATGAAAAATGGGAATGGATGTGGGGACGTAAAACTGACACAAAACAACTACAAACTTTTGCCGAGCCAATTGGAGAGTTTCATCAGCAGCACGGGGTAAACACCACCAATGAGCGCTCAGCTCGAGATACCAGTGAGTCGTTTCCCATCAAGCATTTCGCTTCCGCAGCCCGTGGAGAGGGACTGTGCCGCCTCGCCGCGCCTCGCTCTCAAGGCTGCGAGCGTCTTTGTCCCGCGAGATTTCAACGTCTCATGTAGGCGAGCCTCCAGAGCAAGTCGGACAAAATGACTAACCATCATGCAACGCACTAGCAAGACGTTGATCGCAACTGCGCATGTCTCGCTTGTCTCAAACAAGCCTGCTGTCAGACGATCAGCTGTGCGGCGTCATCACAAACGGACGTCGCTTCACGTGACGCTCCGGAGGAAAGGACGTCCCATTGCTCTTAAAACTCATTTCCCTGCTTCTCGTGGTTTCCTTGCGTCTCTCCATGCTTCCCTGGTGGGAGGGACTAGTCGCAGGGAAACGACGCAAGTGAGGGACGCAAGGAATCCACCGAAGTGAAACGCAGCCATAGAGAACCGCAGTGATGCGTCCTAAAACCCGGAAGTAAGTTAGCATTTTTACCACTTCCGGTTCCTTTGACAAAAAGCAATGCAATTTCTCCATAGGATTTTGGAAAATAGCTCGAAATAAGGTCTGTGTTTGACACAAATTGAAGAGACAGATCACGTTTTGTTCTACAACATTAAATACATCAGCAGTGACCCCACTGGTGATTTTTGAAGAGTTTACGTGTCTGAAAAACGATGGTTGTTAACAGAAGTTGTGGAGGCCGTTTTACGTAATTACACCGAACACGTAAAACACTCCCGTTTGTTTGCCCTGTTCTGCTTGAAAGCAAATTGTTAAAACAAACACTTCAACTTGTACAATTTTGAATCTGTATTTTTGAATATGGATCTTAAGTCGGCGTGACATTGAAGCATAACGTTAGCATTTTGCTTCTGGCGACTAGATTTATGATTAGAAAATTATAAAAGTATGGTAGACATGTGTATATTATCCGGCTGAACAAAACGTGATCCGTTTCTTAAATGTGTGTCAACCACAGACCTTATTTCGAGCTATTTTCCAAAATCCTATAGAGAAATTGCATTGCATTTTTGTCGAAGAAACCGGAAGGAGTTTACTTCCGGGTTTTAGGATGCGTCACTGCGGTTCTCTACAGGCCTACGTCTGTTTCCGGTTATTTTTATTTTGAAATTCAGTTCCTGACAGAAGCCATAAAAGCCAGAGATTATGGAATCAAACAAATAATAAAAACAAGGATAATTGTGTGTTATTGTTGAGTAAATGACAGTGTGTTATTTAGAAAATAATAACAAATTAGAAGGAAAAAAAGATTTAAAAAAATACAGATTTCAGTATTTTGAGGCTCTGAGCCCCATTTCTATTCCTCACAGACGACAACAAAAGTCCGACATTAGGATTTAAAATAAAAACAATAATTGTGGCTTGATATTGAGTAAGAAGATGTTTTTATGAACCGCACAGCTTCCGGTCTTCCACGACCCGAACGGACAAAAAGACGTGGTGCAGGCACGAAACATATTACCAATAGAAATACATTGCTTTTAAAATCGTTCTGTGTGACACGAAAAAAAGGGGAGAATCGTATTGATGAACACGAATCAATAGATTAAATGTCGTGATTATAACACGAAATGCCGTGAGACTGGTTTGGTTGGACATACATACATACATACATACATACATACATACATACATACATACATACATACATACATACATACATACATACATACATACAGTAGGCTACACAGACACACACACAGACAGACAGACACATAGATGTATTGATTATAGTTAAAATAATAATAATATATATACACCCTTTTTAACCGTTGCAATATTTTATATCTTAGATTGTTATTTATTTTTGCTCCCTTATCTTTCTTCATATATAATTCATAAGCAGTGTTAAAGGGTGCCTGAGATCTAAGATTTGCATTGCTAATGACTTCTTCTCTGCAACGCTTGTGAAGGCAACAATAATTAACTAGTAGAGTAAGTAGGATGTCAGGGTAAATAACACATATTAATTTACACATACATAATCCACAGTGTGTAGTAGAAGTATACATCCAAGTCATTTTTTTCATTTTCTTAACTAATCCGGATGTGACCTCGCTCGTCAACATTGCGTCACCACGTAAACGTAGTAACGCTCTAGTGCTACGCGCTGGAGCTGGGTGTGAAGATGGCGGACGAGGAGGCCGAGCAGGACCATAGTCCTGAGAATTGTGTCAGTGAAACGATTGGGGAACTCAGACAACGGTTGCAAGCACTGCAAGAAGTCGTGGTTAGAGACAGTGGAGATTCCTCAACCCAAACCTCTTCTGAGTTTTGCCAAGAGTTTTGTACGGTAAGATATTTCCCCTCACATACTCAACGTTAGCCAACAACATAGCAGTTAGCATTTTAGAATAAAGGTAACCTTACGTCTGGATAATTCCAGGTAGATGTTTTCTACGGTCACAGAGTAAAACATTGTGCAGTGGGTACACTTTGGTTAATCGTTGTAGAAGAAATTATAAAGCTTTGACCAATCTATAAGGTTAAACAGATAAAACGTATTCTGCCTGCTGATATGGCAAGCTACGCTAAATAAGCTACTCGCACACGCTAGCTCAGAGCTGTATCTGCAAGAGGTAACTAAAGGATTGGTAGCTGTAATGTTATCGCCTCTAAATCTAGTAACATGTCTATAAAACTATATAAGTCTGTCATAGATTGATTCCATCAAACCAATACTACCCCGTTGGCACGCTTGATTCAGGGTGATGGCGTTAACTATTCCCAGTTATCAGCCAACACAATTCTGCCTGCAGATAGCAAACGTTAGCTTGTATGTTTAGCAACATGCGCGTGCACGAGAGCATAATGTTGCTGGTCCTCTAGCTCTCGGGTGAGCAGATTTAATTGGTCTTGCTTTGTTATTGCCACTGTTGAAGCCAGCGCCCCATCATTTGGTGCAAGAACAACTTTTACTACCTTACACTAAATGTAGCAAATTTGATCATAACTTCACAGGAAAATAGAGTATTGTTTTGGTGCGTACGTGCCTAACAGAACGTACGCTTTTGCAGAAAGCGCACGCCGTATACCACCGTAGTTGTATACCAAAACAATTGCACCTAAATCAAATCCAGTTTGCTTTGATTCCTGCAAGTTGGCATTTACACAATTCACTGTCAGAGATGTGTGTAGCTTGTTGTGTGATCTTATGAGAGCACAGAGGGCGGATCTGCACCAAACAGCTCCACTGACAATCCTGGGTTGGAATATGTCCATTGAGGGAAACAGACTACAATGTGAGATTGTTGAGGAGACATCCAAATATGTAGTCTACACAACTATTATTTAATCAACAGAAGACATGTTTGAAAAAAACAAATTAGTAGTAGGGTCATGTAAAGTTGCCTTTATGTGCGTCGCTAAATTCCTCGTAGTACTTGTGTACTTTAAAGCGGCACGGCATCGCTTACAATTTGCGAGCGATTTTTCAAGTTGACCGTCTTTCTTGAAAAATCCGAAGTGTTGCCAAACGTTTGATTTGTAGGTATTTTTCGGTGCGCTGTGTTTCTCTTTCTCCTCGATGTGTGTTGATAACTGAGACTCTCGTCCTCCGTAGTGCGAAGCAGAGATCAAAGATCGTCTCTGCGGAGTGCTGAGAGGATATTATATGAATGAATCGTTTTTTTACCGATGCAAAGACGCTACAATCGATGCATCGCGAGTTCAACCCAAACTGTAGCCGATGTGCACTCTTTCAACCGGTGCACTCGCATCTTGAACGTTTATGCCGGTGCACCGATGCGAATCGGTGAATCTTAACATCCCTAGCTTCCACAGATTACATTTTTTTATGTATTTATTGTCAAAGCATTTTCTCATTTTCGGAGTAGGGGCAGTTGTCTGATCTCCAGCCAGTTCTAAAACGTTTACTTGAGAAACATTTACCCAAAGACAGACTGATGAATGAGTAGGGATGGGTATCGTTTGAAATGTATCGATTCCGGTTCTTATCGATTCCCCGTTTCGATTTCAAAATTGTAAAAGAAAGAGGTCAAACGTTTAGATAACAAAAATATCTTAATTTTTTTAAGCTTTAACTGACATTTTTACAAATAAAAAATATATACATGCAATACAAATGTATTGCACAATAGCTGTGCTTTATTTTAACTGAGCTATGCCTTTGGCAAGCTATTAACAGGCATTACACTGTGCCTTGTCTTTTTCTTTTTTAGTGTAGTGGAGCCTCACTTTAGAGCGTTTACTGTCTACGGGAGGGCCGGGGGAGCCTCGCTGCGGGGCAACTGTGGACCTCTGTCGCCGCTACTTACATGATGCCGTTTAAAAAAAAAATAAGGACGGTGCCGGCCGTCAGCGTACCGAGCCGGCCACCAACGGCCCGCTGACGACCGGCCGTTCTGTGATTCTCCAGAATCTCACAGATGGCCAGTCCGCCTACCCTGTATTTCACCGCGGCGCAGACGGACCGGTGGAATACAGGGTCTACCGCGTTTAGGAACCGTTAAGCAGAACCAAAATTGTGTATTTTGTATTGGTACCCGGCATTTTCTTATCGGTTCTCATCTGGAACCAAGTTTCGGTTCCCAACCCCATGAATGAGTAAGCACAGTGAAAGAATAGACGAACATCCCAGAGCATTGGAGTCACACCTCCTCCATAGGGTGAAACTCGGTTCCAGATGAGAACCGATAAGAAAATGCCGGGTACGCATACAAAATACACAATTTCGGTTCTGCTTAACGGTTCCTAAACGCGGTAGACCCTGTATTCCACCAGGTCCGCGTGGAATACACGGTAAGGGCGGACTGGCCATCTGTGTGTTCTGGAGAATCACAGAACGGCCGGTCGTCAGCGGGCCGTTGACGGCCGGCTCGGTACGCTGACGGCCGCCACCGCCCTTCATTTTTTAAAAACAGCATCATTTAAGTTGCGCTGAGGACAGAGGTCCACAGTTGCCCTGCAGCGAGGCTCCCCCCGCCCTCCCGTAGACAGTTCACGAGCTCAGTCACTTCATAACACCAAAGATGGATCGCGGTAAATGCTCTAAAGTGAGGCTCCACTACACTAAAAAAGAAAAAGATAAGGCACAGTGTAATGCCTCTTAATAGCTTGCCACAGGCATAGCTCAGTTAAAATAAAGCACAGCTATTGTGCAATACATTTGTATATTTTTTATTTGTAAAAATGTCAGTTAAAGCTTAAAAGAATAAAGATATTTTTGTTATCTAAACGTTTGACCTCTTTCTTTTACAATTTTGGAATCGAAACGGGGAATCGATAAGAACCGGAATCGATACATTTCAAACCATACCCATCCCTACTCCATCAATGGTCCAGAGCTAATTTCTTCTTAAAGGTCACATGTCATGGTCATTTCCACTGATCATAATTCCATTGTTGAGGTATACTAGAATAGATTTACATTGTTCAATGTTCCAAAATCACATTGGTTTATCATACAGCATGTCTGTAAAGTATGTGTCCTAAGTATGTGTCTCTGTCCTAAACGGCTTGTTGGAGCTCCTGCCCCCCCTCCCTGTGAGCCCAGGGTGCTCCGATTGGTCAGCTCGGCCCCTCTGTTCTGATTTGTTAACCACCAGAGAGGCTCCGCTCATGGTGTTTTTTCGGCTCTGAGCGGAGTAGCAGAAATGAACACATAATATATATTCATACAATTAATTTTGTATTCGATTAAATCAGTCAATTTCCTAAAAGCAACACTTTCTGGGACACATTCCTAACGAAATCAAGTGCAAATCACAAAATATTAGAGAAACTTTGTTGTTTCAGATTCGTTAGCTTGCCAGCTAGATGAATATGCTAACCTACGTTTGCTAGTTGTTCAGTGTAATATGCCAACCTACCATGAACAAAAGGTAGTGGTTCATATTAGGCTAGCAATAACGTGTTTACAATTGAAATCTTATACAGTAGTCTTCTACGTTTCGGTCATTCTTTTGAGCTGCCATGAAAACAATGATATCGCCTAGCATGTCTAGCTCCCGGTAGCGCGGTGGTTCATCTCGACACGATATGAACGCTATAGCTCCATTAGGAACGACAACTAAAATGTACTGACCGGAGGGTAAATAACCCGGAGTATACTGTCTAGGCTAGCAATAACGTGTTTACAATTGCAATTGCAAACGCTAGCAACTTAGTTAGCCCAGTTAGCACTGTGTCAATGCCATAGCAGCCCGAAACAAGTTTACACATTTAAACAGTCGTGGTAGATACCTTGTTTGATAAATAACAATGCAAACTTACAGGTTGTGTACTCGAATCATCCCTTGCTCCAAACGGTCCAAACAAACTAGGAATAGCATCGTCCTTCAGTTTCAATCGCTGTGCATATCCGGCCTTAACCTGGGCAATGTTTTGGAAGCTTTCGTCTGTGAAATGCCGCGCACACAGTGACGATCTTCGAACCTCTGAAGGAACAGTGTTAAACAGAAATGTTAACCACTGACTTCGTCGTGGTTCTTCCGTCGGTAGCAGAAACAGCTCAGATTTCCCCTCACATTTCAGGAAACAGGTCCTTGGCTTTGGCATGACTGGATCGATTGTGAGCTGAACCAGAGCTTCCAACATGTTAAGCTGGAAGAGGGTGCGGCTGCGCCGCTGGGTGTGGCCATAGCTCTTCCGGATTGGTCCATTTCGTTCCGGGTACGACATGACATCATGATGTACCCGGAAGAATCAAATGGACAGTGACGTATCTCCAACGAGGCGTTTTGGGGAGGTATTTTCTGTGTTAGTTTACTCGCTACATGGTGTACTTTGAGGGTTTTGACTCGGCACACCATTTACATGCATAAAAACCTTCATAACACACAAGGGGACGGGTAATAACCGGAAAAGCATGACATGTGACCTTTAACAAGGGGGGTTACTTCACAATAACATGCTTTTTTTTAATCAGCAGATGTTTTCTATCAACCATACCCAGGACTACGACAAGCTCCACCAGTGAAGTGCTATGATGCAATGTACAGTGGGGCAAAAAAGTATTTAGTCAGCCACCAATTGTGCAAGTTCTCCCACTTAAAAAGATGAGAGAGACCTGTAATTTTCATCCTAGGTATACCTCAACTATGAGAGACAAAATGAGAAGAAGAAAAATCCAGAAAATCACATTGTCTGATTTTTAAAGAATTTATTTGCAAATTATGGTGGAAAATAAGTATTTGGTCAATAACAAAAGTTAATCTCAATACTTTGTTATATACCCTTTGTTGGCAATGACAGAGGTCAAATGTTTTCTGTAAGTCTTCACAAGGTTTTCACACACTGTTGCTGGTATTTTGGCCCATTCCTCCATGCAGATCTCCTCTAGAGCAGTGATGTTTTGGGGCTGTCGCTGGGCAACACAGACTTTCAACTCCCTCGAAAGATTTTCTTTGGGGTTGAGATCTGGAGACTGGCTAGGTCACTCCAGGACCTTGAAATGCTTCTTACGAAGCCACTCCTTCGTTGCCCGGGCGGTGTGTTTGGGATCATTGTCATGCTGAAAGACCCAGCCACATTTCATCTTCAATGCCCTTGCTGATGGAAGGAGGTTGTCACTCAAAATCTCACGATACATGGCCCCATACATTCTTTCCTTTACACGGATCAGTCGTCCTGGTCCCTTCGCAGAAAAACAGCCCCAAAGCATGATGTCTCCACCCCCATGTTTCACAGTAGGTATGGTGTTCTTTGGATGCAACTCAGCATTCTTTCTCCTCCAAACACGTCTAGTTGAGTTTTTACCAAAAAGTTCTATTTTGGTTTCATCTGACCATATGACATTCTCCCAATCCTCTTCTGGATCATCTAAATGCTCTCTAGCAAACTTCAGACGGGCCTGGACATGTACTGGCTTAAGCAGGGGGACACGTCTGGCACTGCAGGATTTGAGTCCCTGGCGGCGTAGTGTGTTACTGATGGTAGCCTTTGTTACTTTGGTCCCAGCTGTCTGCAGGTCATTGACTAGGTCCCCCCGTGTGGTTCTGGGATTTTTGCTCACCGTTCTTGTGATCATTTTGCCCCCACGGGGTGAGATCTTGTGTGGAGCCCCAGATCGAGAGAGATTATCAGTAGTCTTGTATGTCTTACATTTTCTAATAATTGCTCCCACAGTTGATTTCTTCACACCAAGCTGCTTACCTATTGCAGATTCAGTCTTCCCAGCCTGGTGCAGGACTACAATTTTGTTTCTGGTGTCCTTTGACAGCTCTTTGGTCTTGGCCATAGTGGAGTTTGGAGTGTGACTGTTTGAGGTTGTGGACAGATGTCTTTTATACTGATAACGAGTTCAAACAGGTGTCATTAATACAGTTAATAAGTGGAGGACAGAGGAGGCTCTTAAAGAAGAAGTTACAGGTCTGTGAGAGCCAGAAATCTTGTTTGTTTGTAGGTGACCAAATACTTATTTTACCGAGGAATTTACCAATTAATTCATTAAAAATCCTACAATGTGATTTCCTGGATTCTTTCCCCCCATTCTGTCTCTCATAGTTGAAGTGTACCTAGGATGAAAATTACAGGCCTCTCTCATATTTTTAAGTGGGAGAACTTGCACAATTGGTGGCTGACTAAATACTTTTTTGCCCCACTGTATGTTCCAGTCTTTTAGAGCCCTTAAAACACTTGAACATATGACGCCAATAAGTAAACGTGCAACACAAGCTGGATACGGCTATTATGTCCAGACTTATGCCGTTTAATTCGTCTCAAAATATGCATGTGGACCTGATACGAGAGAAGAGATTTCGAAGAGGATGCTGAGTTTGCCTGGAATTGTCATGCAAGTTCCACAGTTTAGGGGCCCTGACAGAAAAGTCCCAGTATCCTCAGTGATATTTAAAAACGTTCAAACAATTGGTAGGCCAGAAATAGGGGTGGGCGATTTTGAAAAATATAATATCATGATATTTTTCAAGCAGTATCACGATAGACGATATTTATCACGATATTTTTTCATGTCGGTTATTGTGGTTATTTTTCAAGTTACTTAACCTCTTACGCCCTCGGGTCCGAAAATGCTATATATGTAGCAACAGTGCTATAAGTGTCATTCATGAAACTATTAATATTCCATACCCATCTGACCGGAGGAAACTTGGCTAACTGACGATACGAAAAAAAAGAAAAAAAAGAAAAAGAGGTCTCACAAGAAGCCTCTAAACCAGTGCTTCTCAAAATGTGGTCCGCGGACCACTGGTGGTCCGTGAGCGCCCCCTAGTGGTCCGTGAGTATATTGGTAACATTTCACATTTGAAATTAATTAATTAATTTGAGTTTTCCGCACTCTCGCGGGAATATCTCCGCAATGGAGCGAGCTTAAGTTTCACTTTCAATTGCATGATATAGCCCCGCGCAACACCTTCATCACACATGTGGCCACTTGTTTGTACCATATTCAGGCGATTTGTAATCTGTTCTAGAAAAACGATGTGATTTTGGATATTTGTGAAGTTAGGTGGTCCGCGAGTGTTTTTTTATTGGTTAAGTGGTCCTTGGTATGAAAAGTTTGAGAAACACTGCTCTAAACGAACCCATGGCAAAAACGGGCAATTGCTATTTCTGCTCATAACTCACAAAACGATCATTTATAATTCATACTTTCTGCACAAACAACACATATTCTGAAAGCTGAGATTCCACAGATTCCATGGGTATACACCCCATCACTGAAGGCACAACATTAACCGAGCTAGCAGCCAGAACATAGCAAGTAAACAATATCAGTTTTCAAATCCATGACAATAATGAGGTCTTATCTTAGCTGTTTTGTGATCAAAAGTTGTGTTCAAAGGAATAAAAACGCTGCTCAAGGTTAATCCAATGTCTCTTGTCACTTTAAAACGATTACTGATAATCAATCCTTTCATTCACGGCAGAAGAGTAGGTCCAGCGGTTAACAGTCCGTGGCTTCAGCCGCGGGAGATGCAGTTTACGCATAGCTCCCCCACCGCAGGCGTAACGTATTTACGTATTTTGAAACTGCCACTCGATTCGATTGGCTCTAACGATTCAAAAAGGTGTCAATCACCCAAATCGACCAATGGGTTCCAGAGATAGGATCTTGCGTAAGTATAAGTAAAGGCAGTATAGCTGGTTTACGCACACAACCACTCTTTTTACGCAGTATAGCATAGCATAGCATAGCATGTCCCGCGGCGACAGGAGAGCAGAGAACGACAGATCGATCAGCAGGATTTGTTTTCTTTGTCTTCATTGTAACAATGGCAGCCAGAAAGAAGACTTTTTTGTCCGTAGAGGAGGCATTGGACATCGTATTTCAGGATTCTCCGTCGGAAGATAGTGATCTTGTCACGCATAAAGGGGACAGTAATGACACTGATTATGAACCTCCGTCACCGGAAAGGTATGTAATCTCTCTGTTTGTATCTATTACTTATTTATTTGGTGTAAGAGTATTCATCTGTTTTTATCTTTTTGTTATTTATTTGGTGTAAGAGTGTATTCATCTCTAGTAATTTCACACACGTGACAATAACACGACGTCATCCATCTTGTGATATAATGTTCTTTCACACACTCAACAACAAACAAAGAAGACGGATGCCTTTTCTTGTTCTTGTTGTTGAAATAAACAAGACATATACATGTTGAATTTAACACGGTATTACATTTCATTTAGCTGACGCTTTTATCCAAAGCAACTTACAATTATTACTTATATTATATATATATATATATATATATATATATATATATATATATATATATATATATATATATACATGCATATGTATATATATATATATATATATATATATATATATATACATGCATATGTATATATACACATGCATATATATATGACAGACGGAATATTATTAAATATTGAAAAGATTATATGAAGCCTGTCTCACATAATTTACACAGTATACATTTTGAGTGATATAATGTTATTTCACACACTCAAAATTGATGTTCTGCTGTTGTTGTAGAGAAATTATTTCTTATTTGAGTTACATTTTTGAAAGTACAAGCCAGAGAATTAATCTTTATTTTTTCCACATTTGTTTTCACAGTGAGGAAGGCGATGATGATATGGCTTCTGGATGCCCGAGTATTATGGAGAAGATGCCACCAAGGTCAGGAGTTACTGCAGGAGGTGCTCTGATGCTGGCAACAGAAGGGTGAAGACACCTGTGTACTGCAGGAAGTGTCAGGTCCCTCTGTGCTTCACTACCAAAAAAAACTGTTACAGGGCATGGCATGACTTACTGGAGTAATACTGTAACATTCAGGGTTTGTATAAAGTTGTTTTTTTTACCCAAAAAAATTAGGGATGCTCCGATCGATCGGTCACCGAAAAGAGAGCCCTTCCGCTAATTTCTCCCGTGTTATTATCCAAAGTGAATGTAAACTTGAATAATGTACATCATTTGAATGTAATAATTAAGTTGATTGTTGTTTGTGGAAGCTCCAGTGAATGAGCCCCATTAACTGAGTTTTAAACATCACTTTAAATGGAAGATTTAAAATGATGTTTAAATCTTCCATTTAGGCCCCGCCCACGCGATTGGTATCGGCCGATACTGATTCCGGCGATCGGCCCCGAAATTGGCGATCGGAGCATCCCTACAAAAAATGCTTGTTGTATAGTGTGTTATTTTTTTTTTAAATAAATCTGCTCTAGTTGGAGTCAAATGTTTCCTAAGTTTCCTAATTTTTATTGTGCAAGTAACATGCATCTCATGCAAAGAGGAAACTTCCCACACACACACACCACACCCACCCACACACACACTAAAAAATGTTTTTACAATCATTTTTTTTATTTTTATGGAATGAATACCTATGGTGATAATTACATGTTATACAATGATTTTTACAGTCTGGTACCTGGAAAAAGGTTAAATGGCACTGATGGAACCTAATGTACCCAAATGTGTGCCCAAAGCTTAGTCCGCTTTGACTTTTCTTTGCTAAATCTCTCTAAAAAGGTTTTGCCTCAATCTTGATACAGGGTACTTATTATATGTTATACTTTGGATTCCTATAGCTTTGAGGCTACTAACCCATCATTCAAGGGTGGTTTTCACTATAAGTAATGGGTTTTATTTGGGCAGAGACAAGAATTTACACTTTTTGACTATGTTCCATCTGGATTTACTCTGACACTGAAACATCTTTATTGATTCTGACACTGAAACATCCAACTCACATATGTGACCTTGCTTTGATAAAAGAAATTATTCATATAACCCTTTTAGAAGTTAAGTTATAGTCCTTTGTTTTGGGCATGTCATTTTCGAGCCTGAAACCTGAAAAACAGGCTTGGGGCTTAAGAGGTTAACAGTACAACCACCTACAAGGTAACAAACTAAAATAAAAAGGAGTAACAGACCAAAATACCATTTCAAGCTGGTTTTAATTCTGCAGTGAATCCCTGAATGAACAATTCAACAGGAATTTTGATATGGCTTCCTCAGTGTTCAAGTGGTAGGCCTACACTCTACACAACAAACGTCAACACTGGGTTCTTCACCAAGTAAATTGCACTCTCTTGCTAAATAAAAAAAAAAATATTCAAGGCACAGTTTCTCAGTATAAAAATTCACTTTCTGTTTTAGGTAGCACTAGCAGTGATGTAACATCAATAAACATGAAAAGGAGAGTAAAACATAACTAAGTAAAACATCAATGAGGAAAAGTCTGTGCCAAACAATTCAAATGTAAACTTTAGACTTGAAGTGCAATCAAAGACTTTAACATAACTGAACATCTGTTTCAAAAGGGAAAAACAATATACCTTATTGATAAAATAAAATATAAGCCAACAGAATCAACCAAGACAATAAATTAAGTGCAATACTGTCTGAATCCTGACTAGACAGCTTGGTTTTTACTAACCGTTATCAGTATTTAGTTACTTCGGCATCAATTTGAAACGTATATTACAATTCAATCACGGTAAAATAGGTTCATTTTGTCGTAGTTGGTTTCCACCACAGTATTTACATGGATATAAGCCCCGCCCCCCTCCCCAGCGCGTCCTGTTTGAATGACAGGAGTAAACACAGCTGACAGCCGCGGTGAAAGTCCAGCGGTTAGGGTGAGAATATTCGCATTCCGTTGTGAACGCCACTGTTCTGATGCTTTTAAAGCAACTTCGAGATTTTAACAGTATCAGGGGCACGCAGGCCATGGTGGCCGTAGGACTTACAATTATTTTCGGGGCTTCACGGCCAGACTGGTCGTCATGGCCGCCGTGAAAACCAAGGTCAGCATGAATTAGTATTATTTCCAAGATGGTTATTATTTGTTGCGACTGCCGTCCAGGGTAGATGACTTGTATATAGAAAAGGACTTGGAGAGCAGGCGGTAGATTGATCTTTGCGTCTCATCACCAACAATATCTAAACAACCAATGTTTGTAAATAAATAAATAGTTTACCAAAGCACACAGTTATTTGGCCTTTTGATTTGTGCTCCTAAACCTTTAAAATGTAGCCCACAGAACCTAGAATGTATTTTTGACGTTGATAAGATAAGATAAAGCTTTATTGTCTCCCTTAGGAGAAATTTGTCTTGGGCATCGAGATAATACACATAAAACATTCAGGTCAATCAGTCATAGATACAGAACAGAGATCACATGGCAAAGAAACAAACAAGAAACATACAGGTACAGTACTATCCCTATTGCACATATCCCTATTGCATTCATACATAATCAAAAATTGCACTTTTCCCTATTGTATTATACACAAATCAATATTGCACTTTCCCTATTGCACCTATGCATAGTGTCCGTCAAATTGCACATATCCCTATTGTGTCCATACCTATTTACACATAATGCACTTTCCCTATTTAACCTTCTCGATTGCACAAACTACACTGTAAACATTGCACCTCCCAATAACTACTAACACAGCATAATCACAATTGTTTCTGACTGTTCAGCAGCTTGATTGACAGCGGAGCAAAGGAAAACTTATATCTGTTCAATTTACAGTTTGGTAATCTATACCTTCTACCCGAGGGCAGCAACTCAAACTCTCTATACAGGATGTGTTTGGCGTCGCATGTGATTTTACGGCCTTGCTTTCTCACCATCTCCTCATATATCTCCTGAAGAGAGGATGGTGGAAGCACGCCAATTATTTTTCCAGACCTTTTTTTCAAGCTCTGGAGTTGTGATTTAGATTTAACTGACAAGTTACCAAACCATGTTGTGATGCCATAACATATGATATGATGCCAGTTTTCTTTCTAATATCATGCATCTCATTTGTACATTGGCAGGAATATAGAATATCGCTGTAGAGAAACCAGTGTTCTCCTTTTTCAAATCAATGAATAATCTTAATATTGACTGAAATGTTCAGACGATCATATTTCCCATAATAGTGCAGCCCTACTTATCGGTAACCTTTATCGTACACCTTTGGACAGAGCAACACAACTTTGGTCATTGTAGTTATCAATGTGGTCAGACAATGGGACGTGTTTAAACAAGTCAGCAGTAAAGATGGGAGGTCAAAGTTGAACCCGGTGTCGGCTCGCTCACACTTCAGGAATTGTAGTGATGGATAAAATAATTCTATAAAAAGATGTCCCTTTGTTTAAAACAAATGATAAGGTGTCTCTTTTGTTGTTTTCCTTGTGTTTTCTTTTTGTTACAAAGTGCATCGTTTTGTGTTGACTCCTGATGGGAAAAAAGTTTCATTCGGAAATAAATATTTTCTATAGAACTTCAGAATGGGTTTTATGACCAGGTTTACACATACAAGGCATTTGCTCTGGTATAAGTGGTGCTTTAAAAAGAAACGGAAGGAAGAATACTTGGCAACAAATATAATGCTATCATAACGACTATTTAAAGACTATTGTAACAAATAAAAAATAAAGACAATATTTACACAAAATATTATTACGTGGGAAACTGAGTACCGTAAACAATAATAAAACGTGACCAATACTATATACTGTATTTAAAGTGGAGAGCTGTTTTAAAAGAGGTAGTGTGGGGAAGAAATGTGCAACATGTTCAGGATTTTCAATTTATAAAAGAACAAGATACTGTTCACATGATGTGCATTAATGTAATGTATTATGTTTTTCTGGGGTGGTTACAATTCAGTGTCAGTGGAGGTCCCGGGCCTTTTTAATCCTTCTGTTTCAAGATTTAAACAGATGGTAAACGTTTTCAGTGCAAACCGGATCTGTTAAAGTGTTATTTAGTAAGTGACGGACTATTCCTTCTCTGTAGACGCTGCTGGAGTGTGCAGGCCGCTGGAGGATACAGGAGGAGCCTTTGGCCTTGGTGGAAGTGTACATAGTGGCTCTGCACAGTTACGCGCAAGTTTTTCCTTACCTCTCATTGGAGTGTGGAAATGTTCCTCTTGTGGTTGAGAAGCTCTCACTGTAAGTACCCCATAAAGATGTAATTAACTGCAGATAGATGTAGGGTTTAACGTAAAGTCAATCATCAATATGCTGAATGCAACTCTGTTTCATAAGCTACATTTTAGCTTTCTTATTTCTGTCAAACCTAAAGGGGACCTATCATGCAAAATGCACTTTTGTACGTCTTTTATACATCAATATGTGTCCCCGGTGTTCCAGGGAACTCACCAAGTGTCAGAAAACACAACCCTCTCTATTTTCCTCCATTCCCAAATCTCTAAAAAAGGGGCTGCAACGGATCTGATACAGACTGATCCAGATTTGAACACTTTACTGACGTCAGTAAAGTGGCGCTACGGCTATTGGTCAATTCTCCACCTATCAGGGTAATGAGAGGTTGGGCCACGGCCGGCCATTGCTGCTCGAAAGCGCTGGAGACGCTGTAGTACATATGCCAGGCCTGTAAGTGGCGCTGTAGTCTGCCACAAAAGCAGCGAAGAAGACTTCCCCTGCATGGTTGCCCTTCTGTTTATTCTCCGCTGTGGCTCTTTTTCTCCCTCCCTGAGACAAGCTTTTGCGCCTCCTGCTTTAAAACAAATGAATAATGACTCTATATAATCATGTAAGGGATAATGTGCAGCGACGCGGTCATTATGGGGAAAAGAACACCGACAGGCTGATCAGGAGCCCGACACGAAGCGGAGGGATCTAGATCGGCATGAAGGCACATTATGCAATGTGCACTGTGCACATTATGCAATGTGCACTGTGCACATTATCCCGCTTATTACATGGCCACATTCTCGATAAAGTAACGACATGACTCCCAATATTAATTTAGAAAATAATTGTATTGATTTAAAAAATAGTTGTATGTATTGATTTAAATTGACATGCATCCGCTAAGAAAAATAGTCCGTTGTTACTGTTTGAACTAACGTAGCAACGGCAGGAACTGCTTCGATAGCGTTTTTGAGGAGCTTTTTGATTACAGATTTGAAAACATCGTTGCTTGCTTTAAAAGTAGCACAATTCATGATGTCAAACCTTGGAAAGTATCTAGATATCCCCGCCCTAATGCCAAAGGAACTGCACACTGAATATGAGTCGCCGTTTGATGTCTATGTCTGGACCGCTGTGTAAAAAGGAGGGTTTCTGCCCCGTTACATCTCTTCTTACTTCTATAAGAATAAAACACGGAGGACAGATCTCTTTTTGTCCCCCTCTTCTCCCCGCTGCATCCCAGCAGCTGATCTCAGAGCACGCTCCCCTCTCCTGCAGGGGGGCGTGGTCAGCTGCAGCACACAGAATCAGCCCCCTGCAAAAACAGCGCTGGAAAGAGCAAATAGAGCGAAATGAGGCATGGCTAAAATGCAGGATCTTTTTCGTATTTTGAAAAAAAAACTATATTGATATACTTTTATATAGGTATGGCCCTACAATATATTGTTCAAATATAGCATGATAGGTGTCCTTTTAAGTTGCCCATGGTTACAAATCCTATATATATCCATGCCTATGTTGATTGCTCATATGTCCTGCAGGAGTCTATTAGAGCTTTTGCTCTCACTGAAGACCGATGTTCCTGATGTCTTATGGAAAGCATACAAGTCTTCTGTACAGGTAAAGCAGAGTATTCTCCTTTGGATTTTCAACCCATGAAAATAACACTGTCTACCCCTCAGCTCATGTCCACAAACTGCATTAAACACTGTTAAAAGGTATTTTGATTTAAGTAAGGAAATAGGATTTCAAACTTTATTCACTCCATCATATTCTGGGTTCACAGCCTTTAGTTTAGCTAATTAGATTTCCATAAACTTGCTTTTTAATTGCAATTCCAACTCTACCTAAACCATGACTATGTAGACTTTAACTTCAGACACTCCCTCACCTTCTGCATTGTGTCTGGAAGTCATGGAGTGTTCCTGTTGTGTGCAGTTTGCTTCCAGTAAGGTGCAGGAGAATGGACTCCCCCAGCTGTCCCTGCTCTCTGCTCTGGGCCAGTATGACGGAGTTTGGACCAACTGGACCCTGCAAGGCCTTCTGTCCAAAGAAATCCTCCAGACTGAACAAGGTCAGTAATTGTTCTGCTTTTCAGACACCATACGCAGGTCATGGCCGTTATTGGATCACGTAAATAGAACAACAAATTAAGGGAATAATTGTGAAGTTATTGCATTATTCTATTTATCCAATTATGTTGAGCCCGAGTCTTGACCATAACATGTTATTTTGAATATATGGTGATATAAATCCTTGTGGATATTACATTACTGATATGAATACATTTAGATTTTTGGAGTTAACCTGTTGAACCCCATCCCCCCGCCCCCGGGCGGAAAAACACATCATCTGCAGGAAACAGCGTCTGAGGGCATCTTAATATTTAATAAACTATGAATGTTTTCTATTCATGTAACGGGAAGAAACTCGGCTAACAGATCTTTTTTTTTTTTTTTTTTGCAAAAAACCCCCACAAAGCTAGCGCTGAGCTTATGAATTAGCCACGAGCGAAAAAATGCTAACGGCGGTTGCACAGAAACTCACTCATAACACCCTTATTACTTATCGTAGCTGCACACCCAACCCATCGATTAGCATCGTGAGAAGACACAGAATCGATAGGTACCTACATCATCACTCTATGATAAGAACTCGCGACTTTATAAACAAAAACAGACATCACAACACTTGGTGCTAGGTAGCTAAAATGGCAATATCTCTTCCCTTCGTTGTTGTCTGATCAAAAGTTGTCTTCAATGGCACTAAAACAATAAAAACGCTGCTGAAGGTAATCCATCGGTTAATCCAATGTGTCCGTGTCACTTTGAAATGATTTCTGATAATCCATCAGCAATAAACCTGCTTTTCCATTTCCAGATGTCAGAGCGAGAGATAGGTTCACTCTGATGCAAACCTGCATGCGCAAAGCCCCCACTTTTTTTTGGTAACGTGGGTGTGTATGTGGAAATTCTCCTTCGATTCTATTGGCTCTAACTGTTAAAAAGAGGTGTGAAATTAGGGGTGCAACAACTAATCGACTTAATCGATTAAAATGGAGTACCAAATTAGTTGGCAACTAATTCAGTCGTCGATTCGTTGGTGACGTCATCACATGTGTTCTACACTACACCCCGTTAAGCTCCAACGTTATCGCTCTTTTTTTATCGGTAGAGGAGACATTTAAAACATGTCATATGTATTATTGCTACATAAACATTATATCGCAGTCTTAGTGTCGCCAACTCCGTTTCTAATATGCAATATGACTACAAAATGCGTCGATAAAGTATTTTCGATCCAATTTAGACGAGAGATCTCTCCCCTGCCTGCTTGCTAGGGGGCGGGGCAGTTTACATACACACGCAGCTGCTACATGCAGCAACACACACACACGGAGGAGATGGCGGAGAGAATGCGCTCCGAGGTGTAGTTAAACTTTAGCCGCCTCGATGTGGACAATGCTCGTTACCAAAAGTGCAATAAGAGTTTGTCATGTAAGGGCGGTAACACGAGCAATTTGTCTAAACATTTAGCAAAAGTGCACCACATTCAGACGGAGGAATGCACCGGGTACGACTGTCTTTCTAGCAGCTCTGTAGCCCCATCCACGAGTAACGTTTCCACGTCAGGTGTTCTGTATGCTAGCAGCAACACACGGAGTTAACTACATTATACAAACATGGGTTAATGATTAGAGGAAACAGAGTTATTTATTTTGTTAAAGTTTCAGCTATTCTGTTCTGTCATCACATTATTTAATACGATTTGTTAAAGCATTGTTGTTTCTTTTGATGTGAAATATTATGCATTTAATTCAAATAAAAAGCAATGTTAGTTTTGTTCACAATTTGTTTAGTTAGTTTACCTTATTTCTTGTCAAAAGAACCGTTAATACTATCGTTAAAAGGACCGGATCGATAAGCAGTATCGATATAAGTAGTAGTACAGTTAAAACCTTAACGATCCCAATAATCGATTAATCGTTTCATTAATCGATAGATTAATCGATTATCAAATTAGTCGTTTGTTGCAGCCCTAGTGTCAATCACCAAAATCGACCAATGGGTTCCAGAGAAACGGCCAACACGCCCATTTCCACCCAAATGACCCCAGAGGTGGAGTTTATTTTGCTAAACCTCTCTAAAAAGGTCAAATGTCACTTGTTTTGCTTCAATCTTGATACAGGGTACTTATAAATAAATGCTTCAACTCCACAAAACCGATAAATCGAGCTATTCTCACGCCACATGCCGCTCCTCTGAGTTTACCTGGGACAGACAGCTTTTCTGGCTGGGTACTCTGAAAACACAACTTATAAAATCTTAATAAACAGATCACTTATACGTTTTCCTATTGTTTTTCAGTTGAAGAGTTCTTGGTGCAGGAGGGGCCGGTGCTGTTGGAGATGAGGGTGAAGCAGCTGATGAAGGATGCTGAGCTGGAGAAGGGTGCCCTGCTGGCACAGGCCTGCTCCGAATGTCCAGCCTTCCAAGGGAGGGGAACTTTCAAGCAGATGCACCTCGTCTGTCTCTGTGCTACCTCAGAACAGGAGAAGCTGATGGAAGAGGTGAGGGCAGCTGAAATTAAGTTTATCCTGTTAAGCCTGATGCCCCCACCGGCGGGGGCACAACACAACAATATTCACGAAACTGTGTCTCAGGGCTTCTTAACATTGAACAACCTATTAATTGTGTCATACCCACTTAACGGGAAGAAACTCAGCTATCAGACAATATTAACCATTTTTAGCGAAACAAAACGCAAGGGTAATACAAAGCCTCTGAATTAGCTCTAAGCGAAAAAATGCTAACGCACTTAGCACAGAACTAACGGTAGCGATCTTTTATACTTCATGCAATCTGCACAAACTAGATATCTTATGGAAGCTGGGACTCCACAGATTCCATTGGTATTAGTATCATCACTTTAGACCAAAACTCACTGCAGCGAAGCCAGGAAAGACAACACACATTTCACTTTACGGTGCCAAAACGGCAAATACGTCTTATCTTTGCTGTTTTCTGATCAAAAGTTGTGTTCAATGGCATTAAAACTAGGGGTGCAACAACTAATCGACTTAATCGATTAAAATCGATTACCAAATTAGTTGCCAACTAATTCAGTCGTCGATTCGTTGGTGACGTCATCACATGTGTTTTACGCGCCGTTAAGCTCCAACGTTATTGGTCTTTTTATCGGTACCGGAGACATTTAAAATATACAATATATGTCATGTATTATTGCTACAAAAACATTATATCGCAGTCTTAGTGTCGCCGACTCGTTTCTAATATGCAAAAAGACAAACAAATGCGTCTATGGTGTATTTTCGATCAGACGAGATCTCTCTCCCCGGTCTGTGTGCGAGGGGGCGGGGCAGTTTACACACACGCAGCTGCTACATACAGCAACACACTGCGAAGATGGCGGAGAGAAGGCGCTCCGAGACGTGGTTCAACTTTACCCGTCTCGATGTGGACAATGCTCGTTGCCAAAAGTGCAATAAGAGTTTAGCATGTAAGGGCGGTAACACGAGCAATTTGTCTAAACATTTAGCAAAAGTGCTCCACATCCAGACGGAGGAATGCACCGGGTTCCACTGTCTTTCTAGCAGCTCTGTAGCCCCATCCACGAGTAACGTTTCCACGTCAGGTGTTATGTATGCTAGCAGCAACACACGGAGTTAACTACATTATACAAACATGTGTTAATGATTAGAGGTAACTGAGTTATTTAGTTTGTTAAAGTTTCAGCTATTCTGTTTACAGTTCTGTCATCAGATTATTTAATACGATTTGTTAAAACACTGTTGTTTCTTTTGATGTGAAATATTATTTATTTAATTTAAATTAAAAACTATGTTAATTTTGTTCAAAATGTGTTTAGTTAATTTAATATATGTATTTTTGAATCAAGTATTAATCTTTATTGTCTTCATTGTTAGTTTCCACATGCCTAAAACAACCTCAAGCTAAATCTAAAAGTTGATGGCTAAATAAGAGCGTTTGAGAAATTGTGCAAGGCATACAGTAATAGTCCGAATAGTCGATTAATCGTTTCATTAATCGATAGATGAATCGATTATCAAATTAGTCATTTGTTGCAGCCCTAATTAAAACGCATATAAACGGTGCTGAAGGTTAATCCAAACTCTCTGTGTCACTTGATTACTGATTATAGCGACAGCAGGAAACAAACAAAGTCGCTGACGCCGGGCCTGTTTGATATTCTGTGACACGCTACAAAAAAAGTACTTGCTGAGATCAAAAACTGATCAACTTATTCTCCTTGGACATGTACATCGTTATATTAATCAGAGCAATAATTTCAATTTGCGGTCAACAAAAAGTACAACGGCCCTGTGTCACCCTTTCTTCCACACACACACACACCTCACGCAGGTGAACAGGTTATAATGAGTGCTGCCCATATCCTTGTGACCCAAGCCAACCAATCAATTGTGCTCAAACAAATATCTTATATTAAAACAAAACGCAATACTAAACATGTTTCATGGCATTCCTACACTAATAATCCATCATAGCATTTATGACAATAAACTGAGTTTTCATATAGAGTGTATCAGATCTTCCGGTTTTGAGCATGCTGGCTGCGCATCACACTCATTCACCAATGGTAATGTTTAGATGGATTTAGGAACTTCTGTCTCGATTCTATTGGCTCTAACGGTTCAAAAGAGGTGTCAATCACCAAAATCAACCAATGGGTTCCAGAGATATGGCAAATCCACCCAAATTACCGCAAGGGTGTTTTTCTTTTTGCTAAACCTCTCTAAAGAGGTCAAATTTCACTTGTTTTGCCTCAATCTTGATACAGGGTACTTATTATGTTATAGTTTAGATTCCTAAAGCTTTTAGTCTACTATCCCATCATTCAAGGGTGGTTTTCACTATAAGTAATGCTTTCTTTTTGGACGAACATTATAATTTACAGTTTTTTTACTATGTTCAATCTGAATTTAATTTAAAATAAATCTATAAATTCTGTAAATCGATTCTGACTTTTCTACATCCAACTCACAGGTTTATCATTGCTTTGAGATGCTTTGAAAAGAGTATTAATTTACCCCTTTTTAGAAGTGAAGAAATAGTCATTTGTTCTGGGAATGTCATTTAAACAGTACAAGCTACCTCTAATTTAAAAATGATTTTATAGACTGCTACTTTTGAAATAATTTATTTATTATATATATATAATTATTTAACTTTCTATAATGGTGGGATGGAGGAGTAGTATGCAATGCTATTGAATGTATTTTCTTTCTAATTCAATCTCAATAAAAACTGTTAAACAAAAAAAAAAGTATTTGCTAAGCTGTCCACATTAGAGGCATTTTTGACGACTACTATTGGTTTTAAATATATCTGATGCTGAAGCTTGCGGGTGTTTCCTTAAGTCGACATAATGCAAATTGTCCTTCAGGGCAAATTGTCCTTCTAACTGTATACATTGTGTGTATCTGTGCAGCTATCAAAGGAGGATTGCCGAGATGCATTAGAGATGATCTGCAACCTGGAGTCAGATGGAGACGAGAGGGCGGCTCTCAGCCTGTGCTCGGCCTTCCTGACCCGCCAGCTTCTCCAAGGAGACACAGACTGTGCTTGGTAAGGAAACGCATGCCAGACCTTTTCAATCTGCATTCTAACAAGGCTGTTTTTTTGTCCTTGGTTTATGAACCTGTGTGTGTCATTGTGGTTTGTATAGTTAAGAAATGTGGTCAAAATCAGTCATTTTGAATTTGCAATGAATCCCCTTACTTCAAACCAGGGAGCTCACTCTGTTTTGGAGCAAACTGTTGAAGAGATTGGAGCCGTCGGAGCAGGCCTTCCTCGACCGATGTCGCCAGATGTCCTTACTTTCCAAAAATGTTTTCCATATCCTGTTCCTTATCAAGGTCATCCAATCAGAGGTCAGTAATCAATCAGCTGTTTTGGTATTATCAAAGTGTGGCCACCACCAGGCCTAGGCACTACAACAAAAAAGAGACGGAAAATACAAAGTTAATTTAGTTTTTGATACAGGTATTTGATACTGAGCCTATGGATGAGGGTTGGATAGCGCAGACTACAGACACTGCCCCCGCCTCGAGGAGAAAGCTGTAAAAGCCACCTTTCAGGTCCACAGTGGGCCATTCTTACAATATTCTGCGTTGAGTACTCCTTACATGTACTCAAAAGTCAAATGTGTGGATTTGCTATGAACACTGTATCAAAAATGTATATTTACTCTGATTCAGAGTATTTATTTTCTTATTAATGTAGAAATTAACTAGCAAACAAAAGTTGGTAACTTTGCCATACAGCTCAACACTGACTGATTTAGTTTAAAGTGTTGTTTTTATCTTTTATTAATAGTCTTAATTAATAGTGCTCCACATGTTTGGCAGCATTAAATTACAATTCTTCCTCTTTTTTCGTAGATTGACAGCGTTGGACTTCCAGTGTGCATCGAGATGTGTATAAGTGCTCTGCGAATGGAATCTGATGATGGGAACACCAAGGCCACTGTGTGTAAAACTATTTCCTGCTTGCTTCCCACTGACCTGGAAGTGAAGCGAGCCTGCCAGCTGACCGAGTTCCTCCTGGTGCCAACAGTGGATTCATACTACGCCGTGGAGACTCTTTACAATGAACCAGATCAAAAGGTAGATGAAGAGAAAAGGCCTGTTCCCAACTCTCTACGCTGCGAGCTCCTGCTAGTTTTCAAAACCCAGTGGCCTTTCGACCCGGAGTTTTGGGACTGGAAAACACTTAAGCGCCATTGTCTAGCACTCATGGGAGAAGAAGCTTCAATTGTTTCATCCATAGACCTGCTAAATGAACCAGAGGACCCCGAAGAAGAGGACGATTTCAGTGAGGAGTTTGCAAATATCCTGGACCACTTAGGCAGTAGCACCTATGAACTGAAAGATGTAAAAGACAAAAAACAAAAAAACAAAGATATGAAGAAACTGAGAGAAAAAGGGTTAATCTCTGCCAGGTTCAGAAACTGGCAGGCGTATATGCAGTACTGTGTGCTGTGTGACAAAGAGTTTCTCGGCCACAGGATCGTACGCCATGCACAAACTCATCTGAGCGGTGGAGTATACAGCTGCCCAATATGTGCTCAAACTTTTACCTCAAAAGACACATTGCTTCCCCACGTAACATCCCATGTCAAACAGTCAAGCAAGGAAAGGCTGACGGCCATGAAAACAACCAAGCAACTGTCTGATCCTAAAACAGCTGCCCCTGTTATTGCAGCATTACAGGCCAAGCCAGAATACAAACCTCGTAATAATGGTGACTCCTCGGGGAAACATTTGAGGTTGAATGCTAATGTCAGAGTGTCTAGGCCTTCCATAGAGGGTGATGAAAATGTGTGCCCTGTTGGAAAATGTAAACACAGCTTCAAATTTTTCAAAAATCTCATTGCACATGTTAGAGGTCATGGGGACAATGAGGAAGCTATGATTTTCCTCGAAATGCAGAGCAAAAAGGTTGTTTGCCAGTACTGCCGCCGCCACTTTGTTAATGTCACCCATCTTAATGACCATTTACAAGTCCACTGTGGTGCGAAGCCTTACATCTGTATTCAGTTGAACTGCAGGGCAAGTTTTCTGTCCAACACTGAACTCTTTGTACACAGGAAAACACATTCTGTTTTTAAGACGCGATGCATGTTTCCAGAGTGTGGAAAGATTTTCAATGAGTCCTTCAAACTCTATGACCACGAGGCACAGCATTATAAAACGTTCACGTGTAAATTTGCAGACTGTGGTAAGGTATTCCATTCCCAACAACAGCTGGATTTGCACCACGGGGCCCATGTCCCTCACAAAGAGGAAAGTACGTCTCCTGAACACATCTCACAGAATACGCAGCCAGGCCCTTCGCTCATTGAGCAAATGCTTTCCAACAGAACTCCCGTTAAACAAGAGAATTCCCAAGAAAACTGTACCACAGAGAGCACGGTTGATTCAAATAATGAAAGGCTGCCAGTTGCAATTGAGAGTTTGATGAAATCTTCCGAAGTTCCTGCACAAACCTTAGGACTAAACACTGTAAAGCAAGAGCCCGAAAATGTGCCAGTTTCAACCACCAGTTACACACAGAGTATGAATAATTCTGTGATTCAGCCTTTGAATTCCCAATTGTCTGATCCTAATGGACATAGACATGGTTCAAGTGGCCATTCTTTTGATAGTATGAGACCGCCCCAACAAAATCAGCCGGTACCTCCATTTAAAGCTAATGTAATCTTGCAAGCCCAGCTACAGCCCCAAGTGTTTCACAGTGCTGTAAATACTGGTCTAACAGCCTTCAAAACTGACGGCAATTTAACACTGCAGGTGCAGCAAGGGACAATGTGTAGTAGCAACCTGTTAGCGCTGGCCAAAAAATCCATACAGCCAGCAATGTCACAACCACTTCCTCCAACACTGGCCCCTCAGCCACTACCTGGGAACAGATCGGAGAACTCTGTGACTTCCTCAACTAGCACAGGGCCCCTTCCAGGACAGAGAGAGCGCTTTCACTGTGCATTTGAAACATGTGCAAGGAACTACAGCTCCCCCAAAAGTGTTGCAAAGCACATGAAAGCGGTTCACTCGGAGTTCTATGAGAATTGGAAGAAAAATCGAACTAAAATCAAGACAACTTATGCTGCGGCACCAAGCAAATCATCTGTTGGACATCTCAGTTCATTTGTGCCAGTTCAGAACCAGCAGGGCAACGGAGTTGGTGGGGTTCACAGGCAGAACGTTATCCGATCACCTCCTTATATTAATATGGGTGCACGCTTAAACTGCACTACTTTACACTCCCATCCCTCACCTGCCCAATATCAGAATGCTTCACTCTTGATGGAAAACGTTTTAAATCCTATTGTTGTCTCTCAGCTAAGAAGTGATACAAATCCAATAACTGCACAGTCCCAGGTTCCAGTTAATCAAAATTGGAATTTAGTCCCAGGAACTGAACAAATTCAAAACTGTGGCACCTCCCAAGTCTATCCATCTAACACACATGTGATCTCACAAGTCAATTCTAGCAGTGCTGCTCTGCCACGTAATCTCCCATCCTGCTCTATAACTGGCTCCACCAGAAACCGACCAGCACAGTCAATGCAGTCACAACTAATGGAAAATGCGAAACATTTCTCTAAACAAGCGGAAGACCTTATTTTGCCACATGCTTCACAAATGCAAAGCATCTCCGGTTCCAGAGCACCAGAAGAAACAAAATCAATGCAAAACCATCTGCAGTCTCAATTTTCCTCTTTAGACAATGCAAGCCAAAACCACAGTAACAACCAACCTCAAGCTACCGTCATATCTGAAAATAATCCTGCAAATCAAAAGCGACCCAAAAGAAGCAGCAGGACCAAATGGCCAGCTATTATCAGAGATGGAAAATTTGTTTGTTGCAAGTGTTTTAGAGAATTCAATAGTCCAAAATCTCTCGGAGGCCATTTGTCCAAGCGTACAATCTGCAAACCATATGATGAATCAGAACTGAACACAGACCTGCCATCATCATTTCTTGACTTTCTCAATTCAGAGCAAGCGATTAGGGCTGCTCAGCCACAGTCATCTTCCAGTCCTGCTGCTGTCTATCAGGAGAAGCATGCTCTGTCAGCAGCACATGTTTCAACAGCTGCAAAAGTCTACCCCACCCCTAAATATTCAAAAAGTAAATTGACAAAATACAAGAATGGTGCGTCAAAGGATGACATTCTTAAGCAAATCAAGACAGAAACCAATATGACGGATCTTTTTGTGAACACACCTGCTTCCCAGTCATTGTTTCAAAACTCTTGTGTGTCCTTTTCAGCTGGTGAACGCTTGCCAGGGAGCTCAGTCATACAGCACACAGAAAATGTTGTGCTGAAGCAAGAGGACAACTTGTTTAATACAGCCCATTATCCTCAGCCAAGTGCTGATGCATTTGCTGGAAGTGAATTCCCTGACCAACTTTTCTCTCAAATTCTCACAGAAAATGCTGACATAACTGTTCAGACACCAGATTTCAACTCACCGATGAAAACGTTGTTACCTGATGGTCAGCTCAGTCCATCCACAAGCAGCAAGCAGGCTGGAACGCAAAGGAAGACAACTGATCACTATATTAAAAAGAGACTGCGGGAGCAGATTTTAGCTGGTGACTTTCAACGTAGAAACACCTTAGGCCATTCAAGCAACACTGACACGAATGCCAATTCCAAGAGTCCCATGACTTTTGTCCCAATGTACAATCCTTCTGATAATTATGGACTTGATCAAATGTTTTGCGATGCAAAGAGTGACCAAGGTAGTCTAGGAGAGCTCATGCTAGAGAACTGTACAATCATCCCAGGAACCGCTGATGAAATCAAACAACTACTGAACACACAGAGCTTTACTGGTTTCAGAGAGTCCTCCACACAGCTGCAGGAGGTACTGAACCCCACAAGCGTCCTTGCAACTTATGCAAATCTTGACCCAACACCGTTATCCGCTAGCCAGTACCAGCAGATGACAGAAATTCAGGGTGCATTAGAAAAGCTTGACTTGGTCAGAGAACGATCTAATCAGGTGTTGGCCCAAATGAAACAATGTAGCAATAGTACAGTCAACACAGGATCCCCAACGGTCTTTGTCAAGCCTTTTACTTGTGAGGATGAGACATGCCCATTTGGCTCAATGTCAGGTGATGCTCTTTGGAGACACCTCTCCAAATCTCACAACTACACAATGGATATGGTGAATGTGGTTAAAAAAAGGTATGGCCAATATGCTCCTTTCCAGTGCCATACTTGTCCTAAGAGATTTACTCGTAACTCAAACCTCCGTGTTCACTACCAGTCGGTTCACAAATTATCTCTGAAAGAAATCACAGATCTAGATATGTTGCGCAGAGAGGCCACTGTTCAAAAACGTGTTTCTTTAGCAGCTCAAACCACAATGCCTACTCATTCATCAACGAAGAAAAAACCACCGCTCTATTCACTTAAAGATTCTGTGAAACTCAATACCCCATTAAAGGCATTTGTATCACTTACTAACATTAACGTAACTAATCATACATTTGCAGATGACAACCGGTCCACAGTCATTCAACCCTTGCTAACTGCTCCCATGCACAATCAAGCAACGACTCTACCAGCGCAGGCTCTTACATCTACGTCAGCATTTCAGTCAGTACAAGCAGGGACGTCAGCACCACAGTTGTCAAATGATCCGCAAAGAAACTTGCCCAAGATGCCCACTCAAGACTCACATGGTCAACGAGGTAAAGCCCGTTTGCCCAAAGTATCAACTCTTCTCACTCAGGCTTTATCTGCCACGCCGCAAGCTAATGGGCCTCCATCCGTCGACAAACTCTCTGCAGTCAACAGGCCGCCAACAGTCAAGACAGTCAAGACAGTCAAGACAGTCAAGACAACTATATACAGAACCAAGAAGACAAAAAAGAAAAAGCCCAAATCCGCTGATGCCATGAGTCTGTACAGACCATATTGCTGTGTTCATCAAGGTTGTGTGGCAGCCTTCACCATCCAGCACAATCTGATCCTCCACTACAGGGCTGTTCACCAGTCTGCTTTGTCATTATTGGAGGTGAATAAAGAGCAGGACCAGAGTGACGAACTGGAGGATTTTGATGATGATGAGGGGGAGGGGCGGGTGAAGGAGGAGGAGGAGGAGGAGGAAGAAGAGGAGGAGCAGCAGCCAGAGGCCGACATCCCACACATTTCTGAATTCAGATGTCAAGTTAAAGACTGCTCCAGAGTTTTCCAAGAAGTTCCCCACCTTTTGCAGCATTATCTTCAGCTGCATGAGTTCAGTCTCGACAAGGTTGGCAATATCTTGTCAAGCATCAAGCTCGGCAAGTTTACTTGTAACCACCAAGAATGCACATCAACATTCACTGCTTTCTGGAAGTATATCGGACACGTCAAAGAACAGCATAAAGATATGAAGTTGGCCAAACCTGATCTTAATGCCTCTTTCAAATGTGAAGTTGAAGGCTGTGACCGTTCATATGCCACAAAGTCAAACCTGCTCAGACATGTCATGAAAAAGCATAATGACCTGTACCAGGATCAACTCAAGGATCAAGAGATAAAAGAAGACAAGATGAAACGGAACTCTAAGACTCCAAGACTGCATTACGAAATTACCAAGACCAGTAATGGGAAGGAAAACATTGAGAGCAATAAAAAGATCCTACAGAGGGGAAGTGAGACCAAGCGGGACAAGGCAAAAAGAAATCACTGGACTAAATATGGAAACCCCTCCTTGAAATCTAAAGTGGAAGCATCTTCAATGTGCACGAATAGATTTCCCCTACAATACCCCTGTATGATTAAAGGTTGTGATTCAGTCACGAGATCAGAACGTAGCATATTAAAACATTACATGGGACACGGACTGTCAGAAAAGTATCTGGAACAGCAAAGGAGTCACTTCATATTCTGCAAAAAGTTTCCCAGGCAGAAGTGCCACTTGATCAGGAGTGATGATTCCAAATCAGACAACACCTCTGACCTGTCGGACATAGAGGGGACCTCAGACACCGGCCTGGGCGGAGGGGAATATGGAAGTTCAAAGCCTGTCCTACGCAAAAGGACCATTGCAGACTCCCCTGTTACATTGTTCAACACCAAATTATCAACTGAGGAAAGTTCTGATGGCTCTGTGATGCTCAAACGCAAACGAGGTCGCCCGCGTAAACTAGAGGGCAAAGCGGTGAAACGCAAGAAAATTCCCCGCACAACCAAGACAGCGGTACTTTACAGCAGGGACGATGAATCGGACTCATCTTGTCCCGCAGTAATGCAGGACGAGAACGCTCCGCTGGCTTCTTTCAAACCGATGGGCTTTGAAATGTCTTTCCTAAAATTCCTGGAACAGTCCAAAAAAAGTTCAGAGACATGCAGAAATACCTCCAGCACCTCTGTCAGGTTTAGAAATCGGCAGTTTTTGAAATCACTTGGTAAGGTCAAAATAGTAATAGATGGGGCCTTTTCAGGGGTCTCTGACCTTATGTTGAAACAGCTGCAGGACATGCGGCCCACAGTGGTATTGTGAAAAAATAGCTTACTTGTTTTTTGTGGGTTTTGTAAAGCAGAATCTCAGGACTAGAATGAGTCAAATCTGCTGCAGACTGCTGCCCGACATACTAGATCTTTTTTACAAATCCAAATAAGTTGTTTTTCAATGATACTGTATTATCTGTAAAATTTCTCTTTTTTTTATGGAAAAGTATATAGCATGTTTTTATTTATGGACTAGTATGTCAAAAAGTTACCTGAAATTCAAATGAGATCGACTTTTTGCTGTCTTATTGATCCCTGTGGGACTTCAGAAAAACAGACTCTGGACTGGATTTTATTGTGTAGTTTGTGATTTGGAGATGTTGATTGTGCGTTGGTTATATAGTCTGAGATCACCCGCTGCCACCAGCAGTCTTGTTATTAAATGAACAGTTTTCTACAACCAGTTTGACTTGTTTTTTTTTTTATCATATGCCATTTTGTTTGATACACTGCAGTTTTAGGGATTAATTTTGGATAATAAATAACAAATGGTTATATGGTATCTCTACAAAAATGTTTTAGATACTCATCAGTATTTTTAAAGTTATTTGTGTTCTGTCTCTAGATGTCGTTTGGATATTAGATTGAGTTGCTTAGCTTGGCAAAGGGATTGTGAACATAAAACGACATGCCTCCCTACGTTGAAATTCCTCGTATCAACACATTGTCTTTGTTTTACTGTACATCACACTAAAAATCTAAAAGTTCTATTGTTTTTTTAAGCGATCTACTCTAAAGAATCATGTGTTTCCCAAAATGTGGAATTATCCTTTTAAACTAAGAAATGCCATGTAGAACTTGGTGCCTTAACTGTTTTCTTGATGTCGGGTCAGGATTTTTTCCGTAGTCTTGAAGCAGAGAAGCTATTGATTTGTGAATTCATTCAAGTTAAAGGAGTATTTATTAATTTTTTAATCTTGCACATGTTCAAAAACAAAAGTATAGCATTTGAAAAGTATGATCAAAAATGTAACACAATTCAGAAAGTGCACACATAAGTTAGCAAACTGGAACAATAAAAGAACAATGAAATATGTGCACCTCTTACAAGTGTTCTTGTGAGAGGTTTATTAATTGGCTGGATTATTAAGCTAATGCTAACAAATGCTAACAGATCTTTAATGATCACTCCCAAACAGTTTGGGAGTCTGTCATTTTATTTCTCTTCAGAATTTGTCCAACTCCAGTTTTATAATTTGGATTGAAACTAATCAGGACTCACACAGGCCTTTGTAATCTTCGAGGTGAGTTCTAACAGCAGTCTGTTAAGCACTGATGTCCTGCATCCTTTTCTGTTTAAATATCTTTAACAAAGTCAGTGAATTGTTCAATATGAAACGTTTTTAATCCCACGAATTAATACAATCATACGGAAGAGGATTAGGGCCACATGAATCATTTTTTTGGGAGGATTTGAATTTAAAAAAAAATTTTGTTCTGAGAAAAAAGTCAGAATCTCAGAATTCAGATTTTTTTCTCAGAATTCTGACTTTAATCTCAGAATTCTGACTTTAATCTCAGAATTATGACTTTAATCTCAGAATTCAGATTTTTTTCTCAGAATTCTGACTTTAATCTCAGAATTATGACTTTAATCTCAGAATTCTGACTTTTTTTTCAGAACAAAAAAAAAACATTTTTTTGGGAGAAAAAAAGTCAGAAATACCGGTAACTGTAGAACCAGCTTCAGTGAGAGATTTACACATTGCAGTAGGCAACAATGGAGGAAGTGAGTGAATTTCTGCGCGCTAGAGGGGTCCAAGAGGAAACCATATTGCAAATGGAAGAACAAAAGGTGAGTTATAAATATATAAGTGTGTTTTGGGCGTTCGTCTAAACCACGAATATGAATGTGAAATGCAGACTTTGATGAGCTAGCAGCAAGTGCATTCGTTTATATGCTATGCCCCCCCCCCATCTAATTCAGTAAATAATGGTTTAGTTCGTTGACACGCAAATTTGTGCTTGTTTGAACAGTGGCGACTAAACTACATAGTTTTCATGTTTCTGTAGAGATTTCATTAATTGTGTTTAACAAGGCAGCTAGCAGCCAGCTGACAATCAGAAGGCTATTAACCATCAAAAGGATCAACATCTCAAACATCATCTCGTCTAGAATGGAGTAAGACCATTCTAGACTTGTTTCATAAAATGCGTATTATTTTACAATATCATTTTTTCCACAAGTTGTGGGAAAATTGATATTGTAAAAAAATACGCATTTTATGAAACAAGTTAGTGAGGTTAACAGTAAGAGTGTTTAACACTTTGTGGCTTTAAATTAAAGGTAGGAATTTTGTTCCTGCATATAAAGTGTTCCTGATAAATAAGATCAGTACTCCGTAATGGACACTTTTACTGAGCATATACTGTGTAAAATAGGAAGAAGAGTCTTAACCTTACAATATTTAAACAATGTATTTTCTTTTCTTTTTTGCAGATTAAAAGTAACGTTATTGTCTGATGTACAAATCAACTTCAACTGCCATATTACAACCCCTCCTACGAATACCAAATTCAAAAGTGTCCGAACATTAAAAAGAATTTGTAAAAGACTTAAACTGTTCAGGAGGAAGAACCAGTTTGACTTGGAGGAAGTGCTAGCTTTTGTACAGCATGAGATCATGACCAATGGACAGATGCAGGGATACCGTTGGCTACATCTCCGTGCAATTTAACAGGGCCTTGTTGTGTCACAAGATAGCATAAGACACATCATCAAACTGGTTGATCCACAAGGTGTGGAATTAAGACGAGCCCACCGCTTGAGAAGACGTCAGTACAGATGCAGAGGGCCAAATGCACTTTGGCACATGGATGGTTATGATAAACTAAAGCCCTATGGCATTGCCATCAACGGCTGTATAGATGGTTTTAGCCGCTATGTGTTATGGATGGAGGCCTATACCACAAACAGTGATCCTAAAGTAGTTGCAAGTTACTTTATCAAAACAGTTTCAGGTATAGGTGGATGTCCAGAGAGGATTCGTGCAGACAGGGGCACCCAGACAGTTTTGCTGGGGAGAGAAGTTTCCTTTATGGAAGAAGCACAGCAAACCAGCGCATTGAAGGATGGTGGGGTATACTCCGCAAACAGAGTGCGCAGTTCTGGATGAACCTGTTCCAAACTCTCCAGGAAGATGGGCACTTCACAGGAGACTTTTTGGACAAAAGTCTTATCCAATTCTGTTACCTTAATCTTGTTTAGGTAAAATATTTTATTTATTTCTGAGATTAGTCATTAATAAAAGTAGTATGAGTAATAATTAGGGATGCACGATATTGGTTTTTTGAAACCGATACCGATAACTTCCTGCTTCTCAAGACCGATACTGATAATAATATAATATATATATATATTAAATGTACCTGTAGTTTTTGCACACCTGGTGGTAAAAAAAAGACTAGTAGTGAGCAAATGGCATGAGCATTACTACTATGAACAAAACTAGCCCTGGGGTCGTCTCTGGCAAACTTCTTGCCTTTTTCAAAAGCCTCGTGGATAGGTAAAAGCCCCGGTGCCTTTGCAGCTGGCTTTGGATTCGCCGCTAGTTTAGCAGCGCAGGCGTCTTCGTACGCTTTTAACACACCATCGTAGCGATGGCGATGTTTCAGGTGACTAATCAGGTTGGAAGTATTACAGCTCGTTGCCTTTTTCCTCCTCGTGGAACTTCTGCATTTGTTAATACAAATAGCAAGCGAACTATCTAACTCTGAAACTTTGAAATAGTCCCATACTACTGACGACATGCTTGTTTACTGTCCTGGCTTCACGGCCGCACACCATTTACGTCACAGCCAGGCGTGAGTTAGGGAGCGCTGGATTTTTGAAAAACTCCCCTCCTCCTAAACCACCAATACAGGGGTCGGCAACCTTTTTGATATGAAGTGCCATTCAAAAAAAATTATTTTATCAGCGTGCCCACGATCGTGAATTATGAAGGGGGGGGGGGGGGCGAAGAGCTCGATGCTGGTGAACTGTCAACAGGAGGGCGGGGGGAGCCTCGCTGCGGGGAAGCAGTGTGTGGACCTGTCAGCGCAACTTACATTATAGGGATGCTCCGATCCGATCGAGTGGGCGGGGCCTATGGGGATCTTCCATTTAAAGTTATGTTTAAAACTCAGTTAATGGGGCTCATTCACTGGAGCTTCCACAAACAACAACCAACATAATTATTACATTCAAATGAAGTACATTATTCAAGTTTACATTCACTTTGGATAATAACACGGGAGAAATGAGCGGAAGCGCTCTCTTTTCCTCTCTCCCTCTCTCTCTCTCTTTCCTGACAGCCTGTCAGTATGTCATGCAGCTCACTGATCCAGTAATGAATGACCCAACAGCAGGGGCGGCGCCAGGGGGGAGCTAGGGGGTGCTGAAGCACCCCCCAGGATTGCCAAAGCACCCCCTAAGCACCCCCAAGATTATTTTTTATTTTTATTTTTTTCAAAAATTATTATTAATTTTATTAAATTAAATCAGAAAAATTACTGATTACATCAATGCAAATGTGAAACAAATAAATGTTTGACCAAAAACATAAAGCCAACACAGGTGATATGATTAGGCCAATGGCCAGCACCCATTCGATTTTTTACCTACCCATAGGCTAAATTACTTTGTGACACTTGAGTGACTTCCTGTTAGCTGGAGCCCCAAATTATTTGCTAACAGCAAAGTGACAAATGGATCGTTTTTTAGTCCTTAAACGTTTTTTAGTCCTTAAACGTCCACGTGTGGACACTCAATTAAGCGAGAGAGAGAGCTCGCGCACCGGTGGGTATCTACCGGAGATCGTTGTGGTTAGCATCTGGTGCTAGCTAGCCAAGCTAACGGATATAAGGAGCTTTTTCAACAACAAGGTGGAGGGAGAACTCTCTCCTGTCAGACGGAGAGTCTCAGGTAACCTCAGCTCAGGTGAAGTAAAGGACTCTCAGTGTTTAGATAGTTAACTTTAGTCTAGTTATCTCAGTGGGTCTCAAACGGTTTGTTTTGAGTGATTTGTAAAATATCTATAAAGAAATAGAAAATCTGTTTACAGTTCTGTTTCATATGTATGTTGAGAGATACTGTATATCCATAGATCTCTTCATTTTGGCTCTCAAAGTGCACCAGATTGATGCTTTTAACTTCAATATTTAAAAAAAAAATCTTCCCCACTAGAGGAGGTGAGGTCCACTACCCACTTGTAAAAATAGCACTTTACCCCTGCTTACACCTATATGCCGTGAGCTGATTACCGAGCCTTCATTGTAACAGTCGCGGGTACACTGTGTGTGTGTGTGTGTGTGTGTGTGTGTGTGTGTGTGTGTGTGTGTGTGTGTGTGTGTGTGTGTGTGTGTGTGTGTGTGTGTGTGTGTGTGTGTGTGTGTGTGTGTGTGTGTGTGTGTGTGTGTGTGTGTGTGTGTGTGTGTGTGTGTGTGTGTGTGTGGGGAGTGTTGCAGTAGAAAATTCAACTGTAGCGCTGGTGCATTAATGGGAAACCCTTAATGTTTAAGCACATTACATTACATTGCATTTAGCTGACGCTTTTGTCCAAAGCGACTTACAATAAGTACATACGACCAGTAAGACACAACCTTGAAGAAAACAGAATCATATAAGTACAGCAGGTATCATAGAGCCACACATTTCAAGTGCTACTCAGCTGGCTATAGATAAGCCAGTCCTATATTAGTATATAAGTAATTCTATCGCTCGAAGTGGAGTCGAAAGAGATGAGTTTTCAGTATGTGCCGGAAGATGTGCAGGCTTTCTGCTGTCCTGATGTCAGTGGGGAGCTCATTCCACCATCTTGGAGCCAGGATAGCAAACCCACGTGTTTTTGCTGATGGGAACTTGGGTCCACCTCGCAGCGCACCCTCGCAAGCACCCTCTATGAAAACGTCAAGCTACCCCACAGCACCCCCTAGAGAAAATCTCTGGCGCCGCCACTGCCCGACAGTGAAGAATACATATATTTATAACTAGTTTAGCTTGTTCCAGAGGTAGATAACATAGCTAAGTGTGTTAGGTCTAACTCTTGTGTGTGTTGCTCCGCTCACCGGTCCGTCACAGCGGGTGGAGCTGCAGGATTTCTGCTTCACACACGTTGCATACCGCTATTTTATTGTCATATTCGGACACTTTAAAATACTGCCAGACCGGTGAAGCCATTTTGGAGAGCTTGTTTTGCCGCACACAGAGAAAAGTGTCATGTATTTTACGTCATGCGATCGGCTCTCGCGATCGCCATTTTTAGAGAGCACCGGCCGATCGTTCGGAGCATCACTAACTTACATGATGCCGAATTTAACAAACACATTTAAATAATTGGTTATAACAGCATAATAATAATAAGGACGATCGTCCGTTCTGTGATTCTCCAGAGCACACGTGGCCAGTCCGCCCCTTTGTAGCATATTATTTCGATGAGAGATGAGCAGATCGCCACTGGGCTTTCAACTAAATACACAGCCACGCAAAAACTGCGGCATTTGTACAGCTCCTTATGGGAACTGCAGTTAGTGAAGTGTTTCCTCTCTGTGGTGAAACGATCAGCACCACGGAGGAAAGCGGCAGAAAGTCACCTGGAGTTAAAGAGAGCGGGGCTGCGCTGCGTGCATGGCTTCCTTCTGCGGGTAACGGGGAGACGCGCTCTGGCAGCGGCCTCGTTCAGGATCCGAAAATACAATTTAAATATTTTCCACACTATTCCACTTATTCCTAGTGTGCCACTGGTTACGGTGCCGCGTGCCAGTGGTGGCACGTGTGCCAGGGGTTGCCGACCCCTGCACTAATACCACAGTACTGGCAAAACGGGAGGAGCCGAGTGAAAAACAAGCGCCCCTCATCCCAATCCACCCACACCGCAAATATATTGTATATTATCGGGGCTATTAAAGGTGGGGTAAGTAAGTTTGAGAAACCGGCTCGAGATACACTTTTTGTTATATTCCATGGAATGCCCTTAACATCCCGATAGCAATGAATATCTGAAGTGCTTTGACAACAAATCCATAAAAAAATGTCATCTGTGGAAGCCGTAGTACTGTAAAAGCACGACCAATTATTTTAGCCGGCCCGGCTAAAATAACTGGATGGCCTACCTGCCTGTCAGCCTGCCATCGGGGCACAAACTTATCTCGTGCCCTCATTGGTCATGTGCGCGTTCGTGTGTGTTGGAGGAGGGGCTCTGTAAGGAAGTGGCAGATTTTCTCCGGTTGTGTATTTTCAAATTCTAGCGCACTCGAGCCGGTTTCTCAAACTTACCTACCCCACCTTTAATACTTTTATCGGGTTTATCGGGATGACGTCATAATTCCTAATATCGGACCGATAATTATCGGGCCGATAATTATCGTGCACCACTAGTAATAATAATATTATAATTCACTATGTTTGTGGACATTGCAGCAACCTCAGCCTCCATCTAGACAGGTAGAAGTTATGTCCGAAAGCTTCTTAAGACATGTGTCGTCTACATTTACTGTGCTTTTTTTCTATGCAGGATGAACTTGATGAAGTGGTCAACACCTGGAATTCCCACAAAATCAGACCAAGATCAACTGATGACACAACATCTGGTCGGCCAGTGATTATATACTCATTCCCAGAGTTGCACAGTGCTGAGGATAGACTCAGCATGGCTACTGCCATGGAGGAGGTCAATTTGTGTATGGAAGAGTGTACTCCCAAAGGCCAGTTTCCGTGCGATGAAACTGTTTTTGAACTGTGTTGTCTACTCATGGCGGAAAACGGATGGGATGATCCAGCAGGTCCATTTGCTGCAGCTGATCTATACATCCTGTTATGAGATGAAATACGACGACAAGTATTTGATTAAGGGTACATGTCATTATGCAAAACACAAAATACTGTTCAGGACAAAACTGACCTTAAAAAATAAGTAATTATTTAGTCAAAAATGTATCAATACAAATCATAGTCAATGGTATTTCATGTATTCCTTAAATGTTTGTCTCTCAGCAACACTATTTTCATTTTTCTTTACAGCTTTTCAACAGTTTTTTTTAATGGTACGGTATGTATGGGCCAAATCTTTGTTACATTTTTCTACATTGTATACACAAATAATGTACCATGTGTTACACAATGGTAACAACTGATTGCTAATTTTCACTCAGTTGCCAGATTATTTCATGTACGCTCTAAAAACAGTAAGAGGCCAGTCATTAATATTGCCATGTAGTTTGCTGCAACTGAGACGGCCTTGCTTACACTGGACAAACTTCCTCCTTTAAGAAAGGATAACAACGCCATTCGCTGACATAACAAACCTGCTAGTGCCATTTATTGGAGAATACAAATATCACTTTAGAATTACTTATTGATTGCCACATGCATACAATAATGAACATGTTAGTTTTTCAGTATAACTCCATTGTTTTTACTAAAAATGTCTAATCACATTCTTGCAAAAGTGTAAGCACAAATTGAATGATTTAACCAATAGATACATCGTTCACACCTTTTTGCATAACACATTAATTAAATGGATCAGATTGTCTTTATGCAGTAACACATTTTATTTATTTCAATTACTTTGAGTATTTCAAAATGTGGTTACATTTATTTATTCTCGGAACTCAATGAAACAATTTAGCCGTAATAACTTGAGGCGAACAGACTTTGGGAAGCTTGGTTGTGAGTTCATACTAATAGGAGCACATTTTATCCAATGCTGATACAATGAGTATGTCCGTGCAGTATTCATCATATGTTCTCAGTATTGATATACATCAGTCTTTTAACTCTATCACCATAACATTACAAAAATAAACAATTAACTTTATTAAGACAATAAAGGATACCATTTCTAGACAATTAAATACAAATGTGTAAAAAAGGCATCATGAATTCAAAGCATAGATAAACAGAATGGTAGTGTTCTTAATTAATTAGCAATTATTTTATCATTGTTTTTAATGACTAATTACTTTTCTCACATTAGTGTCAAATATGAATTACTATAAGATATTTTAGAGAAGTCTTGGAACAACTATTGTAAAGCTTATTTATTCAATCACTTTATACCCATAAGAATAGGAAACTTTATCAACATTCAATCGAAGGCCTGCATACAAATGTGGTGTAAGAAAATACATTTCATTCACAATGTAACCTTAACTTACATTTCAATGTTAAAAGGAAATAATATATATATCCAAATATACAGTATCTATAGCACACCATTACTTGCAATTCTGTACAACTACTTCGAACATGAAAAACTCTTAACAGTTTGGATTGGTTTGGTTATTGTTGTTGGAGTCTAAACAATGTCCATAACCCACACATTGCTCTCAAGAACTGCATTGAATTCTGAACGGAAATCTGGGAAGTTCTCATAGCTGTCCGCTATGTGCAGAATATTCCCACATGTGTGTGCAATCGGTCTTCTTGTGCAGTCTGTCATTTTCTTAAATCCCACGTAGATGCTGTCGGTCACGATGAGATCAGATCCTGTGCAGAACCGTAGAAACTTCTGAAATTTACTCTCATCTAGCTCTCTGATTAATCTTTTCAGATGATTTGCTACCTCCTTTTGGTTTGTAGTCAAATCAACATCAAATTTCAGTAGTTTGCAGACTTTTTTTGTGGTGGGTTGCAGGTCAGACAACAACTTAGTCAGTGCCTCTGGACTGAGGTTGAGATGTTGATGGTTAATCTCCCTCCAGCAGTCAATAACTAACATCGGTTTTTGGACCATCTCTTTGTGGGCAATTTCTTCAATTATTTTAGGAAGATTCTCTGCGCTGACCTTCCTTCTACAGCCATAGCTGTGGAGAACCTCCAAAAGGTCATCAGTGTCAACTGCAGTGAAATCAGTCAGCGCTTGCATCAAAACTTCACGTTCTTGGCTGCTCACAAGTTGCATAAAATATGCTTTGAGGTCACTGTACACATTATCAAACAGCACCTGTTCAAGGAAAGGCAGTGCAAGTTTGTTTGGGAAATATTCACAATCTTGGTAACCTTTCAAAAGGATTCTTCCAATTGCCTTCCATGTTTCAGCAGGAAAATCATGGCGAATGAAGGGCACTTTAACTGTTGTCTCAAGTGTGCATCTCTCATAGAATTCTTGCCAGAAGCAGTTGAGAACATCCCTCAGTACCCCAGAACCACTGCCTGCTTCTTCCTTGTTGTCTGGGAGAATGTGCCTCACATTCAATGATTTGTTTAAAATCTCTGCATCAGAAAAGGCAGTAATCATGTCAGCTAGGGTGTTTGCATGATGTACAGTGATTGTTAGTTGTTTCTCTGCCTCAAGTGGACTGGCGGGGACAGGAACATTCTCAAATATGAGTGTGTCTTCTTCTTCTTCATCTTCCTCGATGCTGAAATGAGGACCAAAGGTGATTTCAGAATCACTAGAAATGTTTAGTGATCGCTGTGTGTCGTCCAAAACAATAATGACATCTGTGTAGTCGTCATTTTCACCCGAGACAAGATTAAAATCAGAAGTCTCTTCAACTGTGTCGCTGTCAGCGTTTGCAGAAGGTTTTGGCTTTGTGGCAATGTAAAATCGCAACATTGTCATTTGCACAGTTTCGTACATTGTGCTAATTGAAGGGCATGTTTCAGCTGTAAGGCAGTTTTGTTTGAAATCCCACAACTCAAAGTCGAACTCTGATTCAGGTCCTTTAGGTGATATTCTATCAGGAAAAAATAGTGTCTTTCCTGTTTCAAGGATTTCATTCAAACCAGCATTAGTTGATAGTTTACTTTTTCTAGTGCCACCTCCTTGTTTTGCCCTTACTTGTTTGGTTGTGTTAGTGTCATTGTGAATCCAGCCTATTTCAATATTTCTTGTGGCTTTCAGCTTCTTTGTCTGTGTTTTTCTTGTTTCTGTACCTGATGCGTTTCCTTGAGAACTTTCCGATCTCAGTGTCATTTTTTCCCTCAGTCTTTCATAAAGGCCTTTTTTTCGCTTTGATGTGGGCATTTTACTTCTACAAGGATTAAAGATGGCTATTCGGTCTCTTGTAGGAGGGGATGTATTTTTGAAGAGTGGCATCATCCATAAGACCAATGACGTCGCTGTCAATCTGCAAAGAAGAAAGAAAAGAAAACACAATCAAGTTTGTGCACATTGTATAAGTATTGTCAACCCTTGTACATTGTTGTATATAGATATATACTATTTTGCCATTTCGCAGACCAAATCAGTCCTGTTCATAATACAAAACATTCATTAATTTTCAGAATATTAACCCTTAAAAAGCCAGTTTTTGCCATGATGGTACTGTTGTCACTTTATTAGAAAAAAACAGAAACTACTAGTTTCCCTGGTTACCCTAAAGTTTATAACCTTCACATAAGTATAACCCTTAAAAGTGTTTTTAACTTGTTGGAACAAGTTAAAAACACTCTGCTAAAAATGTGCCTGCATTTATTAAAGGTAGGTAGGTACTTAAGAATGGAGAAACCAGCTCGAGTGCGCTAGAATTTGAAAGTACACAACTGAAAAAAATCTGCCCCTTCCTTCAGACTTCCTTACAGAGCCCCTCCAACACACACAAACACGCACATGACCAATGAGGGCACGGGATAAGTTTGTGCACAGATGGAAGGCTGACAGGCAGGTAGGCCATCCAGTTATTTTAGCCAGGCCGGCTCAGATGATTGGTGGTGCTTTTTACAGCGCCATGGCTTCCACAGATGAATTTTTTGTATGTATTTATTGTCAAAACATTTAATATATTCATTGCTATCGGATGTTAAGAGCATTCCATGGAATATAACAAAAAGTGTTTCTGAAGTGAATTACCTACCATACCTTTAAATGTCAGCTAAAAGAGCAGTGAAGAGCAGTGCATTTTCTGTAAAGATATTAACAGTACTTAATGTCAGCTTAGTAAAAAAAAAAACATTAGCTAACAGACTAATTTCCACCACTCATGGACCACACCCACCTTTTCTTGTGAAAAACTGGGCTGTCGCCCTTTAGTCCCTCTCTCTTGTCTTTCTCTCCTTTCTCTTCTTTTCTTAGAGCCTGACTTTGTTGGTCGTTGAAACATGGTACAACACACGTATGTAGGCTAAGTACTAGCATCCCTCCTCACATGCTTTCACTCTCTGCAAGTGCTGGTGCTGCACGGTGTTTGGAGGCAGGACCAAACCATTACATGTAAATAGAAGGGGGTGTACAGAGGCTTTGGGTAATTAACTTTTGGAAGAAAATAAGTTAAATGAATCGTAAGTTTAGTGAGTAATTTATCAATATAACGTTCTATTAATGTTAATTATAAATGATTGATGAAAGGTTACTTACATATTTTTTCTTAATGTTCTGAACATTTTGGGGCCCCTGTCAGTCACGGGCCCTTAGAATCGTCCTAACTTTTCACCCCCTGACGGCGCCCCTGCATACAATCACAATATATGGTACTGTTTTATTTTCCTTTTGAATCAAGGAACTGAGGAAGCGGTCAGCATGGGCGCGGGAAGGGGGGTGCTGAGGGCGCTGCAGCACCCCCTAGCGGCAGACAGGGGGTGCGGAGCTCCCCTGTCTGAATTATTATTTGACGGTTATTGTGCATAATCTACGGAGCCCCTAAAGGGACATGGGAAGAAAAGAAAAAAAAACAGAGAGAGAAAAACGGGGTTGTAAAGTATCTTAAAAAAAAGTCAGGATAACGGTTTAAGGGACATAAAAAAAATATATGAGAAAAAAAATAAAGTCAGGAAAACGGGTTCCGTTCTCGTGCGCACGCGAAACTAATCCGTTATCCTGACTTTATTTTTGAATCTACTTCCTATTAACCAGTGCGCCAAGGAGGAAGTGCAGCACACAGTAGACCAACATTTCAATGCAGACTTGTATGTATACGTTTTGAAATGACAGTGGAAAATTTAATTCGGGTATATTTTAATCTCGGACTTCCTTATAAGGACATTACGTTCCTGCTTGCACGTCGTCACCGTTACAGTCTTTCTGAACGGCATTTAAAACGGATGTTGAAGTCTTGTCGTCTGTCCCGGCGCAAGAAATACTCCAGTTTTGAGACAGTAATTACTTTCATCTCTGAACAATTACAAACATCTGGCCAACTTCATGGGTATAGGTGGATGTTCACAAAATGCAAGGAGAATGGATTACTCGTCAGAAAAAAAGATGTTTAATCCTCAAAGAACTAGATCCAAGGGGGGTTGAACTCAGAGCATCCAGACGTCTCCATCGCCGAAGCTATTTTGCCAAAGGACCTAATTATATTTGGCACTTAGACTCCTACGATAAATTGAAGCCATTTGGAATCTGTATCAACGGCTGCATTGACGGATTTTCAAGAAAAATCATTTGGATGAATGCATTCACCACAAGCAGCGACCCGAAAATTGTTGGAGGTTACTACATTGAGGCTGTCGAGAAATTGGGAGGTTGTCCGAGGATTGTGAGAGGTGACAAGGGAACAGAAAATGTTAAAGTCAGGGACTTTCAGCGTTTTGTCCGACGCAATATACAGGACGGCTCTGCTATTGACAGTTACATCGAAGGGGCAAGCACGGCCAACCAGTGGATAGAAAGTTGGTGGGGTTTCCTCCGGAGGGAGTCAATGGAGTTCTACATCTGTATGTTTACAGATATGAAGAACCGGGGTCTATTCGACGGTGCATTTTTGGTCAAAAGTGTACTTCAGTTCTGTTTCATGGGCATCATTCAGGTAAGCTACACATGTAGTATAACTGACATGTTTTTATATTGAACACAAACGACCTTCTCTACACAAAACAAAGCATATGATGTATATATTCTCTAATTAGCAGACACTGCATGGCTGTTTTTATGAATATGGCTGAGTTTACATATGTTGTTATTGCATTTCAATAAACAGATATTGCATATCGATTTAGGAGGAAAGCAGATTTATTAATTTAGAAAATATTATGAAATTATTATCTATCAATCAATCAGTGCATAATTACAATTAAGCTAGTCCCAACACACTTTTCTATTAAAACAACACATGAAACATACATCAAGCAAAAAGCATTGTGTTCTAAGCTTTATTCATTTGGAAATGTTGTTGTTGTTGTTGCTAGTGTTCGCCACAGGGTGTGAGTAAACAAGAGAATAAACAGTAGTACAATTGTACGAATCAGCAGAGCAGTGTAGGCAAGAGAATAAGTGTTTCTTCTAGGTTTACTCGTTGTGGAACAACACCATAAAGTTGTGACGAGTGAAGAAAGAGAACCGTTGTCCGCCTAATCTCTAGCTGCAAACTTGTTGTTATTATTATTCTCAATATAAATAATAATAAGTATCACTATCATTGCTATTATTGTTATTATTCTAATTATTATTATTTGAAGTCAGGCACGATAAATATCAATTTCAAGATGATGTTAAAAGAATGTTAAGGGATGCAAATGAAAGAGAGAGTATGATAGAAGAGATACCTGAGTATAAAAACAGGAATCATACTTCTACTGATAGTTTCATCATACAATGAAAATGTGGTTGTTTATTAAGATGAATTAACTTTATTTTTCCCTTTTTGTTTATCAAAAAAATAACCTTTTTTTATTTAAAGCCCTCTCATCTAATTACCTCATGACAATATCAAATTGTATAACTGATATCAGTGAACTTGTTTTCAGACTACCTTATCAACTGTTTTCCAGGACGAGTTGGATGAGACCACCTGTGTGTGGGATTCACATGTCATCAGACCATCAAAGAATGACAGAGTACCAGCGGTCGGCCCAAAAGTCATGTACATGTTCCCAGAACTCTACACAACTGAGGACTGCATCTCCCCAGTGGAAGGAGCAGACGCACAGCTGTGTAGTAACTGCACATTCAGACCAGCAGTGCCATGTGACACAGACATCTACGACATCTGCAACCTTCTGATGATGGAGTCACAGTTGAATCTTCCTGCTGATTCTTATCAAGCGTTGGATTTGTACCTGGATTAAATAATATAATCCGATTTTCTCTGTGATTTGAGATTAAACTACATTTGAAAATAACTAAATGAAACCAATTGATCACATTTTATTTTTACATTTGTGAGTGAATTTTGAAGCAGGAGTGTATACAGGACTGTCTCAGAAAATTAGAATATTGTGGGGGAGCTTCAAAGACAGTGGACTGAAGCTGGAGTCCAGGTATCAAAAGTCACTGTTCACTGACGTGTCCGGGAAATGGGCTACAATAGCCGTATTCCCATGGTCAAGCCACTTCTGAACTCAAGACAACGGAAGAGGCGTCTGACTTGGGCTAAGGAAAAGAAGCACTGGACAGTTGCACAGTGGTCCAAAGTCCTCTTTTCAGACGAAAGCAAGTTTTGTATTTCATTTGGAAGTCAAGGCGCCAGAGTCTGGAGAAAGGCTGGAGAGGAGCAAAATCCAAGTTGCTTGAAATCCAGTGTGAAGTTCCCACAGTCAGCGATGGTTTGGGGAGCCATGTCAGCTGCTGGTGTTGGTCCACTGTGTTTCATCAAGCCCAGAGTAAATGCAGCTGTGTACCAAGAGATTTTAGAGCACTACATGCTTCCGTCTGCTGAAAAGCTCTATGGAGATGAGGAATTCATTTTCCAGCATGATCTGGCACCTGCCCACAGTGCCAAAACCACCAGTAACTGGTGTACTGACCATGGCATTACTGTCCTCGATTGGCCTGCAAATTCCCCTGACCTGAACCCCATAGAGAATATGTGGGGTATTGTGAAGAAGAAGCTGAAAGACACCAGACCCAACAATGCTAATGAGCTAAAGGCCGCTATTGAAGCATCCTGGGCATCCATAACACCTCAGCAATGCCACAGGCTGATTGCCTCCATGCCACGCCGCATTGATGCAGTAATCCGTGCAAAAGGATTCCCAACCAAGTACTGAGTGCATTAATGGACATTTTCAAATGTTTGATTGTGTTTTGCTGTTATAAATCTTTTTTTTTTACTTGGTCTGAGGAACTATTCTAATTTTTGAAATAGGATTTTTGAGTTTTCTTAAGCTGTATGCCATAATCAGCAATATTAAAATAATAAAAGGCTTGCAATATTTCAGTTGATTTGTAATGAATCCAGAATGTATGACATTTTTGTTTTTTTAATTGCATTACAGAAAATAAAGAACTTTATCACAATATTCTAATTTTCTGAGACAGTCCTGTATACTTGGTGTTCATGTTATCTGACAGGTGAACTATAAATAAGGAAACATAATAACCCCAGACCCCCCTCTGAGTATTGAAGGTTAGTTGAACTGAATGTATAGTCAAAGATGTTTAATAATTGTACAAAAAATAAGCATAGTGGCAAGAAAAGGATTGTGTAAAGGAATTTCTTCAGATTGACGTCTCACAATAGTGGTATTACTTATTACTAGTGTTACTGTTTTCATACTCAAGGTTCAAACATTTTGGAACTACATATGTACCCACCATTACGTCTTTCAAGCACCTGCAGAAGTGACTGCTCTTGAATCTGCTGTGCGAGGTATTTTGTTGGGAAGTCACAGTAATATCTTTGTCATTGTTTATCAGGAAATGTATTTATACTTGCATAAGAGCAATTTCATTAGAATATTGCCTTTTCTTAATGGTGCTAATGGAAGTACACACTTTGTTGTGTATAGGACTGTAATAATAGATGTAATAATATGCTGCCTTTACATCAGTTATTAGGTAGGTGACACATGAACATAGGAAAAACAATAGGGATGAGATCAATGAGAAATTCCACCTTTTATTGAACAATGATGGATTACAATTGTTACAGTAAAAGCTTCAAATAAACAAAACAAGGCCAAACATGTTTCTTGTTTCAGTTTCTTGTATTGGTACAGTAAGAGTTTTGGCACAGGCATCAGCTATATGCTGAAAGGACTTTTAGAACAGTGTGCTTATCATTCTGTAAACTAATTTGGCAAAAACTGGAAATAATCCTTATAGAAAAAGAACCTTACTGTAAAAAGAATGAATCTATTCAACAACACAATTTTGAATATACTTGTGTTTTTACTCCTTTCATCAACTTGCAATACATGGAACTTGTATAAGGTGCTATGGAGTTTTTAAAAATGAAGGGTAAAATATATTTTAAGTTTGGAAAACAACTTTGAATGCATTACGTGTTGGACATGTCAGTCATAAACACTTAACCTGAGTGCATGAACAGCAACAGTATTTAGCTGCTAAATGCAATATGTCAGCAAATGCCACAGGATTCAAAGTGCCAATATGAAAGCGAAATGTCCCTTGCAACCACTACAGCATATCCATTGTAAAGCAATCACCGGACAGGACGCTGTCTAGCTCTGCACGGAAATCTGGGTAGGAGCTGTAAGTGCATGGCAACTCCAGAACTGCCCCACATGTGTGTGCCACAGGCCTGCGACTTAACCCACACAACCTGTTAAAAGTCACTTCAATGCTGTCCTTGCATAGCACAGAGGACCCTGTGCAGAAGCGCAAGAAGATCTCCAGTTTTCTTTGGTCAAGGCTTCTCACATACCGTAGCAGGTAAGTAAGGGCTGCCTGTTCCTGTGGATTCAGGCTTTCATTTGACGGCTTTATCATCTGGGCAACTTTCCTGTTTGTTGGCCTCTTGTTCTCATACAGTTCCATTATGCTCTCTTTTGTTAATAGCCTCGGCACAGCATTGTGAATACTGGAGTGGAAACAGTCAATGATGAACTTTGGCTCTTGAAGAAGAGCTTTGTGCGCCATGACTACAATTGCAGCCCGTATGTTGTCTTTAGAGGGCAGACAGTGTGAGCCCATTCGTGAAAAGAGGTCCAGTAAGTCCTCCTCATCTATTTCTTCCAGGTTTCCCTCTAGCACTTTCTCAACTGATTCTCGCTCGGTCACTGAAAGATACCTCAGAAAGGACATCATCAAAAGTTCTTCATCCACAGAACTGACTCCTTGACAACATGACAGAATGAAAGCTGGTGACAGTCTGATTGGTATGATATTGTGGTCCATATATCCTTTTATCCATACTCTACCAACAGCTTGCCATTCCTTCTCCGAATAATCTGGCCACAGTCTGGGCACTCGCTCATCTTCCCCCTCGCACTGTTGCACAAAAAGCTCCCAGAAGGCGGAGTACACTTCTCTTGAGACCCCCTCACCGTCCAAAGCTTTCTCATTTATTAACTCCATTATCAGTTGCACTTCCATTACTTTTGGATCCATGAAGACATTTAGAACATCCTGAACTATGTTTACCCGTCTGAATTTCACATAGTGGACTTCTTTTTCAGATCCCCTTGGTGATGCTGCATCGTCATTCAGTGTTGAATGCTGAAAGATAAAAACACGTTTTAATTAGGTGTGATTACAAATTGATAAGTGAATAAATTAGTTGACAGACAATTAATCATCAACCTGACAAGCAATGCATCAATTCAGCTATTTATTTTGAATGCAAAAGCACTAATTATTCTGTGGGTCTGATTATGATGTTTTTATGTTTTATCTCACATATTCTCAATATCTTTCAACTGTTGAATTGTGGTTGGACTAAACAAGTAATCTAAGACATCAGCTTGGGCTGTGTGAACTTGTAATAGCAATTCTTTTCTTTTTTGGACATTTTATAGACAAAAATATTATTTGATGATTTCTTTTTAATTAATACAAAAGTAACACTTTGCAGCATTATTACAAAAAACGTATTCCTACAATATACCTGCAAAGAGTTGAGGTGATGTGGATTCCAGGGAAGAGTGTCGTCCTGATCATCACCATAATATCCAGAAATAGGTCCAACCTGTACTTCAAAGTCTTCCATAGATGCATGAATGGCAAGGGCAAGAGCGGAGTCTGACTCGTCTGCATCTTGGTTTGAGGCAGGAAACAAACAGTCCTCTTGAGATGCATGCCTGCTCCTGGATTGACAAAGATTACTGCCAGCATCATCCAAAGATGGAGAAGACATGACTTCTGTGGTAATCATCTCAGGAGGGGCAAGTCTTGGTGGTCTGCTTGATTCTCTTGTCTAGGTCAAATTAAATGAAAAAAATAATAAAGTTATCATTATAACAGTGGTTATTCATGCATGATCAGATGAAATAACATTCATTGATACACATATACACCCGTGATTGATTTCATCTCAAAATGTTTTACTAATTTCAATAAACGTAGTTGGGAGTTTACATTTAAAATTAAATGAACTTTGATTTCTGGAACAAAATCATGCAGTCTCTTCAACCCCATTTTCGTATTATTTTACACTACACCTGTGATTTATTCTAAACTAAGCTGTTGTCACCTGTAGATGATACCTAAATGCCACTAGAGGGCCATATCAACAACATCAATCAACCGTTTCTGTACATCCTTCTTCAGAGTTAGATAAAATGACATGCTTGGTTGAATAACTGTTTGAAAAATGTCAGTTCAAACTGATTTCAGTTAAAAGTATATAGTTCTAGGGTTTTCAAAAAGAACCACATTGAATGTTTGACCATGTTGGAGATTTTCAAAGCAATACTGCTCTTTTCAAATTCCTGCATCAACCAATTGTAGTTGTAAAAATGACACAATTTATACAGAGGCTTACTTCTTCATCTGAATCTGAGGATCTCTCAATGTGATGCACTGGATGATCTGTTCCGATCCTCGAGGGATGATATCTCCTAGGTTGGTTCTTCACAGACAGTCTCTGCTTTCTCCTGGTCTAAAAATGAAATGAGCAGATTAGCAGATGATGGACTTGTATAGACTGGAGAGCTGTTCAATTAAATACATTTTTTTTTTTATGGTTTTGGATTTGCAAAGAAGTGAATAGAAATGTAAGAGCCAATATTTATACATCTGAGCAGCTCTTCTAACTCAACTATTACTCCGACTGAGAAAATCAATAGATATATTTATCTTTTTAGGATTTTTTAATGTTACAAATGGATTGCACATTACATTTAGTAAATAGATATATCTGGGGGAAAAGAGGTGAAGGTGCAGGTAATCGGCTTAAACTAAATATGTTCACATTTAAAAACCTTACATTTTGAAATGGGCCACCTTCATATTTGTTTAGAGTTAAATAGTGCACCTACACATATGCTATATATTACTTGTATGTACTTTAATTGAAGTTTCACATTCCAAACAAATATTTTCACCTGTTTAGTACAATTATGTCTAAAGACTTCAATCAATCAATCAATCAATCAATCAATGTTTATTTATATAGCCCAATATCACAAATGTTACATTTGTCTCAGTGGACTTCACAGTTTGTACAAAATATCAGTATGACAATACGACACCCTCTGTCCTTAGACCCTCACATCGTACAAGGAAAAACTTCAGAAGAAAACCCACAGTTTAAAGGGAAAAATGGGAGAAACCTCAGGGAGAGCAACAGAGGAGGGATCCCTCTCCCAGGACGGACAGACGTGCAATAGATGCTGTGTGTAAATTGAAAAGATAATACATTTGCAACATAGGTAGTCCAAATGTTTGGAAATGCATGTGTGTATAATAGGAAGATGGATCCACGAGGATATCCATCCAGGACCTCTGATCCAGTACCACAGCCACGACTCAAGATCCAGGGCTCGCGATCCGGGACAACAGGACCGCAGGATCATCCATGACTCCGGATCCCAGCGTATATAGACACCAAAAAGAAAGATATTTGGGGAAGCTGGGTTAATCGGAACATGAGAGTACACAGGTATAGACAGAGAGAAAGAAGAAGTAAGATGTCCCCTGACAAACTAAGCCTATATCAGCAAAACTAGGGGCTGAATCTAATCAGCCCTAACTATAAGCTTTATCAAAAAGGAAGGTCTTAAGCGCACTCTTAAAAAGGGATAGGGTGTCTGCCGCCCGAACACAAACTGGAAGCTGATTCCACAAATGTGGAGCTTGATAAGAAAAGGCTCTGGCTCCCATTGTACTTTTAGAGACTCTAGGAACAACCAACAACCCTGCATTCTTGGAACGCAATGCCCTAGTAGGACAGTAGGGTATAATGAGTTCTTTAAGGTAAGATGGCGCCTGCCCATTAAGGGCTTTGTAGGCGAGAAGAAGAATTTTTAATTCTATCCTGTGTTCTATAGGGAGCCAGTGTAAGGCAGCCAGAACAGGAGTAATGTGGTCCCTTTTCCTAACTCTGGTTAGTACACGAGCTGCAGCATTTTGAATCAGCTGAAGGGACTTAACTAACTTCTTGGTACACCCTGATACCAAGAAGTGGTATCAGTTACAATAATCCAGCCTTGAAGTAACAAATGCATGGACTAGTTTCTCTGCATCGTTTTGAGGCAAGATATGCCTGATTTTTGCAATGTTACGTAGATGGAAGTAGACTTCCACAACAATACGTTTTTGACTGAATACAAAAGTGGAAAAAGACAAAAATAGCACACCTTGATTGGCCTATGGTCTGTGGGCTCGAAGTCCGAAGATGTGTCAGAGTCAGAGAGCATTATTGTGGCATCCTTAGGAGAAAGTTCTTTATCCTTTTCCTTGGAGCAGGTGTAGATGCGCAGCATTCGTAGTTTTGTTTGATCGTAAAGCTGTTGCACAGTGTTTTCAAGGGGTACTGGGCAGTGACTAAAATCACGAACGTCAAACTTGAAGTCTTTCAGCGGTCCTTTGGCAGACTTCCCATTTGGAAAAAACAAGGCTTTGCCAATATCCAGTAGCTCCTCCATGGTCATTGTTTTCTGGACTGACATGTGCCGTGTCCCACCTCCCTGTCTTGTACGGACCTGGTAATATTTCCCTTTTTGAAAGTTGAGCCATCCTATTTCCACCCTCCGTGAGTCTTTGGAAGCATGTTTATTTCCAACACCAGGGCCGACATCAGGGTCTGCCTTTTCCCCTTTTCCCTGTAGTCTGACTCTTATTTTATCCATGAGAGATGACTTAACTGTTGTTCGTTCTCCCGACTTAACAGTTGTTTCGTTTGTCCCCGTTATTTGCCGACAAAAGGCTCGGAGTGCAAGTCGTCACCATATCTCTCGATATATTTCCCCAACTCCTCATCAGTCATGACATTTATGACGTTAATGTCGATCTGGAGAAAGCAGAAGACATTTAAACAACGTTACTATAGGCTACTAGCAAGTTAGCTAAATTAGGCTAACAAATTGGCCTAGAGGCTAAAAACAGTGTAATTCTACATTTAGCTGTAAGTGCATGCAACAGGTAAACAGCAGAATAACTTACCTTGTCATCTTTCAGTTGATTGACGATATTATCGGGTATATTTCGCCTTTTCAGGAACGTGAATATGTCCACCTCCCCTGCCATTGTTTATGGGTTGGACTTGGATGAGCTACCTGAAAATACTGAGAGAATGTAACGGTGACGACGTGCAAGCAGGACCGTAATATCCTTAGGCTATAAGGAAGTCCGAGATTAAAATACACCTTTCCACTGTCATTTCAAAACGTATACATACAAGTCTGCATTGAAATGTTGGTCTACTGTGTGCTGCACTTCCTCCTTGGCGCACTGGTTAATAAGAAGTGGATTCAAAAATAAAGTCAGGATAACGGATTAGTTTCGCGTGCGCACGAGAAAGGAACCCGTTTTCCTGACTTTATTTTTTTTCTCATAATTTTTTTTTATGTCCCTTAAACCGTTATCCTGACTTTTTTTTAAGATACTTAAAATGTTTTTTTTTACGAAACATTCGCGTGCGCACGAGATACAAACCCGTTATCCTGACTTTTTTTTTCTCTCTCTGTTTTTTTTTTTGTCTTCCCATGTCCCTTTAGGGGCTCCGTAATAATAAGTGTAATATGTAGCCATTAAATTCCACATTGTTGGTAAAATAATATTTTGGCCTGCCCCGAATGTTTTTTCTGTAGCACCGGACAATTCTACCTCAATAATATAATACATTAACCGTGTTTTACGTGAACCTCATCATGACACTCGAGAGGACGGCAGGAATGTAATTTCCCGTGTTCAGTGAATGCAACAGAGGCAAGACACCAGACCAATCAGAGAGTTGCATGGAAATAAAAGTGTGCTTGTTTAATTCAAACTCGGCTCTGTGTGTGTGTGTGTGTGTGTGTGTGTGTGTGTGTGTGTGTGTGTGTGTGTGTGTGTGTGTGTGTGTGCGGACATAGCGCATTTAGTGTGTGGGAGAGAGGGAGAGAGGGAGAGAGAGAGAGGGACTAGTGCCAGCAGCAGGGGCCGTGTCGTTAGCATCTGGTTAGCTAGCTGCGCTAACGGACATACGGAGGGGTAGGGTCGAGGGGGTGATTTGGGATTGGGCCTAAATAGGACAATACTTTGATCAAGGGCAGTGTAGTTTTTACAGTCATCGTTCACTTGTAGTACCCCTCAATGTTGTGTACTTACCCAGTCACAAAAGTAACATATTATATATTATATTATTAATATATATATAATTCTGATGTCTGTGGTTATTTAATCATTCCCTGATAAACGTTATTTCAGCGTCAATAAATGAGTGTTAATCCCAGTGTGTTTAGTGTGCAACATCACATGTCATTTCACCTTCAAAACGTTAGCCACATGCTAATACTAACCGGAAATGAAGAATTTTAAGAATAAAAGTGTTAAGTTAATAGTTAGTGAACTTCCGGGTTTTTCAGAATACAACTGCTTTAAACTAAAACCCTGTATTTAATTTAAATTACGTCATATCAACATTGATTTTAATTTCTTACAGTAGGAGAGGTTTTTGGAGGGAAGAAGGAAGATTAGTTTTAGGTAAAAAGGTAGGGAGTGGTTTGGGTTAGGATGGGGGGAAGGGAAGGGTTATAACTGCTACCCGGGAAACAGGATGCAACGCCAGTAGTAGTAACCATACCGCTTTCGTCTCATTAGTATGCATAAAAAAGTGACAGGTGACACGCCCCCAAATGAGCTAAGTCCCGCCTCCCCTCGCCTCCCATTGGTCGAGAGCTTTTTATGAGAGCTATGTCCCGCCTCCCATTGTTTGAGACCCTTTGATGTGAGGGGTGAAGGGTTATAAAGGGTAGGTGTGAAAAGCCCCCCTGTGGAATGCCTTTGTTATCTATTTCTTTGATGTATTGATTAAGGTAGTCTCTTTGAAGTTATGCTGTCTGATCCCTCAGGGGGTTATATAATCTAATTAGCCTTTGCTGTTTTGCCCTTTGATCTTAATCTAGGTATTTTTATGAGTGAGACATGGTTTGTTATCTATTTCCTTGATGTGTCGATTAAGATAGTCTCTTTGAAGTTATGCTGTCTGGTTATCTAATCTAATTAGCCTTAGATGTTATGAGCCTGTGATCTTAATTTAGGTATTTTTATGAGTGAGACATGTCTCTCTGAAGTTAGGATGTCTGCCGCTCAATGTGTCCAGGCCTCCCCCCTCTTCTCCACCCTTGCTATGCAAGGAGATTGTGGGGGTGAAATTAAATGAAGATAGAAATAGGCTCAAAACTAAATAAAAGACAGTAATTTCCACTTACCAAGTCACCTTTCAAAAAAAAAAAAAAAAAAAAAAAAAATGGCCGAAATGAGACAACAGCTATCCGCGGGGGTCCAGTCAAGAAAACGAATGCCTCTGCTGAATACAGAGGTCTGTACACAAACTTCTCCTGTGTCTCTGAGACCCCTACTCTGAGACAATTAACACACACACACACACACACACACACACACACACACACACACACACACACACACACACACACACACACACACACACACACACACACACACACACACACACACACACACACACACACACACACACACACACACACACACACACACCCACACACACACACACACACACACACACAGAGTTGCCCTTTGATGTGGGTAGAGATAAGAAATCCCCTGGTTAAACACATGGATAAAAGCAGAGACATGACAGCCCTCAACATAATAAGTCCTGCCCTCCCCCTCCAGATCATGAGAAGCTAGGGACGAAGTTATTTTGTTGAGACGTCTCAATAAAATAAACAGCCATTATTTTTCACTCACTAAGACACCTAAAAACGTTATTGTCCTCTCTAGATTTGATTCAAGGTTTGTTTTTAAATGATTTGTGTCTGCTAAGGATGTTTCTTTTCAAGTTTTTGGGGAACTGTTAAGACAAGGATATATCTGTTTGCAAAGAGGGTACTCATATTATTTTAAAAAAGAGCTTATTTAGGTTTTTAGTACTGATACTTGGGGATATTCTCTTTAGTTCTGTATTCTCTTTAGTTTTGCATGGATTTTGGATTAGTGTAATTACTTTTATTAACTATAAAGTCTATATGAATAGGGATATAATAAATAAATAAATACCCTATTCCTCCCTCACCTGAGCTTATCCAGAGCTTGACTGACACACAGAGACCCATCAAGGGCTTTGATTTATGATCTGTATGACAGTGGCCATGTAGGCAGGCCACATCATGTAGACAGCCAGTCACCCTGTGTGAGGCAGACCCACATGTGTACAGCATTGCGTTCAAAATAAATTAAAAAACTAAATGGGTCGCGAAATATACTGGGGAGGCCGTTAATATACTGGGCGGCCCACCCCAGTAAAGTCTATGTGGGGGAAATCCTGGAATATCAGATACAATTAGCATCTAACCAGAAGTGCGAATGAAGCAGTGAACTGCAGTATATTTGATATACATCCAATATATAAAAGGTTATGTTAATATTGATCAGCTGGTCAGAAACTTGACTCCATAGGAAATATAAAAAGATATATGTTGAGCGTGATCATAACTTTCCAATAACACAAAGTTGCAGATCCTCTGTTGCAGGTTTAGCCATTCAGTCAGCCAGGTGTAAAATATGCATTTATTATCACCTTTTCTATTTGGCCAACTAGTGATAATTAAATGATACCCTATTTATTTAACTAAAATATGCATTTATTATTACCTTTTCTATTTGGCCAACGCCGTCTGTTTTTGATGATTGTGATCAACCTTAATTAAATGTGCTAATAATATCTTTGTCTCAATTCATTTCAGAATGCAACACACGTACACAAAAACAAACTACTTAGTTGGGTTATAAAAGAGTTACCTTATTAATTCTCTAAGTTTAAGTCAAGTTGTACATCATAGTTCAGATTACTAAGATAATGAAGCTTCTATTTACGTTACCATATGTATAAAGTATCTACATACGTGTTTTGACTGGTAAGATTCTCACTTTTTACAGAGAGCTCCGCTCCCCCTCAACATAACAAGTCCCGCCCTCCTCACCAGATCATTTAAAAGTAGGGATGGAAATAGGTGAAAAAAGAAATGCGCTCAAACTAAATAACAAGCCAGTCATTTACACTCACCAAGTCACCTTTTCAAAAAAGAAAAATGGCCAAGAGATGCCTAGATATGGGTTTAATCAGCGAGACCCCTGTGACAACTTACAGCCATCAGTCCGGAGCGCCAATCAAGAAACGAATGCAGCATCTGTGCCGTTTTCAGACGCCTCCAGCCGAAGAACTTCATGAAGAATGGACTCTGAAAAATGGCGATGTTTGGGGTTATGTATTCAACTATACGGCGAATGAACTGCATTTCTACAATCTGAAGATTGGAGAAACGTATGGACCCCGCAGTGTTAAAGCGACACTGACCTCAACAGATTGGGCTGTGTTAACTCTGGTGTCTTACAGAGATCTACATGCAACCACTGTATCGGAAGAAGTAGTGCATCGAGAAACCATAGTGGAACCAGCGGTGTACAAGATATTTGTAAAGAAAAGCAAAGAAACGCATACAGCATGCGAGATCAAAGAAGAGTTTTCACCGCTGCCCCTCAATGTGAAGGAAGAAGAAGAAGGAGAAATCCCCCCGCCGCCAGAAGTGAGAAGAATCCTGACAAGCACCGTATGGGAAACTAAAAGCGGACCATCGGGGCGGTGGTATTACCGCGCAAGCCGTTTGGTGACGCTGGGGAAGGACCCCTCTGATGATTTTGTTTTGGAGTATTTCAACTCTACATGCGGGGTTTTTCAGACATCCTTTCGGGTGCCTCTGACTGCTTGGCTGAAAATGATTGATGGAAAAGCTACAAAGCTTAAAGAATTTTTTAAACAGAGTCAGACATCGATAGACATTATAAAGGTGAAAAAGACTCTCACTTTTGCAGAGGACTCAGTATCCCACTCAACATAACAAGTCATACCCTCCTCACCAGATCATTTTAAAACTAAGGACCCCGCAAAGAAAAGCATTGAGTTTTCTACCTAGGTAAAAGTTGTTACGAAAATGTGTTATCTCTGGATCAAGATGATGGGTTTAAAAATGAATCTTGTGAAAAATACCAACGCTGTGAGAGACGTCATAAAGACACTCATTTTAACCACAGTGTTTGTTCTCTACAAATGTTTAAAGATTGTTACAAAATGTAAAAAATAAAAAAGGTATGGAGACAAAATTAATTCAGGTGACTCTGTCTTTTATCAGGAAAACAAAAATATAATACAAATGGTTTAAGAGGTCAAATGTAACCATCTTGGACTTAATATTCAAAACAAAATACTTTATCTGAATACATTTTCTTTTAAACGCACTTTTCGAAATTATTTATTTATTATTTCAGTGGAACAATCCAGTTTCTGTTAACATCAATGCTTTTTCTCTTCTCTTGTGTTACTAAGATACTTTTAGACCCACTTTGGCGTATGCAACACTTAACAACTGGTAGAATATGAAGTACTTTTGTAAGGATTTTGTTTTTAAATGGCGTTTTTTTTTTTTTTTTTTTTTGTTTTGTTGTAAAAACACTTGTTCAGTTAAACAAGGTTTTTTCTTTTTCTGATAACCTTACATATTTTTAGTTATTTTCTACTACCAAGATACTTTAAGATACACCTTGATGTATGCAACACTTAACAAAAGGGTATAATATTAAGTACTTGGTAAGGAATGGGGTTTTTCTTTAGGGGGTGCAAAACTTTAGAACTGGGTAAAATATTCATTAATTGTAATGAATTGAGTTTTCTTTTTCTTTTTTGATTTTCAACATACTATTTGTACACAATGACTTTTTCCATATCTCTGACAAAACTATACTTTTTGACTTTTTCCGTAAAATCTTGACAAAACTATTGCTTATTCTTAATTTTGACCTATTGCTGCGTGGTTGGAAATGATAGATGAAAAAGCTACAACGCTTAAAGAACTTTATTTTTTTTAAAACTCTCAATTCTATAAATGACTCCCCCCCATTCAACGCAATAAGTCCCACCCTCCACTCGGCAAATCCTCTAAAACGAAGGACCCCACTAAGACAACCGTTGTAAACTAGCCATGGATCTGAGAAAAACCAAGACACCCCCCCGTGAGTTGCAGCCAGGAACAGACTCCTGGACTACCATCATCACCACCATTCTGGACCGCCGAATCCGGCTATACTACCGCTGCTGATGTTGCTCCTTGGGCCAAGACGTCTCTGTTTGTGGACACAGTGAATTCGGTGTTGGTTGATATTGTGGAGAGGGTGATACATCGGTACAGAGAAGAAATCTGCAAAGGGTGTCGAGTCAGGCACCCCGGCCAGAGGCAACACGATTTTATGAATGACATGTCCGATTTTTACTTCAGAAACAATTACAATGCGTTAATGAAAAGACTATGGCTCACCGACTTCATTACTGAGATCGACCAGACTCTTATTGATAAAGACATTTTCACGGATGATTCGAGGATCCAAGGCGCTTCGGTGGCTTTTCTTCACAATCTCAAAATTGCAGACGCCTCAAGGAGAGACTTGAAAAGATCCAGGCCGAGTTGGATGGAGAAGAAGACTATTAACCAGCAGTTGACTGAAGCCAGGGGTTTATTTTTGATACATTGACTTTTCTCTCTTTTAAAGTAAAATAAAAATGGGGAACTACTATGCAAAATGCTCTGTATATATTGAACACAATATAGTCAATATCCTTTTAATAGGGGTGGTGATGAGGACGATTGAAAGCAGAATGAGTAGTGACCCCTGTGTAAAAAGAACGGCTGAAGTTTGTAAACTGGAAGACATTATGGATATCGTTCGTTCTGGCAGTACTATTCCGGGTCATTGGGAAACGATTATAAACGAAACATTTAAAGTGGTCCTGGAATCTTCATTTTCCGAAACATTCTGTAACATTACCGCAGAAATGAAACAAACATCAAAAGTGTATCATGTGCTCTCACTGTATGCTCTGTTTGTAGATGTGATGCATCTTTGTGTTGAAAACAACATACACATGAATATTCAGACTGAAGTGAAAAAACTCCACCAGGATATTTTCAGTAATATGGGGAATTCCAAGCTGGAGACGGTCCTGGGGATGCTACAATCAGTATAACTATTGATTTTTATATGTGTGTGAAAAATAAAAAATGTGTTTTTTACATTTTAAAAACTGTTGTCTTCATTATAGCAAGGGGAGTGTGTCTGATACATGTGTATTACAGTCCTTCACATGCACTGGTGTCTTCATTATAACAAGGGGCGGGATAACAGGGAAGATGTAGGATAAATGTGTACTGAAACGGGCGTATTATACACCCACAGAAACGCAGAAACACGGAAACACACAGAAACACAGAAACACAGACACACAGAAAACACCCTGAATCAAATCTAGAGACGACCATTATGAGTCAGATGCTTGACGAAATCTACTAAAACAAAGTACTTCATGGTAGTGGTCAGCTTTTATACACAAAAGTGTATCTTTTCAGTAACTTTCTCAGAGAATTTAAGCATAAATCTGTCAAATGTTCAAAACAGCCTTGTTTCACTGAAATAGCCCTCAAAATCACAAAAGGCCATTAAGAGTCAGATGCTTTATGAAATCTAATAAAACAGAGTACTTTCATGGTAGTGGTATGCTTTTAAAAAGAAAAGTGTACCTTTCGGTAACATTTCTGAGAGAATTAAGCATAAATCTGTCAAATGTGCAAAGCAGCCTTAGGATACATGACAAAATGCCATTAAGAGTGGGAATCCTAACGAAATCTACTCAGAGTACTTCATGGTAGTGGTCAGTTTTTAGATACAAAGTGTATCTTTCGGTAACATTTTCTGAGAGAATTAAGCATAAAGCAGTCAAATGTGCAAAGCAGTCTTCACTGAAATAGCCTCAAAATCACAAAATGCCATTAAGAGTGGGAATCTTAACGAAATCTACTCAGAGTACTTCATGGTAGTGGTCAGTTTTTAAATACAAAAGTGTATCTTTTCAGTAACCTTTTCGAGAGAATTAAACATAAATCTGTCATATGTTCAAAACAGCCTTCAATGAAATAGCCTCACAATCACAAACTGGCTGAAACTGTACAGTGAATTGGAGAAATTACAGCACAGAGCTTTCTACTACGACACAGATAGTTTAATCTATGTGACAAGACAGGGGGGAGACTCCACTGTCATGGAGGTTGTATCTGGGGATTCCCTAAAAGTTATGCTTACCAGACCAAAACATTTTAAAAGGTTGGGATGCGTTTTTTGTGTAACCCCTTTCACACGCATCCCAACCTTTTAAAATGTTTTGGTCTGGTAAGCATAACTTTTAGGGAATCCCCAGATACAACCTCCATGACAGTGGAGTCTCCCCCCTGTCTTGTCACATAGATTAAACTATCTGTGTCGTAGTAGAAAGCTCTGTGCTGTAATTTCTCCAATTCACTGTACAGTTTCAGCCAGTTTGTGATTGTGAGGCTATTTCATTGAAGGCTGTTTTGAACATATGACAGATTTATGTTTAATTCTCTCGAAAAGGTTACTGAAAAGATACACTTTTGTATTTAAAAACTGACCACTACCATGAAGTACTCTGAGTAGATTTCGTTAAGATTCCCACTCTTAATGGCATTTTGTGATTTTGAGGCTATTTCAGTGAAGACTGCTTTGCACATTTGACTGCTTTATGCTTAATTCTCTCAGAAAATGTTACCGAAAGATACACTTTGTATCTAAAAACTGACCACTACCATGAAGTACTCTGAGTAGATTTCGTTAGGATTCCCACTCTTAATGGCATTTTGTCATGTATCCTAAGGCTGCTTTGCACATTTGACAGATTTATGCTTAATTCTCTCAGAAATGTTACCGAAAGGTACACTTTTCTTTTTAAAAGCATACCACTACCATGAAAGTACTCTGTTTTATTAGATTTCATAAAGCATCTGACTCTTAATGGCCTTTTGTGATTTTGAGGGCTATTTCAGTGAAACAAGGCTGTTTTGAACATTTGACAGATTTATGCTTAAATTCTCTGAGAAAGTTACTGAAAAGATACACTTTTGTGTATAAAAGCTGACCACTACCATGAAGTACTTTGTTTTAGTAGATTTCGTCAAGCATCTGACTCATAATGGTCGTCTCTAGATTTGATTCAGGGTGTTTTCTGTGTGTCTGTGTTTCTGTGTTTCTGTGTGTTTCCGTGTTTCTGCGTTTCTGTGGGTGTATAATACGCCCGTTTCAGTACACATTTATCCTACATCTTCCCTGTTATCCCGCCCCTTGTTATAATGAAGACACCAGTGCATGTGAAGGACTGTAATACACATGTATCAGACACACTCCCCTTGCTATAATGAAGACAACAGTTTTTAAAATGTAAAAAACACATTTTTTTATTTTTCACACACATATAAAAATCAATAGTTATACTGATTGTAGCATCCCCAGGACCGTCTCCAGCTTGGAATTCCCCATATTACTGAAAATATCCTGGTGGAGTTTTTTCACTTCAGTCTGAATATTCATGTGTATGTTGTTTTCAACACAAAGATGCATCACATCTACAAACAGAGCATACAGTGAGAGCACATGATACACTTTTGATGTTTGTTTCATTTCTGCGGTAATGTTACAGAATGTTTCGGAAAATGAAGATTCCAGGACCACTTTAAATGTTTCGTTTATAATCGTTTCCCAATGACCCGGAATAGTACTGCCAGAACGAACGATATCCATAATGTCTTCCAGTTTACAAACTTCAGCCGTTCTTTTTACACAGGGGTCACTACTCATTCTGCTTTCAATCGTCCTCATCACCACCCCTATTAAAAGGATATTGACTATATTGTGTTCAATATATACAGAGCATTTTGCATAGTAGTTCCCCATTTTTATTTTACTTTAAAAGAGAGAAAAGTCAATGTATCAAAAATAAACCCCTGGCTTCAGTCAACTGCTGGTTAATAGTCTTCTTCTCCATCCAACTCGGCCTGGATCTTTTCAAGTCTCTCCTTGAGGCGTCTGCAATTTTTGAGATTGTGAAGAAAAGCCACCGAAGCGCCTTGGATCCTCGAATCATCCGTGAAAATGTCTTTATCAATAAGAGTCTGGTCGATCTCAGTAATGAAGTCGGTGAGCCATAGTCTTTTCATTAACGCATTGTAATTGTTTCTGAAGTAAAAATCGGACATGTCATTCATAAAATCGTGTTGCCTCTGGCCGGGGTGCCTGACTCGACACCCTTTGCAGATTTCTTCTCTGTACCGATGTATCACCCTCTCCACAATATCAACCAACACCGAATTCACTGTGTCCACAAACAGAGACGTCTTGGCCCAAGGAGCAACATCAGCAGCGGTAGTATAGCCGGATTCGGCGGTCCAGAATGGTGGTGATGATGGTAGTCCAGGAGTCTGTTCCTGGCTGCAACTCACGGGGGGGTGTCTTGGTTTTTCTCAGATCCATGGCTAGTTTACAACGGTTGTCTTAGTGGGGTCCTTCGTTTTAGAGGATTTGCCGAGTGGAGGGTGGGACTTATTGCGTTGAATGGGGGGGAGTCATTTATAGAATTGAGAGTTTTAAAAAAATAAAGTTCTTTAAGCGTTGTAGCTTTTTCATCTATCATTTCCAACCACGCAGCAATAGGTCAAAATTAAGAATAAGCAATAGTTTTGTCAAGATTTTACGGAAAAAGTCAAAAAGTATAGTTTTGTCAGAGATATGGAAAAAGTCATTGTGTACAAATAGTATGTTGAAAATCAAAAAAGAAAAAGAAAACTCAATTCATTACAATTAATGAATATTTTACCCAGTTCTAAAGTTTTGCACCCCCTAAAGAAAAACCCCATTCCTTACCAAGTACTTAATATTATACCCTTTTGTTAAGTGTTGCATACATCAAGGTGTATCTTAAAGTATCTTGGTAGTAGAAAATAACTAAAAATATGTAAGGTTATCAGAAAAAGAAAAAACCTTGTTTAACTGAACAAGTGTTTTTACAACAAAACAAAAAAAAAAAAAAAAAAAAACGCCATTTAAAAACAAAATCCTTACAAAAGTACTTCATATTCTACCAGTTGTTAAGTGTTGCATACGCCAAAGTGGGTCTAAAAGTATCTTAGTAACACAAGAGAAGAGAAAAAGCATTGATGTTAACAGAAACTGGATTGTTCCACTGAAATAATAAATAAATAATTTCGAAAAGTGCGTTTAAAAGAAAATGTATTCAGATAAAGTATTTTGTTTTGAATATTAAGTCCAAGATGGTTACATTTGACCTCTTAAACCATTTGTATTATATTTTTGTTTTCCTGATAAAAGACAGAGTCACCTGAATTAATTTTGTCTCCATACCTTTTTTATTTTTTACATTTTGTAACAATCTTTAAACATTTGTAGAGAACAAACACTGTGGTTAAAATGAGTGTCTTTATGACGTCTCTCACAGCGTTGGTATTTTTCACAAGATTCATTTTTAAACCCATCATCTTGATCCAGAGATAACACATTTTCGTAACAACTTTTACCTAGGTAGAAAACTCAATGCTTTTCTTTGCGGGGTCCTTAGTTTTAAAATGATCTGGTGAGGAGGGTATGACTTGTTATGTTGAGTGGGATACTGAGTCCTCTGCAAAAGTGAGAGTCTTTTTCACCTTTATAATGTCTATCGATGTCTGACTCTGTTTAAAAAATTCTTTAAGCTTTGTAGCTTTTCCATCAATCATTTTCAGCCAAGCAGTCAGAGGCACCCGAAAGGATGTCTGAAAAACCCCGCATGTAGAGTTGAAATACTCCAAAACAAAATCATCAGAGGGGTCCTTCCCCAGCGTCACCAAACGGCTTGCGCGGTAATACCACCGCCCCGATGGTCCGCTTTTAGTTTCCCATACGGTGCTTGTCAGGATTCTTCTCACTTCTGGCGGCGGGGGGATTTCTCCTTCTTCTTCTTCCTTCACATTGAGGGGCAGCGGTGAAAACTCTTCTTTGATCTCGCATGCTGTATGCGTTTCTTTGCTTTTCTTTACAAATATCTTGTACACCGCTGGTTCCACTATGGTTTCTCGATGCACTACTTCTTCCGATACAGTGGTTGCATGTAGATCTCTGTAAGACACCAGAGTTAACACAGCCCAATCTGTTGAGGTCAGTGTCGCTTTAACACTGCGGGGTCCATACGTTTCTCCAATCTTCAGATTGTAGAAATGCAGTTCATTCGCCGTATAGTTGAATACATAACCCCAAACATCGCCATTTTTCAGAGTCCATTCTTCATGAAGTTCTTCGGCTGGAGGCGTCTGAAAACGGCACAGATGCTGCATTCGTTTCTTGATTGGCGCTCCGGACTGATGGCTGTAAGTTGTCACAGGGGTCTCGCTGATTAAACCCATATCTAGGCATCTCTTGGCCATTTTTCTTTTTTGAAAAGGTGACTTGGTGAGTGTAAATGACTGGCTTGTTATTTAGTTTGAGCGCATTTCTTTTTTCACCTATTTCCATCCCTACTTTTAAATGATCTGGTGAGGAGGGCGGGACTTGTTATGTTGAGGGGGAGCGGAGCTCTCTGTAAAAAGTGAGAATCTTACCAGTCAAAACACGTATGTAGATACTTTATACATATGGTAACGTAAATAGAAGCTTCATTATCTTAGTAATCTGAACTATGATGTACAACTTGACTTAAACTTAGAGAATTAATAAGGTAACTCTTTTATAACCCAACTAAGTAGTTTGTTTTTGTGTACGTGTGTTGCATTCTGAAATGAATTGAGACAAAGATATTATTAGCACATTTAATTAAGGTTGATCACAATCATCAAAAACAGACGGCGTTGGCCAAATAGAAAAGGTAATAATAAATGCATATTTTAGTTAAATAAATAGGGTATCATTTAATTATCACTAGTTGGCCAAATAGAAAAGGTGATAATAAATGCATATTTTACACCTGGCTGACTGAATGGCTAAACCTGCAACAGAGGATCTGCAACTTTGTGTTATTGGAAAGTTATGATCACGCTCAACATATATCTTTTTATATTTCCTATGGAGTCAAGTTTCTGACCAGCTGATCAATATTAACATAACCTTTTATATATTGGATGTATATCAAATATACTGCAGTTCACTGCTTCATTCGCACTTCTGGTTAGATGCTAATTGTATCTGATATTCCAGGATTTCCCCCACATAGACTTTACTGGGGTGGGCCGCCCAGTATATTAACGGCCTCCCCAGTATATTTCGCGACCCATTTAGTTTTTTAATTTATTTTGAACGCAATGCTGTACACATGTGGGTCTGCCTCACACAGGGTGACTGGCTGTCTACATGATGTGGCCTGCCTACATGGCCACTGTCATACAGATCATAAATCAAAGCCCTTGATGGGTCTCTGTGTGTCAGTCAAGCTCTGGATAAGCTCAGGTGAGGGAGGAATAGGGTATTTATTTATTTATTATATCCCTATTCATATAGACTTTATAGTTAATAAAAGTAATTACACTAATCCAAAATCCATGCAAAACTAAAGAGAATACAGAACTAAAGAGAATATCCCCAAGTATCAGTACTAAAAACCTAAATAAGCTCTTTTTTAAAATAATATGAGTACCCTCTTTGCAAACAGATATATCCTTGTCTTAACAGTTCCCCAAAAACTTGAAAAGAAACATCCTTAGCAGACACAAATCATTTAAAAACAAACCTTGAATCAAATCTAGAGAGGACAATAACGTTTTTAGGTGTCTTAGTGAGTGAAAAATAATGGCTGTTTATTTTGTTGAGACGTCTCAATAAAATAACTTCGTCCCTAGCTTCTCATGATCTGGAGGGGGAGGGCGGGACTTGTTATGTTGAGGGCTGTCATGTCTCTGCTTTTATCCATGTGTTTAACCAGGGGATTTCTTATCTCTACCCACATCAAAGGGCAACTCTGTGTGTGTGTGTGTGTGTGTGTGTGTGTGTGTGTGTGTGTGTGTGTGTGTGTGTGTGTGTGTGTGTGTGTGTGTGTGTGTGTGTGTGTGTGTGTGTGTGTGTGTGTGTGTGTGTGTGTGTGTGTGTGTGTGTGTGTTAATTGTCTCAGAGTAGGGGTCTCAGAGACACAGGAGAAGTTTGTGTACAGACCTCTGTATTCAGCAGAGGCATTCGTTTTCTTGACTGGACCCCCGCGGATAGCTGTTGTCTCATTTCGGCCATTTTTTTTTTTTTTTTTTTTTTTTTTGAAAGGTGACTTGGTAAGTGGAAATTACTGTCTTTTATTTAGTTTTGAGCCTATTTCTATCTTCATTTAATTTCACCCCCACAATCTCCTTGCATAGCAAGGGTGGAGAAGAGGGGGGAGGCCTGGACACATTGAGCGGCAGACATCCTAACTTCAGAGAGACATGTCTCACTCATAAAAATACCTAAATTAAGATCACAGGCTCATAACATCTAAGGCTAATTAGATTAGATAACCAGACAGCATAACTTCAAAGAGACTATCTTAATCGACACATCAAGGAAATAGATAACAAACCATGTCTCACTCATAAAAATACCTAGATTAAGATCAAAGGGCAAAACAGCAAAGGCTAATTAGATTATATAACCCCCTGAGGGATCAGACAGCATAACTTCAAAGAGACTACCTTAATCAATACATCAAAGAAATAGATAACAAAGGCATTCCACAGGGGGGCTTTTCACACCTACCCTTTATAACCCTTCACCCCTCACATCAAAGGGTCTCAAACAATGGGAGGCGGGACATAGCTCTCATAAAAAGCTCTCGACCAATGGGAGGCGAGGGGAGGCGGGACTTAGCTCATTTGGGGGCGTGTCACCTGTCACTTTTTTATGCATACTAATGAGACGAAAGCGGTATGGTTACTACTACTAACGCCTCATCTGTGAAGCTCCGCCCACGTTGAGCTCCCGCCCACATCGAGCTCATTGAGGCACTGCGCACAGTGAGGGGCTTCTCGTTCACTTAGACAGTGAGAGGGAGGTGCGTCGGGTCTTCTCCCACATGGCTCTTAACAGCTCAATAGGCACACACTGTGGCAGGGCCGGCCCTTGGCATAGGCAGTATAGGCGAATGCTAAGGGTGCCGTGGATGCACTCCGGCATACTGACCGCCAAACCAGAGACAAAAAATGCTCTGAGTCTCATAAAAGTCAGTCAATGCTTTCCAAAAGCACGAGCAGTGAACTCCAGGCCCACGTGACTGAACTAAAAATTGAAAGAAATAGACTAAGAAATGACGTAAGCTCCATGATCAAAACTGCCAAAAAGAATTTCATCAATGTCAAAACTGAGGAAAATAAAAATTACTCAATAACCAGCTTGGCTGCAGTAAAAAACTCAAAACGAGATTTTCGAACTTAAACATAAAGACAGATAACAGGCTCATCACAGACAAACTGGATGTGGCCAAGTACTTGAACATTTTTTTCACAAACATAGCCACAACTCTTGTAAATAAATTACCCTCCCACTCAGGGCTTTTTGGAGTAGATCACATCATGACCTACTACAAAAACCTAGGGGTACGCAAAGATGATTTCAGTCTAGCAAGGGTAACAACAGCAGAGGTACTCATTAAACTGAGCGCCCTCCAACCTAACAAGTCCACTGGCCACGACAATATCCCCTCCAAATTCCTCAGAGACACAGCAACCGCCATCTCACCAGTCATAGCTCACATAATTAACCTCTCCATAAAACAGGGGAAAGTACCCAGAGACTTCAAAATTGCAAGAGTAACCCCCCTGCACAAAAAGGGCAGCAAATTGGACCCAGGCAACTACCGCCCTGTTTCTATACTTACCTCCATCTCGAAAGTCATGGAAAAATTGGTATATGAACAGGTCGAAAAGTACCTCGCGGAAAAGAAACTAATCTATGAATTTCAATCTGGCTTTAGAACATCCCACTCCACTGACACATGCCTTCTTTATTTGAGCGACCACATCAAACAAGAGGTGGACGAGGGCAAGTACTGCGGCATGGTGATGCTGGACCTACAAAAGGCTTTCGACACTGTCAATCACCCCATTCTGATTGACAAGCTAAAAGCAATTGGTTTTGATAAACTATCGGTGAGCTGGATGCAATCCTACCTGGAGGGGAGAGAACAGATGGTGGAGGTAAACGGTACTCTGTCCCCCCCCCTCCCAGTGAGCTGTGGTGTTCCACAAGGAAGCATATTAGGTCCGTTACTGTTCCTAATTTATGCAAATGACATGTCATCAGCATGTGACTGCAACTTGTTCCTGTTCGCGGACGACTCAGCCCTGCTGGTCTCGGACAGGAGCAGATTGCAGGTTGAAAAAACCCTCAGCTCCGAGCTCGGCAGAATCTGCACCTGGCTCGCCGATAATACATTATCATTACACCTGGGTAAAACAGAGTCCATTCTCTTCGGTTCAAAACATAATCTCAGCAAATCCGACGACTTCTCAGTTGCAGTGGGTGACATTATTGTCACAAGTAAGAAGGATATTACATACCTAGGATCTATTCTTGAGGCAAACCTCAAACCTCTCCTGTGACAAAATGGCATCCAATCTAATAAAAAAAGTCAATCAAAGAACTAGATTCCTATACCGGATCTCCTCTCTGGTAAACAAAAACACCCTGAAGACTCTGGCAGGAGCACTCATTCAAGGGTACTATGACTATGCTTGCACGTCATGGTACCATAGCACCTCCAAGGCGCTAAAAATAAAACTTCAAACATCGCAAAATAAACTGGTCAGACTACTGCTTGACCTTTCATCTAGAACCCACCTCACCTCTGCCCACTTTGACAACCTAGGATGGCTTAGAGTAGACGACAGAGTACAGCGACTTGCAATGGGCCTGGTCTACAAGATCCACTACACCTCTATGGTACCCATGTACATGTCAAAATTCTTCCCAAAGGTCAAGGAATACCATGATCATAACACCAGAGAGAGCTCCACAAATCATGTGAAACCCAGATTTGGCACAAAAAAGGGGGAATACACGTTTCGCAATTATGCCACATCAAGGTGGAACGCTCTTCCCACAACTGTAAAGGAAAGTAAAACTATACTTACCTTCAAAACCTCTCTTAAAGAGCACCTTCGGGGGAGAGCATTGCAAAACTGGCCCCGGTAATGGTACAAATCTCAACCTGTCGTACAATGGACAGCTTCCCCCCCCATCTATGTATATACTCGCATTTTAGACTCTGTTACTAACTGGATATCTGTAGACTTGGTGGGTCTTAAATGTCCGGTTAGGATGTATTAGAACGAAATCTAAAACGGAAATTGTAAATAAGAAATCTGTATGTAAAAAAACCACCTGTATGTAAATTGTAAATAAGCCATCTTTATGTCAAATATGTCTTAAATGATATGATGAATTGGAAATGGGGGACCCTGATGTAAACAAGACGAAAGTCTTTCTCTGGTCTGCATCCCCTTAGCAATTGTATGTTTTGAGCTGTACTGTACTGTACCCAATATACAAGCTGTTAATAAACTTCAATCAATCAAAGCACCAATATATGGGGGGGGTACCGAAAAAAAATAAAGAAATAAAAAGTTAGAAATAAAAAAATAAAAAATGTCTTATTTCATAACACAATTTCCCAATTTTGGATCAACAAAGTACATCTTATTATCTTATACTAACAGAACTACGCCTATATTGCGTACAGCCCCCGTAAACTATGGCGCACCCCCCCCTAAAACAAGTTGGGGGGGGGAAGACTGAGAGGCTCTGATAACCTCAGCTCAGTGAGATAAAGGCACACCTTTATATGATCATTATAACTATAAAAAAATAAGATAATAGATTTTCATCTATTCTCTTATAGGATAAAACTATATGACAGTAAAAAAAGTTGTTATTAATAAACAAGAATACAATATAAAAGGGGAGTGATTTGTAAAATATCCATAAAGAAAAATAAATCTGCTTACAGTTCTGTTTCATATGGGTGTTGAGAGATGTATCCATAGATATCTTCATGTTGCTCTCAAAGTGCACCAGATTGATGCTTTTAACTTTAATATTAAACAAAAAAATCTTCCCGGGAGAGCATGCCCCCGGACCCCCCTAGAGGATGTTAGGTCCACCCCCCACTTAAATCATGTCCACATGGATATAGGATACTAAATACATTTGCACACATCTTGTGTCCATATCTTTCTGTTTTGGTGGTCATGCCACAACCGTGCACGTGCATGCATTCACAAGTCATAGTGAGTGTCTGCATTTTGGGGGGGGGCACCAGCTAAAATCTTGCCTAGGGCAGCAAATGAGTCAGGGTCGGCCCTGCACTGTGGACACTAATTAGAAGAACACAGACTAAAACAGCAATGTACAGACGAATCAGATGATTAAACATGATCTTAAAATATATTTTATATATTTATTTATTTATTTTTTGCATTTTGTTGTAATCATTATTTAAAAAAAATTCTGCTGAAACTAGGTGGGGGCACAGCCCCACCATCAGCCCAACCATCTCTGCCCCTGATGACCAGTCGCCACTGCCCATGATTCTTTTGATTAGTTGTTACACTGACATGTATAACTACAATTATATTTCAGCCTCAAGCAAGCATTGTGCAGATAGACAACGTATATTCAGGCAATATTCCGCCAAATAATATCAATACAAAATTGAGAAAAGTCATTTGAAAAACATTTCTCTCATTTATTACATTTGGGGCAACTCAGATTTTATTCAACACCACCTCACATTTTCAGATGAAAATATTTTTCAATTAAAAAGGATGAAACTGGAGAATAATTTCTAACTTCAAGCATGTTTTATAAGACTAACAATTAGAAGTCAAAATAATAATAATAATAATAATAATAGGCTAATACAATATAATAATAATAATAATAATAATAATAACAATAATAATACAAATAATAATTATATACCGCTACACAGTAGGATATAATCCATACCATTTGTAACATGTGTACAGTCAGTTATTTACCCTTCAGGAAACATTTGAACACAGTTGTCAATAAAGTTTCAAAGACTCTTTTGACGTTGCTACATTCTGCGCATGCGTACTAGCGCAGTACTGCAGAGAGGGATCGCGCAGCTGCTGCTGTCAGGAGCGTGCAGGAATGTGTGTGTCTCCAGTCTCCTTGTGAGTGAAATGACTCTCGGACAGCACTGCAGGCGTGTCTTCACTCCGTGCTTTGTAAGTAAACACAGTATGAGTGTGTGTTCTGCTCCTGTAACTCACAGCTCTTGAAGTAATGGCTCCAGAGCGAAGAAGGACGCTGTCTGTCTGCTGGCTAACCCATTGAGGACATAAGTTACCCGGGTCGACATGGCCTCTGTCACTGTCAGCTCGGCGGCTCAGAGCCCCGGGAAGAACCGCAAGTCCTTTTCGCTGCTCTTCTACCGGGCTGTGCGGGACCTGAAGCCGGTGTGGATGCTGGAGGAAATACGGACGATGCAGACCTTTTACCAGGAGGACGCCAGCCAGAGGAGTTATACCCCTTCGGAAGCATTGCTATACGCTATAGTTCACGACCACCAGGCGTACGCCAAGTACCTGCTCAGCCGGTACACCGACCAAGCGCTAGCAAAGCCCGGGGAGCGCTTCTGCTGCTGCCCCTCCTCCGCCCCGCACCTGGCCATGGCTGTCCGCTACGACAGGCGCTACATCCTCGGCCTCATCTTACAGGAGACACATCGGATACCCAGCGCGACATCCTACACGGACAGAGACGGGTGTTTTCACATGGAGGACGGCAGGACCCCCCTGCATCTAGCCTGCGAGCTCCTGCGGCCCGAGGCGGTCATCATGCTGCTGGGGAACGGAGCGGCCCCGCAAGCCCCGGACCACAACGGTCTGACCCCGCTGGATGTCATTCTGGAGAAACTCAGGGAGGGTAAAGAAGCGAGATGCGGGGAGATGAGGCAGTGTCTGGACAACCTGCTCATGTTCATACCAAAGGTTCACTTTAAGATGCAGGGGGCTCTGAGCAGAGAGCCGGAGCGATGGAGCGAGGTGCTGGGGGAGGAGACGCTCAGCTATCTGTCCGGAAGAAGCCCGGCGCCGCTGCTCCTCACCGCCATGCAGACTATACTGAGGCAGCTCAGCCCGGCCACATTCCCGGACAGTCTGCACCAGCTACCCATCCCCTCCTCCCTCAAACCCCTGGGCCTGCCCGAGGGCCAGCGGGACATCAAGAGCGATGTGTAGCAGCAGTGTGACATGATGCATGCTCCATTGTAAACAGTTGTATCTTAGCATGATGTGTGAGAGTGTTTGAAGACTGTATGCAGAGGAGGAAGAAGTACTCAGATCTTGTACTTAAGTACTAGTAGAAGTATCAGAGTGTAGAAACACTATGTTACAAGTAAAAGTCATGCATTCAAAATGTTACTCAAGTAAAAGTACAAAAGTATTAGCATCAAAATATACTTAAAGTACCAAAAGTACTTACTATGCAAATGGCCCAATTGTTTTATAATGATTGATCATTCAAGTGTTATCAAAGCTGGTAAAGGTGCAGCTAGTTTGAATTACTTTGACCAGGTTTAACTACATTCATATTGAAGTGTTGAATATCATTTTAATAATTATATCTCCAAATCTGCAGAGTAACTAAAGGTATTCAATACATGTAGTGGAGTAAAAGTACACAATACCTCTGAATTGTAGTGGAGTAGAAGTACAAAGTAGCAAAAACTGAAAATACTCAAGTAAAGTACAAGTCCCTCAAAATTGTAAAGTACAGTACTTGAGTAAATGTACTAAGTTTCTTTATAGCTCTGTCTATATGTGCACGAAGCAGTCATTATATGGCTGAAAAGATAAACCTTAAAGGTGGGGTAGGTAAGTTTGAGAAACCGGCTCGAGATACACTTTTTGTTATATTCCATGGAATGCTCTTAACATCCCGATAGCAATGAATATCTGAAGTGCTTTGACACAAAATCCATAAAGAAATGTCATCTGTGGAAGAAGCCGTGGCGCTGTAAAAAGCACGACCAATCATCTGAGCCGGCCCGGCTAAAGTAACTGGATGGCCTGCCTGCCTGTCAGCCTTCCATCTGTGCACAAACTTATCTCGTGCCCTCATTGGTCATGTGCGCGTTCGTGTGTGTTGGAGGAGGGGCTCTGTACGGAAGTGGCAGATTTGTTCCGGCTGTGTATTTTCAAATTCTAGCGCACTCGAGCGGCTTTCTCCAAAATGACCTACCCCACCTTTAAGGTAAGGGGCAATTAAATGAATGTTATCTAAAAAATGAATTTGACCCACTGATTGAGTTTACTGGAGGATGACTGGAAACCAGGGAACGAACAGCCATATTCTGAAACTTTTTACACTAATCCAGGGCCAGCTTTATTATGCATTCTAACCTCAATCTGAAGTGTTAGCCGCAAATACTACTGCTACTGAAGCCACTGAGCAGAACAACACTGAACACAGTCTACAGGTACTGTTGATTTGTTACTATTTATTTAAATAGCAATGGGATCTTATAGATCATTTGAGTACAGCCAGGTGACTTGCAAACTCTTTGGATGACTGCATTTTTTTTTTTAAATAAATAGGAATCCAAGTGATCTCAGCGTGTCTTTCTTGACCTCATAAATGTAATTGAACACATTTGTTTATCTGCTGGTCCTTATCACCTAACTACGTCTCTCCACGAGCAAGTAAGAAACAAACCCTGCTCAAACTGCACTGTTGAGATGGAACATTTGTTTTTGGCTTTAGAGTTTGCAAAATATATCGTATCTCAAGGTCCAGCGTCTCTTCTGGAGCTGTCTGCCCCACCCACTGTCTCGTAGAAGAGGACAGGGCGACCCTCCTACTCTCTGTGCATGTTTAGTTAGTTGTCAGTAAAGAGGGATTATTTTGTAGTGACTCAATTAACAGAAATGTACTTTAGTGCACCGTAAAAACTGTAGTGGTTTGTTAAAAGCCTTAACATGTGAGATGAGGCCAGAATAATAATGTGGCCCTTATCATTTCCCATTATAATTCACCATATTCAAAGTCATTACAGACTTATTTCTATTTACCTCCCAGGACATGCAGGCTGAGTTGGCCTCACTTGAAAATGCCGATTTTACCACACATCCCATCTTTTCAATCCAGGAGGCAAACAACATATATTCTTAGTTGTCTGTATCTGTGACAAATACTTCCAATGTATCTGCGCTGGAAGCATACATCTCAGAAAAAGAGATTTCATAAAACCTGACAAAAGAGACCACTGAAGGGAAGTGAGTAAACGATGTTGATTTATTATTTGGAGAACCGACCCTTACCATATTTACTGTTTTAGCTGGTAAAGCTTTATTTATATAGCACATTGCATACACCAGGTGCGGCTCAAAGTGCTTTAACAAAATGGCACACAGAATCCCCTCAGATCAGACGGTAAGACCTTTTTGGAAACATGCAGCATAGCAACATGATATAACAGTTTAACAGACACAAATGATGATCCCCTTTTTGAAAAATAAAGGAAGAAATAAGACAGAATGAATAGATACAATAAAACATAAATACCTATACAAATAAAAAAATATATAATAACATTTAAAAAATGATAAAAACGAAATAATAATATTAATAAAGGTTAAAGGTTATAAGGAATTGTCGCTAATAAAACTGTTAAATAATATCAGTTAAAACCTATAAAATAAATAAAACAATACAAAAATAAATAAAGACTAAAAGACCATTTAAAAGGGGTGTGTCGCTAATAAGAAGCGAGATGATGTGTCTAGCTGTCGTTTAAAAATGCAGAGTTTGTTAGATATTTCTAATATGATAGTTAACGTGTTTCATAAAAAGGTGTGAGAGAGAGAGAGAGAGAGAGAGAGAGAGACAGACAGACAGACAGACAGACAAGACAGACACCCCGCAGTGAAAGTGGAGGCTAGAAGGGGACACACTAGCCCACTCGAACACACACATACACACACATATTCTTAATTGCTGTTACAATAAAATACTTTCAATACAAATCCTCATAACTCATTTGACTTGTTTCTAGTGAACGGGTCAATTTGACCCTGAACAGAAGAGGCATCTCTATTTATCAACATCAACCAATTGGAAAAAAAGTTGGAACATTTTAAAAGTAATTTAAAAAATGTTGTGTTATGTTAAAAATGTTATAAAATGTTATAAAATGTATTTTATATCAATACATATTGATTTTATTGATAGTAATAAAAGGTACAAACTATGTCCAAAAAAAATTCAGGATTTTGGGGCTTCTGACCATTTTTGGATAATTAAACATGCACTGGGTCAAATTGACCCACGAATATTATTGCTGTTACAAAAAACGAATATAACAGGAGAGTTAACACATATCAAGCTCCTCTTCCTCAGGTTTTGTTGGTTTAGGTCTGATTTGATGGTTTTGGTTGCTTAGTAACTGTAATAGATACACATCAGCTGACAGTATCTCAGATAAAGAGGTATAGAATGCCACCTGGCTACATAATGACATTTTTTTTAATTAAGAATAAGATATTTATTGAAGAAATAATATAAAATATATCTTAATCATTATCAAGTTTATGCCAGGTACATGTACACATACAAATAATTTGCTTTGGTGTATGGTGGTGCGAACGTAAACAATCTAAGAATATAAGTTGTAAGAGTAGGTCAAGAAATATAACGATAATAAAAATAAATTATTTATAAGACACTATTTAGCATTAACATAGAATAAAGAAAATTATTGACACCACATTTAAATATACAAAAAAACCTAAACCACTAAAAAACATAACAGTGAATATATGACAATGTATGACAAACTAGTCCAATAATATTTGAAAGTGGAGGGCTGTGCAGACATTTGCTCAGAAATGTGCAACATACTGTATATTCAGAGGCAATGTGATGACATCAGATGGACTTATTTTAGACACTACAATTTACCGATGTTTCCTAAACCTCTCATATCGGACTGTTAGTGGTAGTAATGTCCAGTATTACAGTCTGTAACAACAACATGAGGGTTAATGTATGTTTCAATATAAAATAATAATCATCAGAGCACTAAAATGTAAATGCAGCCCTCTGTTGACGTTATATTGTTTTGGAATTTATGAATCTGCCAGTAGAATCAATCAATACTTTATTTGATTATTTTAAAATTGGGTTTTGTGACATTTGCTCCATTTTGGAAAAAAACAAAAGAACTACATAAATATGAAAGGTAATAATTTGCGATAACAATATAAATTAAACTAATATATTAATGTGAAGTAAAAGTAAATGTCCAATAAAAGATCAAATAGAATAAAATGATATTAAAATAAAAATGTGCACATTGTACTACAATATAAAATGTATGTTTAAGCAATAGCTCACGACAGGCCGTGGTATATGCTCATTATATCACAGCTAAGGGGCGTGGTTCGGCCCGACGCGAAGAGAGGGAGAGAGAGGGACCGGTGCTAGCGGGGACTGTGATGTTAGCATCTGGTTAGCTAGCTGCACTAACGGACATAAGGAGCTGTTTCCACAACAAGCTGGAGGAGAGTCCTCCCCTGTCAGACTGAGGGGCTCAGGTGAGCTAAAGGACTCTCTGAGTGTTTAGAACTCATAAAAAATAGCACTTTACCCCTGCCTCTTGTTGGAGCAATGAGTGGTCTCAAACCCACCTCGGCTCCGCGCGTCCTTTGATGAGCTAGTCAATTTATAAAAGAAGGAATTCAAAGCACCAGGATAAAGGTTATACAATAATCTGTTTTAATGGTAAAAGAACAACGATACAAGCCTTCCAGATATTTGCCCTGCTGTGTCTAAATAAGGATGTCTCCTCTCCCACATCTCTAGTCTCCTGTCATGCAAAACTGCTCCTACTTCATACAGAGTAATTAAGCACATTTAAGCCAACTACTTCACAATGTTGTGGCAATTTAGTACTCACAACATGAAAGAATAAAACAGAGAAAAATCAATAAAACGCAAACACAGGTATAGTTGAGCAGTAATTGTACAGCATATAGCCACTGCAATGAACACACACATACATCTTACCCTGCTGTCTTTCAGATGTTTGCCACGCTGTGTCCAAATAAGAATATATCATCTCTCCCATCCCCACTACTCTCAATACAAATGTTTCACTTCTCATATTTCCAGCTTCTTGTTATACAGACTGCTACTATTTAATACAAAGTAATTAAGTACACACAATAATATATAAAAACACACATATATTAGTGATAACATAATTCAACACACTTCTTATATATCAGGTGACATAATAAAATTAATATACCAGAAATACGCTGTATTAAACTTTCTGCTATACCACGTTACTTTAATTCCCCCTTTTGATCTCATCTCAAGAGATCAACTTACACAAGGCATTTGAAACATAACTACTATCATTCTTTTCTACTGTGTCCGTCCCCCAACATTATATAAATCCATCAGAAGCTGGGATTTAGAGCACTTTAAACATTTGGGAACAGCCCATCATAACAACTTTTTATGACAGTGGAGAGAGACAGTGGAGAGATACCAAAATATGTATGCCATCATACTCATCCTCTCCCTCCGCATAAGCCAACAGGGGCATTTGGTACTGAGGGGGAGGAGCAGCTTTTCCTTCAATGGTGGAACTGATTAGTCTGACACATAAAATGGCCATAAAAGTAGCTACAGAAATAAAAAGAGACATTATTAAACCTTTCCATTGACCAAACCACTCTTCAAAGGGATTGTGTATCCCTGATTGTTCATGCATAGTTTTGGATAGGGTACGAAGGCCTTCTAAAGCCTTTGTGACGGAACCGTCCGGAGCCGTGTTGTTGGGAATAAACGTGCAGCACATATCACTGAACATTGCAACGCCATCCTATTCTGCACAGCGATAAGGGACGTTGGACCCAATTGTTCAGCCAGGCCTTCTACCGCGTCCCTAGTCAAATTGGTCAATCGGAGTATGTTGTAATATACATAGTTGATCCTGTCTACATTTTTGATAAGGGTCACAGGGAAGAGGGCAGAGATAAGTGGCATACTTTCAAACTCTTCAGCTATTTGGTCAGCTAGTTTGTATTCGTCAGGGACCCCTCGTGGGATTCCTATGGAATTGATGTAGGTGGGAGGGTCGAGGGATAAATCAAACGTGTTTCTAGTGTCCCTTTTAGCCAGTACATGTCTTCTACGGCGGGTAATTAGGTTGGTGGTGAGGGAGGCTTTAGGGTCAGAGGGCACCAGTGTTTCGCCTAGTAACATTAGGGGTGCATGGAGGCGCACCATATCACACAATCCTACAGATAGTTCGGGGATAAGGGTGAACAGGCGGTGGCCCCCACAATAATAGTAGACACCCGCCCTGGCCCAATGTCCTATACTAGTGCTAGACACGGTGTGGTTACACCAATCCGTAGAGACATTTCCTGGGTCAAAATGTGGAGATTTTTGGACCATGGTGAAACATGTGTACCCACCGGCACCTTTGTTAGGCGTAAATGGGCCTGTCGTAGTATCATTGTCAATTGGAGAGAAAACTGCAGCTAGGATGGCACAGTTAGGAGGACTAGCCATCTTGGTCACTTGTAACATACAGTCGTAACCCCAGGTATCTGTGGGAAACAGGGGCGCAGGGTCAGTGACTAACTGCGGGCGGGCCGTAGCACAGGCTAGGCAATCCCCTGCCATTTGTTCTTGGGCTGTTCGGGCAACCCATTTTAACCATAGATTGTCATCTGTGTATCCTGTGGCCATTTGGATGATGTCTAGAGGTTGAAGTTGGCTATAATCCCCCGTACATTTATCCGTACATGTGACTCTCGACAGGTATTTAACATTAGATGCTGCATGAGGAAGGTTTTGCTCTACCTCTGGTGTAACTTTAATTTCGAAGAGGCCTTGTGGCGAACCCTTCCCTGCATGTACCGCGAGGACATAAAGTCCAGCGTCAGAGAGCAGAACGTTCTTTAGCGTTATGCATACCGGATTACAAAACATGGCAGAGCACGGGATGCCTGGGTTTCTCCTGACCACGTTCATTCTATATTTGAGGGATCTAACAATTTTCACCGATCGGCGTGTATCCCCAGTCACGAGGACCCGAATTTGCCAGGACACCTGACCAGGACTCGCAGGAGCAACCATAGGTGTATGAGACGGCCACATAGGGTTCGCCTTCGTGAAAGTAAGAACTGCCTCTCTTACTATCTTTGCTTCTTTTGTCCCATACCGCAGGGGCTAGGCAGAAGTATTTGGCTAGGTAGGAGTAGGTCCCGTCGAGTTTTCCGCAGGGGGCAATATTGCAAAGGTCGATTTCTACTATTCCATCACTACCTGCTTGGAAAGTGAAGGTTTGTTTAGGGGACATTGTGGTAACTACTACCTTATTTGGGGCCCGTTTGACCCTAGTTACAAATTCATCTGGCGGGGGAGTGGAGTCTGGGTGGTCGATGGAATCACATAAAATAAAAATAATGGCAACAGTCACAGTAGAAAACAGGACTAAGCCTGTGAAACATTTCCAGTTCTCATACATAGTTATGCTGTTAGCATCACATCACCCTAGTCCTCAAAGACCTCCACTGGCTTCCTGTCTCCCATTGCATCAACTACAAAATGCTGGTCCTCACCTACAAAGCACTCCACCATCTGGCCCCCCCTTATCTCACAAACCTTCTCACTCCTTATCAACCCCCACGGTCCCTCAGATCCACTGCAGCCAGACTCCTATCCATTCCCACATCCACACTCTGCAGCTTTGGGGACAGAGCCTTCTCAGTGGCAGCTCCAGGCTCTGGAATTCCCTCCCCCAAGATCTCCGTGACTCTGAGTCCCTCACAGTCTTTCAGTCCCGCCTCAAAACACATCTTTTCAACTCTGTCTACCCATAAGCCCCCCCTCCTCTCAATCAACTTTCTCTTGACTGCCTTTGTATTTTTTTATTTTACTATACTTACTTGTTTGCCTGTCCTTGTTTGTCTACCCTCCCTCATACTGTAAAGCGTCTTTGAGTTGTGAAAAGCGCTGTATAAATAAAATGCATCATCATCATCATCATCATCATCATCATCATTAAACTGTGGGTTAAGATGCCACTTCCCTCAAAAAATGGGTTAATAAATGAGGTGCTATGTGTAGCTTATAGCAACCCGATCAGAGGGAAGTAGGTTCCTCTGCTTCCCCGTGAAGTCCGGTGTCTTTGTCCCCCAGCCCGCTGACGGCGACTTCTGGGCCGTCTGCTGTAGGGATGTCCTCGAGGTCCTTCTCCTCCGGTCCGCTGATGGCAGCCTCCGAGTCGACGTCCTTGACGAGAGCCAGGTCCGTCCTGATGTCGTCTAGGGTCGTTCCAGGTGGTTTCCCCGCTGCACACTGGCTCCAGTGGTACCAGTTGTCCCCCTTTATGGCAAGCCATTTCAGTATTTATTCAATTTCCTTGATATCAGACGGCAGCGGCCTACACTAGTTGGCTCTTTGATTTCACTTGTTAGATATATGTCAAACTAGTTAGGCACTCTGCTTTACTAGTTAAATAAAACATTTCACTAGTCCCTCTTTTTCAGCAACTAGTGGCACTTTTGTCCGACTAGTTACCACGTATGCCTTACTAGTGACGCCAGGAGCAGCACTAGTAACGCCAAAGTCCCAACGTGTAAGCTTTTTGATGAACTAGTGGCCCTCTGACCGTACTAGTGACCCTAAAAGTCTTACAAGTTAACTAGTGCGCTGCAAAATCTCTGACATGTTAACTAGTCACACAAAAGAAGCACAACTAGTTAACTAGTGGCATACATTTGTCTGCACTAGTTAACTAGTCACACCCAGAATAACTCACTAGTTAACTAGTAAAGGCAAAAAAGTTCACTAGTTAATTAGTTGACGCCTCTTTTGACCTTACTAGTTAACTAGTGGGGCTCAAAATGTCTACACGTTAACTGGTGAACCCTTTGAGCTGCGTTTAAATTCCACTAGTGAACTAGTGAGGCTTAAAATGTTCACTAGTACAACTAGTGGATCCCAAATGTGCACTAGTCGCACTAGTTGCACATAATGCTAATGAGGAGGAGGGGAAAGAACGCATCCAGGTCTCCTATTGGCCCTAAGCTATAGAGCGCCACCCAGCCCAAATAGTTTATTTAAGAGCTTAAATACACTGTTTTAAAATATAACCATATTTACAAAAATATAAAACAAAAGTATTTTTGTTATTATGATCATATGACTGTATATCAAATTAGGTAAGAACATTGAAGACTTTCTTAAAATTAGAAAGTTGCCTTAGGACTGCACACACGAATATAGATCCTCTTTAAAACATTTTTTTAAGCTGCAAAGGTTAAAAAGGTGACATCATCCATGTCACTCTTTTATCACAATGCTATTCTAAACCTAATTCTAATAGAAAGAGGAAGTAACCCTCTTCGGATCACAACTTTGAGAGATCGCCGTGACTTCCGTAAATATTAGTCTTGGCAAATATGGAGAGGTTGTTTATCTTGATACGGATCGTTTTTCTGGCGGATTGCAAACAACTTTAAGTAGTCGGCTTGACTCGGTTTGCATTTATAAAGAATACACTATGTGTTTAATCGTTAATGTCAGATATGTGCTAAGTAAATAATTTGTTCCGGCTCAAGATTAGATTCAACTTTATTGTTATTGCACAGATTACAGGTACCGAGACAACGAAATGCAGTTTAGCTTCTAACCAGGTGCAACAAGCAGTAAAGTGAAAAGCAATGTACACAATCTACTGAATAAAATATAGAATTAATTGAATGATGAATAAACAGTGAGGGGTATGAATACACGAGATATAGCCTACACTGCAGCCTATGAGCAGTATGAACAGTGTGTATGCATATGCTAAGATATATAAAGTATGAAAACGGTAAGCAGTGCAAGTATAGTATAAAATATATAGATATTAATTTCATGATGATAAACATTGTGGAACAATGATGAGAAATGTGAATGGAAGTGGCGACGTAAAACTGACACAAAACAACAACAAACTTTTGCCAAGCCAATGGAGAGTTTCATCAGCAGCACGGGGTAAACACCACCAATGAGCGCTCAGCTCAACACACTCTCACTCCCTAAGCGTCCAGGAGCGACGTTTGGTCAGGGTCCGTGGCGTGCAGTTGTGACGCTCCTAGGCTCCTTCAGCGTCATAAAGGGACGCAAATAGCTTTCAACTGATTGCAATGTATTCCGATCTGCGGTGGGATTTGACGCTCATGGAAGCACGGCATTCGTTTGTGTTGGCTGCCCTTAAAGGCAATGTGAGCGTCCATTCCCATTGGATAACGGAGAATTGTACACCCGGAAGTAAGTATTCCCCTTACTGTCTATTGATTTTACAGCGATATCTGCACTACTCATCGACTAAAAAACACCAGATTATCCTTGTTAATTACACAACATTGATTGGTTTAAATGGTGTGCAATGCTTTTGTGTTTTTCCCCTTCAATTCTGAGAAACAACTTGTTTTCTCTGAAATGTGGAGCGCCAAAGAGACTACACTACCCACAATCCCCAGCTATTGTTGTGACGACGCCTGTCCACTTTGCGATTACATTACCCACAATCCTCAGGTACCGTCGTAAACACGACATACCTTTGCACTTTACGTGACCAAACATGGATGAGAGAGTCGCAGTTCTTCAGAATCAAGGTAAGCGCATGGGTAACACATAAGGCGCATTCACACTGCGGTACTTTTCCCACAAAGGTTCATGCGAACTTAGTTCATGAGAAGTCTTTAATCGCGTTCACACCAAAAAGAGCCGGTACTAAAATTAGTTCATGTGAACCTTTTTACCCCCTCGAAAGTCCCTGCTAGAGAGCAGGGACTTTCGAGCGGCTCTTTTGTGAGAAAAGAGCTATATTTCTGATTGGCTGGGCGGATTGCAAACCACGCCCCGTAAAACTTCCAAAAAGTTTTGTGAAGCTGCCATTTTATTATCCTCGCATTAGCATTATTAGCATTAGCATTAGCCCAGCGCAGAAACGCAGAGAGACTAATTTATGGCAACACAAAATAAAACATGGGAGCGGTGGAGATGAGGAGGTGTCGGCGTTCTGGCGATTTACTCGGAAGGCTTCAGTAGAAGCTGCTGGGAGTCCCAGCAGCTTCTACTGAAGCCAGTCCCCAACTCCGGGGACTTCCGGCCGGGGACTCCGGGCGGCAGTATACGCCGTGAAGTTGTTTGTAGCCTGCCAGTAAACCCAAAGCAGAAGAAGAAGAAGTGACGTCAGCGGCTTCATTTGCCTAATCCACCCCCAGGGACTTTTTCCGGTGTGAACGCGATCTGTACGTAGTTCATGCGAACTAAAGAGTTCGCATGAACTACGTTCGCATGAACCTTTGTGGGAAAAGTACTGCGGTGTGAATGCGCCTATTGTTATAACAAATGAACTCGCCGTGAGCTAGCGAGGTCCGTGTACTTTTTGTCAGTTTGATTTTTCGTTTAAACCAAAAGCCAAAAAAACGGATATACCAGCCTTTTTCCCGTTTTTATTGTCTGAATCAAAAGACGGAAAACGAGAAAACCTAATTAAAAAAAGGTCCGTGTACGTTTTGTTAGTTTGATTTTTTGTTTGAACCAAAAAACGAAAATACCAGCCTTTTTTAGTTTTAAATCAAAAACCAAAAAACGTGAAACCAAAGCCGTTTTATGAATAAAAAAACGGATAACAAGAAGACCTAATTAAGACCTAATTAAAACTGTCCGGTTTTGGTTTTTGATAACAATTTCATTCAAATTCCGTTTTGTTTTGAAGAATGAAGAAAAGCAGTCCGGTGGACCGGAAGTTAAAGAACATATTTCAAAATAAAAGACAGAGGATATAATGGCAATGCTGTAAAATACCCAGAAGTCTGACGACCCTTGCCCCCCCCCCCCCCCCCCCCCCCCCCCCCCCCTGCTTCCGGCACCCATGCTGACGAGGATACGTTTATTTCTGCATTCACATGCAGATATGCGTTTATAGAGATTAATACTTGTATGCAAGCTCTGTGCATAACTTTATTTCGCTGACTTCCGGTTTGTACGACTTTCGGTTTGTTCTGTGTCGGCAAATCCAGTGTCCAGCTTGTCGCTGCTGTGTGACAACCATTGAACAACGTCATGTTTGTTGCAAACCTGCAAGATTTACCTGTGACAAATGTCAGCGATGTGAACAGAACTGTCATCCTACTTTCACCTGCACCCAGCAGCAAGCGGGAGAACAATATATCATACATTATTTTGTCCAACTAGTCTACATTATGAATGAGATGTTTGTCAAAAGTCCTAGAAAGAATTCTGCTGGACAGATTAGATGACTTTATTAACTCAACAGATAACCAGTTTGGCTTTAAGGCTAAACATGGCACTGACTTGTGTATATACGCCTTAAAGGAAATGGTCAACAAATATAGAGGTAATAACTCATCAGTTCTTATGTGTTTGATTGATGCTTCTAAAGCCTTTGATCGTGTTAATCATAGGAAGTTATTTGTTAAACTGAGTCAAAGAGGGGTGCCCAAATACATTGTGAGAATTCTGGTCTACTGGTATGGCCACCAGACTATGCAAGTCAAATGGGGCAATAGGGTCTCAGCCCCATTTGGGGTTAGCAATGGTGTCAGACAAGGTGGAATGATGTCCCCAGTTCTTTTTAACCTCTATATTGATGATCTGTCCAAGCGACTGAGAGCCTGTAATACTGGATGCATGCTTGGTAGTACTCTAGTGAACCATGTATGCAGATGATCTTGTTGTGCCGAGTCCATCTAGCGCTGGTCTCCAGCAGCTTCTTGCTGTTTGCTCTGTGTATGGTGTGGACATCAAATACAACGCCAGTAAGAGTGCTGTCATGATCTTTAGAACCAAAGAGGATAAATGTCTTAAATTTCCTGATTTTAAATTGTCTGATATTAATCTTAGTGTCTGTAATAAGTTAAAATATCTTGGACACTTTATTACAGAACAAATGACAGATGATGAAGATGTTTATAGGCAATGCTGCATGATGTATGCACAAGCAAACATTCTCCTACGTAAGTTTGGTGCATGTACAGATGGAGTGAAGATGTCTCTGTTCAGAGCTTATTGCACACCGCTCTATACTGCACATCTGTGGTCAAACTACAGAAAAGCAAGTTTACGGAAACTTCAAGTAGCTTATAATGATGCCATGAGAATATTGCTGAAGAGACCTCGAGTCAATACGCTACAAGCTGTTTTAAGAAATCTTATGTATAAATGTATTTGCCGGCTTAATGACTCTGATAATGAAATCCTCTTGGCCTTATCGAACATAAGGTATAGCACTACACGTTACCAATCACAGCTGTGGAGACATTGGTATAGTTGTCTCTTTGTAGGACACTGATTTAAATTATTCTTAAACTATGAATTCTTTTTATGCTGTGTATGTAATTTATTATATGTATTGTCTTGTCTTTTATCTGGACCCTGAGTCTGTAATAAAGTTTTCATTCATTCATTCATTCTAAACTGTTAAGAAGCTGACAGCTGAGTTAGAACAGAAAGACATGCAGGCCATCATCACTAGACGCTCAAAATAGTGTGTGTAAGGCTTACATGAACTGAATTGAAACACTGTCCTTTAGTTGATTAATAAACAAGACATTCAAGTCATAGGCATTTTCATTTGTAGCACACTGTAAATATGGACTATGTATGAACACATGCAATGTGGAAACACACACATAGGTTTATTCTCAATACTCATAACAGTATCAGACACAATGACTTTACTGAGAGTGAAGATGACTTGAACATAGTTACTGTATGCTGAAGACAAAATACAGTATATTGCATTTACCTCTTCCTCTAACTCTCTCTCCAAGATTGGCCTCCATTGTTGTGCACAACAAAGTGTTCAAGCTCAGGTTTCTAAGTGATCTAATTGGTTACATGGCTTTTAACATGTGCATTCTGGGTGCAGGGGTTTGATAATTGAGTGTGGTATTTCAGTGGCAGTGTTTTGCAAACAACACCCAGGCTGTCGGTTTTGAATAACGTATCTAATGTAGGCTAAATAAGAGTGAGTAGTTATTTGCAAAAAGTGTATTTTGGAATATCAAACTTAGTGTAAAGCAGACGATGTGCTTATGATTTAGCATATCTGTTCAATAGATGAAAGGCAACTTGAGTTTAATAATTGTGCCAAAAGTACCAGTTTGTGTCTTGGTAATTGCACAAAGCTGTAATAGGCCACAAATAATCACATTTTTCTAAAAACACAGCAGCAAAACCTATTTTATCCACCCAAAAATGAAGGCCCACCCATCGCTATTTTTAGCATTAAATAATGTACACTTAAACTGATATAGCCTTTTTGGGTGGATAAAATAAATGTTGCTTTTGCCCACGTCCTCAGCAGCACATGGCTCTGCTGTGCCGGGGCTCCTGTATGTTTCTCCACACGACTACTGTAGGTAGTACACTGATTATGGATATACACCACATACTACCCCACTTCAAAAGACCAGAACTATCCCCTTAAGGGCAGCTGTTGATGTTCACAACAACAACAAACGCATGCAGGTTGTAGTCTGTAGCCAGACTGTGGTAGATCTGGCCGTGGTGGAGCATGGTGGTGGGCAGCGGTGTGACTTCTAGCTGTCATGGTGATGTTCATATGACAAGGGACTGCCTGCTTGAACTTTACCGAGAGCAGAGTCCACTAGTGGCACCTCACAGGGATACCTATGGTGCAGAAGTGAAGTCCTTGTAGATCCCTGGCACTTTGAGGGCAGACAGATCCAGCAGCTCTCAGCTCTCAGAGACATCAACACATAAACTATTCTGTGTGCATAGCTTACTTTCACATAACTACTAATCTCTAACTTTACTCTCTCTGACATTGTTCTCTGCTTTGGATTGCGGACATCCCAGCCATGTTCTCTACCGGGCCTGGTTTTACACACTATGGAAGCAAGATATAGAAATGATGAGATGATGAGTATGAGACATGATGAGTGTGTAGTTTTAGTAATTGAATTACAATGACATTATTCTCAGACTTGTCATAGTTCTTGGTTTGTACCACTGCTGCTCTGTACAGTTGAGTACTGGGGACCCACTGGGAGTCATGTGACTGGAGCAGGAGAGTAACACACGTCAGACCTGCAGCCATGATGCTCCAGCTCAACGGGGGTCGAGTCTTTCAGCCCCACCTGTAAGAAGAGAAACAAAATAAATACGTATTCAGTTTGCTTTGTATTATTTCTTTTAGGGTAAGATTTTGGTTTAATAACATTGTTCTATTTTAAGGAGTAAATAAGAAGTCATATATTTTTTCTATACTTACAACTTCTTATACATACTGATATGAATTGATTTACTTTTATACTATGAACGAAGAAAAATGACTCTTTAACAACACATTAAAACCATTTAAGGCAATGTCAGAGGCCAAAATAGATTTGTTTAGCCATGTTTCTGATAAAACAATGACGTCAGTCGAGCTCGCCCAGATATGGACAAAATCTAGTTTACCTAACAGACTGCGCACATTCAAGTGGATGAGACCCAACCCAGACCTAGCTTTAAAATCAGCAGGAGTAGCGATCTGACTACTACTACTGGGCGGACCAGGGTTAGGTTGTACATTTCCTGACAGTAATAACAACAAAAACAGGCATCTTTTCCTCTTAAACGACACACATACATTGTCATCTAATTTAGAAACACCGGAAAAGTCTGCGAGAGTGTGATTAGAGCTTAAGAAGCAGTCCTGAAGAACCATCATCTCAGGAAAACAAAAAAGACAAACATATTTTGTCGAGCAGATTGTCTGTGACAAGGCAACCGGCAATTGTTTGAGCAACACATCCGAACCTTTGCAGGGGATGTCCACTGCGGGTGGCAGAACAGACCTGAATCCAGTAGACTTCTCAGAATGACTAGAGATCTTCTCATAGTCCAAAATAGTTAACAGGCACAGCAGAATCCCGATATGGGCCATTTTCCCAGACCAGCACACAGAATCCGCGATGTTCCTGGAGCAAATTCAGCACAGCAGCAAAGGACAGGCGAAAACAGCAGCGTGGAAGCGCTCCGGTCCCTCCGTGGCCAGCGGTCAAAACAATGCCATTTACTGCTTTTTATATAGAAATAAAATGTATATTATGCATAATTGAGTTTGGCATTTTGGCCCGGCCCTCCAAAATATTTTCAGTTGCTCATTTGGCCCCCTGGGAAAAATAATTGCCCACCCCTGCTTTAAACTGTTGGTTTTCTCCGGAAGTTTTTCCTTGTACGAATGTGAGGGTCTAAGGACAGAGGGTGTCGTATTGTCATACTAATATTCTGTACAAACTGTGAAGTCCACTGAGACAAATGTAACATTTGTGATATTGGGCTGTATAAATAAACATTGATTGATTGATTGATTGACGTGTGAGAGCACCTTCTCAACCCTGACGAATGTCTTCAGTCAGCACAGACGAAGCATGCTGCACCCGAGAATCGCCTGCATGATACAATTGGCGTGTGAGGCAGATCTCACAAAACAATTTCGAGAAAAAGACTCGAAGGAGCGCTTATTCAGAAAGTTCAATAAGCAAACAAGGAGGCTGCAACTTTACTGAAATAAGGTAAGATACAATTCTGCAGATTTATCTTGTTAAAAAAAAGCTTGGTGTGTCAAGTAATTACATTGCTAGTATTTTTCGTTGTTGTGTGACGACCCCTACTTTACCTGTTGTGTGTGTGTATGTCCCTTTAACGTTCAGCACTGATAGAGGGCACCTGGCTGTCGGTACGGTCCTGAGGAGTGAAAGGCCCGAGCCAGAGACTTGCTTGCTCTCTCTGTTGGAGGATCTGTTTCGGAGAGCAGCTACCTGACTTATGATTTTGTTTCCCTTCACCTTAGCTTGACATTCAACACTTTGCACGACCACACCATGTTCACACACCCACACCTACACTACTGATCTTACTGATTAACACATCCCATTGTGGTAGCTCTGTTTAGTTTAATGGTAATAATAAATATCTTTCCTTATATCGCGTCCGTTCCACGTTTTTGTTATGGCCAAGAGCCAGGCCGTGACAGTTGTGAAAAAAAAGTCGCCCCCTCTGATTTTTTAACAGCCCCCTCAGTCATTTCATCCTGGAGTCGGGCCTGCAGCTGCCACTGCACCCTACCCCTACACATTACCCCTCCGTTTGCGCGTTTGTACGCAGGATCCGCAACATTAGGTGCTGTTCCAAACCAACAAGTGTGGAGGGGGAGTGGCTTATCAAGCCCTCAAACAGCGAGTGTGTCCATCAGGCGCGTCGTTTTTCTTTAGCCCCGGACAAATTCTCCCTCAATAATATAATATTTTAACCGTACTTTACCTAGAGGATGGCAGGATTGTAATTTCCCATGTTCAGTGAATGCAACCGAGGCAAGACACCACCAGACCAGAGCCCTAGAGAGATAAGAGTTACGACACTCTTTGATGTCGCCGCAGACCCGGCGGCAGACATAAGTCTCTGGGCGGGCATTTGATTTACCAGGGCGGGCGGGCCCACCCCGAAACGTACATTTCCCGGGAAATCTCGAGATTTGTCAAGGGGAGGGGGGAGGGGGGGTTTAGGTTGCCATAAGGCTGTTGACGGTCTATTTATAGGCTACATCCATTGGTTGGTTTCGTGGCACATTTGTAACGCTGTGCCAACTTGGGCAAGCACGCAGGCAAACTTGAGCGCACACAGGGTGGAGAGGTGGAGTGAGGTTGAGCGATGGAGAGAAAGGGAGAGAGAGATTGAGCGAGGCAGAGAGCGTGTGCAGTGGTCTGCTTGCGCACAGAGCAGGAGTTTGTGAGAGAGCCGGCTTGGGAGTCAATTTCTCTTCAAAATATAATTGAAACCAGCCTCCCTTGTCCCTGGCTGGCTTGCTAGCTCGTTGGTAACGTAACTGATGTCTTCTAATGTGCCTGCATCTGGCGCTGAGTTGCCATATTCCTTTCAAGTGTATAAGTGTGAACCACTTCCTGATATCCATTGTTGCAGATAAATATAAATGATAATAGCCAAACTAACCTAGCGAGAGTAAACTGACAGGCTGCTGTGCCGCATCTCACTCAAAAACCCAGACGACACAACCCAGCGAGAAACCAGTCTCGCGCGCAGCCTTTCATTCAGAATTTCATAGCAAAATAAAGAAAATGCTATTAAACTAATCTTTCAACATAGTTTAAAACAAAAATAAATATTAGGACAAAGCCCTACAAATAACAACAATAAACATAATCAGTGGCGGCTCCAGAGTGTTTGTGTTGGGTAATCTCTGGTCGGGCTAACCCATACAGTGGGGGGGCTCAAGTCAGTATTTGCAATGTAATTACATACACGCTCCCCTTGACAGTGAAACGCCACGCGTGAGGTTTACATTATTTCCCTGTCTCAATCCAAATTGAACTGTATGAATTAAAAAGGCACATTTGTCTTGTAGTAAATAAAAAGCGTGACCTGGAGCCAATCCTGCAACTTCCCCACAAGTGAAAGAGTTGACCTGCTGAAAGCCCAACTTCTGCAGGGGGGGTCTGGGGGGTTTCTCCCCCAGGAGATTTTTTAAAATACTGACATAAAATACACATTCTGGTACTCTCTTGAGAAGAAAAATAAATAAATCTATTACTACACGACATATTTAAAAAAATTAATGCCATTTTAGTTTTGTGTTACTTTGTTCTGAAAGCTGAACCTGCTGCTCCTCACAGAGAGAAGAGGGAAGAGGCTGTGAGTTACTTTACATTGTGGATAAGGGTGGATAGCCCCCATTGTTCTGTGTGTCCAAATGAAAGACAGCCCACACACCTATCAATCATCAAACCGTGGGGTCTTATTTCATTACGTGTTGATTTCTATCAACACGTAGGTTTGATACTGTAAGCCAACACCCTTCACCCTTCAGTTCCAATTAAAAGATCACAGATTCAACAGCACCCCCACTCACACCTCCCCAGTGGCCCCCACCAGCACTAGGTTTTGAGTCAGCCCCTCACAGACAGACATGTACATGTTTGGATGTAAATTGCCAGCAGAGGGCATCCTTGTCCTGATCAATCTCAAATGTCCATCCTGATCCTCCTGAAACACAGAGCTATTCATTATCACAGAGTCAGCACTCACCATGAACCCAGAAAGCTTTTTATTCAATATTGAATGAATGATTATTTGTCACAACATAACTTAACCCTTGTGTGGTGTTCATATTTTTGTTACTCAGCCAGTGTTTGTAGGTCTGGTGGACCCGCTGCCTTTTTGGGCTTCAATTCAACACAATCAAACTATTTTATGTTAAAATGCTCAATAGATGTTTACTTGATCCCAATTACAAGCAATATAAACAGCATATATGGTTAATATTTGCCCTTTTGCATTTGTTAGATCACATTCATGAATTAAAGTGCTACCTGTTTTTCTGCCCGCTGACCGGCTGGTCCTGTGGCTCGTCTTTTTTGTGTATCTAGCTGATGCTCAATCTCATCCTCTTCTTCAAAGTCACTGTCAGACTCAGACTTCTCAGAAATGTGATCCTCACATTCTGAAACCTCTTCATCATCATCATCATCATCATCATCATCATCAAATGGTTCTCTCTCTTCCAAAATCATTTGCAAGGCTCTCTGAGCAGAGAATCTTTTGGCCATCTTGATCAGTTGTGATAAGGACCCAACTGAAGAAGCTTTATTTATTGTGTCTTGCCCCAAACGTGCAGCTTGGATAGAGAGGGAAACAAATAAAGACTGGTTCCCGCAAAACATAATGTGAGAGCGTGCAGACCGGTTTCGGTGCTTGCATTTATCAACAATGTTGCAACCTTGTGTAATGGCAGGGTAAGAAACACACAAGTCTCACACGTACACACACACTAACAAACACACACACACACACACACACACACACACACACACACACACACACACACACACACACACACACACACACACACACACACACACACACACACACACACACACACACACACACACACACACACACACACACACACACACACACACACAGAAGGCCCAGACAGGTGCACAGGACCTACAATTTCAACACTTGTGCACTTTACAATTGTAAATATAATTAAGTTTCATCACTTCACGAATACCGTTTCTATCAGCAATATAAAGGTTTAATATCATCCATCCACACATATACACACACACACACACACACACACACACACACACACATACAAACACACACTCGCCAACAATAAAGTTGGCTGGCGACTCGGTTAGATTCACAGCATTAACGTGTTTAAAACTAAGCATATAGTGGAGTGTAAAAAGTGACACTCCACTCCTGACAAGGCGTTCTAATGTGAGTGGTGAATATTAAAGGTTGGACTGATGGATGGATGGAGTGTTGTGACTAAGCGTTTAACCTCGATAAAAGATATATTAAAACTACAAGTCCCAACACAACCTGATGTGTGACATAAGTGAGTTGCAGTAAATAGACGGACATTATTAAAGGGAAATAACAAAACAAAGAAACACTTGATTGAAAAGGTGTATAGTGTCACATGAATGTGTGGAATGCTGCTGTGCTGCCACTTGTTCCTGTTGTGTGAACACTTTCTGGAAAGAGCAAGGAGTCCTTCCAAGAAGTGCTGTCTCAGCAAATGAACAGCATATTTCAAAAAGCAAACAGTCATGAGAATAATATTGAGATAAAAAATAACCATGAGAATCAGAATTCCTTAATTTGTCCCGCAACGAGGACGTTTACAACAGCAAGAGTAGTGCAGTTTATTAAAAAGAGTAGACTTATGTATATATTACATATAAAAGTAGACACACGTTATTAATAGTAAAAACACAATCAAATACAAATAAATGACAGATGAGTACACCATGGTAAAAAGAAATGTTTACCATAAAAACAGTAGCTGGTACTGTTTAAAGATTGAAAATAAATTGGAATGCACAAGGGTATGTTGCACATGAGAGTATATTGGACAAAGTTTTGTTTACGGGCAGTGTTATTGCACATCAGGGGTATTACAGTCTATGTGTGTGTGGTCAACCAACAGTTGGTTGAATGATTGCTTTATTCATTATATACTAACTTTAAGGGCCTCTGCACACACCTTCAGGAACAACAGAGACATTCTCCATAGTTCTACCCAACAATCGTGCCAACCACACTTTATTGGGCTATATAAATAAACATTGATTGATTGATTGATTTATCTGTCACTTTGCTTCCCTGTGCCGGCACATGAGGGCGTGTCTGGAGGTGAAATTTGATGAAGCAATATTTTTTTCCAGTTCCTCTTTAAAACAGGTTTCCTGCACGTTAACATTCTTACACCTCCCAAGTGCCTTTTGAGAAACAAGCGTTCCTAAACATCCCAGAAAGACTTTGTCACTCAGGGAATCAAGATGTACCGTCTCCTCTCGGCCCTGATAGCTCTGAGCAGCCTCCAGGCCTGTGGGGGGGAATGTGACTTTGCTCATTCCATATGTGGAGCACAGGCCCCTGGAGATGTTGTGATTGGTATATTGATGCCGTGTCATCATAAAGTGATGGCTCCAGATAAAAGGATTAGACCTGAAAGCTACCACTGCTCAGAGTGAGTATAAAACACATGTGTTTGTTCAATTAGATATTCAGAAGGGATATCTTTCCATATATACACTGAAAAAACTGAAAGGTTGACTTTAATTAAATGTATTAGGTCAACAGATTTCAAATAACTGTATTTGGTTATTTGAAAGCAATAATATTAAGTTTAAATCAAAAATATTAATATTATTGCTTCAAACTGCTACTCTTATATGTGAAATATGTTGTCATAAAACACTTAAACAAAGTCAACGTTTAGGTTTTTTCAGTGTGTGTTATTTATTTGTGCAAAATATATGCTATGGATATAGACTGCTATTTTGCCATTTGGACCATTGTACGTAATAAGAGTAAAATAATTAAAAGTCGGGGAGTGGAAAAGACTCCCACATGAAAAATTACTTAAATCTTGATATAAAAAAAGAAAATTGAGGTCAAATTCACAAATCTACGGGTGAGTGAAACAATGTGGTTCATTGAGAAACATATAGAAATGTTTGGGTTTTTTTTCTCTTACATTTATGACTTTAAACTAGAAGAGTTTGAGTTTTGAGATTATTCTTTAAAATGTATGACTTTATAATCTCAGAGAATGTTTAAAGTTTTAAAAAATGTATGAGATTTTCACAAAGATATACCACCTAAATCTCATTGAATATTTATGATTATGTCAGGGATGGGGAAAATCGGGATCCAAGTGCAGTTAAAAAGACAAAAAAAGTTTTATTAAAAAGCAGACGTGAAGAAAAAAGCAAGAAACAACTAAACATTAAAAAGACCGGGGAACAAGACAGACATGAACACATTTACAAGCATTGGCAGCTAATCAGGACAAAAGACGAACAGGTAACGTGGACTTAAAACGGGAAGGTAACATGGACAAGAAGAGATGGGCAGGCAACATAATAATAATAAATTATATTTATATAGCGCTTTTCTGGAACTCAAAGACGCTTTACAGTATGAGGGAGGTGTAGACAAACAGGGACAGGCAAAACAGACAAGAATAGACGAGGACTATATACACAAGAGTTAATGGGAGACAGGTGGCAACAATCAAGGGAGGGGCTGACAATCACAAGGGGAGGAGAGCTCTGAAACGAGAGGGAAAGGTACGTACCAAAATAAAACAGGAAGTGCAATGACAGGACTAGACAGGTGAAAAAAGAGACTTGACTAAACATGAAACAAATAACATTAACCTGATTAACTAACCTACACCTCTCTTCAGCGAGCAGCATAGGACAGAGAGGGCCCCTATAGAGGGCTCCACCTGTACTTATATAACTAGGGTTACAATACGTAACCCATTGTTATATCTCTCACAGGCTCCGCCTTCTACTGGAATCTATGTGTACAGTGGGTGGAGTTTTCCATTCTTTCTCAATCTTCTTCTCTCTCTTTCGCTCTCAGTTGTTTATCCTGCTCGCTGAAGAGAAAAGGATGACAGTCAGGAGGCGAGGCCGCCTTATATAGGGTGGGCTTGCGCGCACACTCAGGTAGGCCCGCCCGAGGGGCCGGGTATGTTTAAAGATATCTCAGTAGGTGAACGCTCGCAGAGTAAGGTCAAGGGGTAGTACCCATAGAGTCCAGTAGAGGGCGGAGCCTGTGAGATATAACTGTATTAGGTTAGTTCAGTGGTTCCCAAACTTTTTCAGTCGGGCCCCCCTTGGGTAATTGGAAATATTTTCGGGACCCCCCCAATCCGGTTCCCATCTATATTGGTAGGATTAATTGTATATTGTTGTAAAAACATTACATTTGCTCTGCTAATAATAAGAAGATACAAAGATACAACTATAATTTTACATTTTATTATGGATTACACATGAACAAAAGTGCTTGTAATAGATACTGTGAATTAATTTGGCCTAATTAAAACTGGTTGGCCTTCTTCCCTGAGTAGTAGATTTTTAAACTAAAATTTCTTTAAGGAAAATATATTAATGAACTACTATTTCTACTGCAGGTTGCCAACGATCACATCACTTTACCATTCCTATTCCACACATAGTCTATCAATGACTTGTGTGTGCTTGCTTTCCCTTGCAGATCTTCTCAAACCGGGGCTGTTGTTTTGAGACTGCCCCTCTCAGTTCATTCTCAATGTTCAGCTTTGATCTGTATTTGGTTTTGATGGTAGCAACTCACAGCAGAAAAGCCTATCTCACACAAGTAGGTTGTTGCAAAAGGCAGCATTATGCCCACAGCTCTCTGACCAATGAGATATTTTCGAGCAGTGTTTGTTTACAATTGAATAATAATAATAATAATACATTTGATTTATATAGCACACTTTAAAACAACGCTTCCCGCGCCCCCCCTGCAGTACCTCCGCGACCCACCGGGGGTCGCGCCCCACAGTTTGAAAACCACTGGGTTAGTTGAAAGCAATAATATTAAGTTTAAATAAAACATATTAGGTTCAACTTAAAGGTGGGTTAGGTACGTTTGGGAAACCGGCTCGAGATACACTCTTTGTTTTATTCCATGGAATGCTCTTAACATCCCGATAGCAATGAATATCTGAAGTGCTTTGACAAAAAATACATTAAAAAATATCATCTGTGGAAGCCTACCGTAAAAAGTACAACCAATCATCTGAGCCGGCCCGGCTAAAGTAACTGGATGGCCTACCTGCCTGTCAGCCTTCCATCTGTGCACAAACTTATCTCGTGCCCTCATTGGTCATGTGCGCGTTCGTGTGTGTTGGAGGAGGGGCTCTGTAAGGAAGTGGCAGATTTTTTCCGGTTGTGTATTTTCAAATTCTAGCGCACTCGAGCTGGTTTCTCCAAAATGATCTACCCCACCTTTACTATTATTGCTTTCAACTAACCTAATTTAAAGTTTAAATTGAATTAGAGTCAATGTTTATATTTTTTCAGAAACAAAGTTCTACTTGACTTTTTATAAAAATATTTAAATATTTAGACTCTCTTTTGACTTAAAAGGTTAGTCCACTAGAATAACTTTTAGAGATGCATTTTGTCAAAAGTAGCTAAAGCTGTTTAATAAATGTAGTGGAGTAAAATAACATTATTTCCCTTTTAAGTGGAGTAGAAGTATATAGTAGCATTAAATGGAATTTCTGAGGTAAAGTACTAGTACTCAACATTTTACTATGATGCAGTACTTGAGTAACTTCCTGCTGGAGGTTCACCCCGACACCTCTTTTCAAAGCTTCCTTCATAAAGCTGAAATGCCTCTTGTCAACATGTGAATGCAGGTTTATATTTATAGAAAGATATGCCTGCTTTTTCTTGATCACTTAATGTTTTTCTACACTGTACATTTTCAGTTTTGATCTGCTGTCATTCATGAGGTCCTTGGCTGTGATCCATGAAATCGAGAAGATAAATGCGGCTGGCTTCCTCCCAGGAGTGCGTCTGGGATACATGATGTGCGACACGTGCTCCTTCGCCAGCAGGGCGCTGCATAACGTGGAGTACATGCTCGCTGTCAACAGTTCTCTGAATGTGGACTGTGACTACTCGGACTTCAGGCCCAGGGTGAAGATTATTTTAGGGGCTCTGTACTCTGAGGTGTCCATCGCTGTGGCCCGACTGCTGAGTGTGTACATGATCCCTCTAGTAAGTCTCACATTCTGTCTGATAGCAACATTTTATTGTTAAGTATTCAGTAAGTTATTTTCTGTTTTCATTCATTATCACTAATTCAGTTCTAAACAATCTTTTGACGGTGTCTAATGCACTTTGCTGCTACATTAACTGTTTTAATTCATTTCAAGAATTAATTGTGGGCATTTAATACACTGAAAAAACTGAAACGTCGACTATACAAAATATATATAATATAAAATATATAATATCAACTTAATATTATTGCTTTCAACTAACCTTATGCAGTTATGAGACATATGTTGACACAATACATTTAATTAAAGTAAATGTTTAAGTTTTGGAAATATATTTGACTTCCCAATTAGCCCGCCTTCGAAACATTTGCGGTAACTACCCATTTCTCACAGTGACAGTTACCATTATTGAGGGGGAATAAAGTGTCGCTGCAGTCCTGAATCTTTGTGTCCGTGATTAACTTTATGTTATTATTTCCAAAATTCACAACGTATTCTATAAAAAATATTCTTTCATATTCAGTATGAACAGGATGCTGCAGAACAGATAGACATTGCATATGGCCCAAACAAGTCAATACCAAAGATACAAGAGCAAAATCACAACAACCAATCACATTTACTCATACACACACACACACACGCACGCACGCACGCACACACACACACACACACACACACACACACACACACACACTAAAATCACAGCCAACCTTACCAAGTTACTCATACCAGCTGAAAATATCCAAATAACTGATTACGATACGTACAAAATTCAAGTTGAAAAGCTGCTCATCATTTCAAGGCAAAGGGTTGGGTCTAAAGCCCTTCATTTCAAATCCAAATGTGATAGAAGAAATTTGAAATAAATATCAGAATTTGAACTTGGATTAATTCTGCAATATTTGCTGGCTATAGCTAGTTTAGCCTGTTAGTAAGGAAGACAATCATAATCATCGGACATGTTTTTTCAACAGCAGAATCGATTCATGTCTGAGGGCAGCTCTGCTGCACGGGGGGGAATCTGATTGGAAAACTGCTTCAATTTCTAAGAGCTGCACTGGATGCAGCTCAACTGAGGATGGCATTTGCAATGCCATTACGTTAATAGACTACATTTAAAACATATTCATTTCCTGATTCATTCAGCCAGCAGAGGGAGCTTTGAGGTCCCTATCAGCTCACATTTGATCATTTTGTATTTCAAGTAATGTGTTTAGTACCGATCCTAGCTTCGGTTTAGTTTACTGTACAGAAGCTGGGTCCATGCAGCACTTGGACCCTGCTTATTTGTATCTGTTACCAGAGGGAATTTGTTGCAGTTGGTAAGGCATGAGGTTAGCTGTTTTTACCACGAGTCATTTTGCTAAGATAGGTTAAGCACATACTGGGAAAAATGTTCCCTCATCCCACCAAAACTAAATTGGAATGATTTCCTCATCTATCTTCTACTAGACTTCAAACATATTTTACAATATCTATTACAGATTGTTTCAGTATATCAAATAAGATATTATTTAACCAAAGGCAATTCCTGTTCCAGAGTTGCAAAAGATTCAATCGTGAACTATTGCCTACTTAAATCTGTAGTTCTTTATTTTGTTGGTAAATTGAAACATAATTTGCTGGGTGCAAATGTGAGGATATAAAGAAACTTTTGGTAGCTTAAATTCTACAAAGAATTCATTATTAATAAGGTTCTGTATTTAAAGAAATACATTTTTCATCACCAGCTGAGCAGCACATCCTCTGCAAAGGACCTGAGTGAAAAGCGGCGCTACCCAAGTTTTTTGCGCAATATTCCCAGTGACAAGCATCAGACCAAAGCGTTTGGCCAAGTGATGCGTGCTTTCGACTGGAACTGGGTCGGGGTTGTGTACGAGGACGATGAATACGGCACTGCAGCTTTCCAGAGCTTCCTCAAGGATGCCGAGGAAAACAGCGTGTGCTTGAACTACAAGGAGGTGTTGCCCGATTCCCTCGATAATTCACAGAGATTGACACGTATCAAGCAGGTCGCCGAGCGCATCCGCTCCTCCACGGCCCGGGTGGTGCTGCTGATCCTCAGGGCGGGGCTGGTGGAGGCCCTCTTCAAGGAGATGATCAGGACCAACACATCGAGGACCTGGATCGCCAGTGATGCCTGGTCCAGAAGCCGGTCCATCGCTCAAATGGAAGGGATCAACAAGGTGGGGGACATCTTGGGCTTCACATTTGTTACAGGCAAGAATGAATCCTTTGATACATATCTCAATAATCTAACGGTGACTCCAGGAGGATACAACCACTTCATTGAGGAATACAAGAACCTGAGATTTAACTGCACCCCAGAATGTTTCTCAGACAAAGCTCCGTCCTATTGTCCCAGTCCTGATGAATTGAAAATGAAAGCTGACAATGCTTGTAATTTCAAGGATCCCCAAGAGCAAAATGATGACCATCTCGTAACGGCTCTTGACACAAGTGAAGCCTTCCTTCACAGACTTGCTGTGTGGGCCACCGCACATGCTCTCAAAAAGCTACTGAAGTGCACCAGTTCTTGCCAGGGAGAAATCAACTTCCCACCATGGAAGGTGAGAATGTATATTATCTTCAGATGAGAACAGATTTAGATTTAAAAGTGTAGATCCTCCTAATTTGTATGGTAAAGGCATGCTACTGTGATTGATCTCTGAAAAAGGACAATTATAATTGACATTCATTCCACCCTTTACTTTGCAGCTTCTTGAAGAACTGAAGAAAGTTCAGTTTGAGTTTGAAAACAGCAGTTTCCTTTTCGACAAAAATGGTGATTTTGAAGATTCTTATAATCTGATCATATGGGAAAAGGATGGAGACCACAGAAGATTCCTAAAGATTGGGAACTACAATGTCCTCAATAAACAAATAGAATTGGAAAAAAAAGATGTCATCTGGTTTTCAACAGCAAACACCACGGTGAGTCCACAGCCTTCTCACACCCACAGGTTTGATTGCTGCAATAGTCAGGTGAGTCACTCTCTGTGTCCTTACCCAAGACTGTAATTAGGAAAGAAAAGGTCCGGGGGTCTGAAGACTTGACCAGCCTTAAGCTTTAAACTGCAGTCCACTACTCATCATAGTGATCAGCCACATTGTAATGGAGTTGTGAAACTAGTTAAGTTTGAAATTCTATCTTAAGTTGATATATTCTTGCATAACTTTTCATGCCTGAATTTGGTTCATCTTTGACTCTTCTACCATAAGATTGTTGACACCTACTAATGACTTAAATATGACACTGAGGCAACCTTTGGCTGCAAACAAGTGAATAATGCTGGCAGAGAATAAATTCAACTTCAGCATGAAACATAATCCAAAGCGGTGACCTTTTGAAATGAAAGCTATTTTATTTTGTTTGCAAGTAAGCATATAATGATGAATGACAAAGTGAACTACACATATATTGTACCTGTAAATGTAGACATACCCAGGTCTAAAGCATTTCCATTGGGATCTAGCCAGGTTAAAAGAGAACCACCTTCCTGACACGGAAACTCTGGCCTTTAGCTCAAATGACCTCACCCCCCCTCTAATCTTGTAGTATCTGGACCAAGCTATGTTTGTTGGATTGTATTCCAGGCTTTGATAGAGGCCATGTGGAAACAGACATTTGGAGTTTTGCATTTAGATGTGATGTGGAGACACCTTGCATGGCCTAGTTTGTTTCATGTGCAATGGACCTCCAAAGACCCTGACACTTAAGGCAGACTTTAGACACTGTTTTATTTTTAAGTTTGTTACTGTGGTTGGGCCTTGGCCATGAATATCCAATATGGGAATGGAGAGTGTCCTTTGTTAAAACAACCAATGTTTTTTCTTTTGCATATTTCAAAAACTCATTTTGAAAGAATGCTTTCACAAGTTGACCCTCTCTACAGTCTGATCAGTTAAAGTGACTCTTGTTCTCTTGTTTTCTGTCTCAGATCCCTCAGTCTAGATGCTCAGAGCGCTGCGCTCCCGGCTCATTTACGAAGATCCTGAACGCATCCTGCTGTCACAATTGCACCCTATGTGTAGCGGGGACCTTTTCAGCTGGATGGGGTATGCCTGAATGAAACTGATACTGATTTATGTTCAATTAACTGACAGGTGTTGTTTTGGCTGTCTGAATCATGCTGCGTCTTTTCAAAGTCAATTACTTAGGGCTGTTTCAGATAAGTGTACCTCCTGTAGAACTAAATAAACCATAATGGCCTTATTGTAACCATCTATATATCCTGTTCTTTCAATATTCTAAATCCTGCACAACCCTTTGTACATGTTGCACATTTCTGTTCCACACTACCTCTTTTTAAATCCGCAAAGCTTGAAAATAGTATTTGTCCCATTGTATTATATTTAACTGTATTTTGTGTAAATATTGTCTTTGTTTTGCATTTTTACAATAGTCTTAAAATATATTATAGTAGTATTATTAGTAGTGTTTTGCTACGTATAATTATTTCTGTGTCTTTGTATGCACCATTTATACCAATGTACATTCTAAGGAAAGTGATTCTGACCCTGATTCTGATCTCTAACAGACCTGGATACCTGCCAAAGGTGTCCCAATGGAACTTGGTCTCTCAAGGGTTGGACTCAATGCAAGCAGAGAAAGGAGTCCTTCTTGCGATGGAGCGACCCTCTTCCCATCATCCTGACGGCAGCCGCAGTGTTTGGCATCTTGCTCTTGTTGGTTACCTTCATTATCTTTCTGGTGAACAGAAATTCCCCGCCAATGAAGAGAGCTGAGGTGAGATTGTCCTGCGTGATGATGGCCGGTCTGTCAGTGAGCTTTGCGAGTGTGATATGGTTCATGGGGAGGCCCAACGTTCATCTGTGCCGGGCCCGCCAGGTGACGTACGCCCTGGGCTTCACCCTGTGCATGTCCTGCGTACTCGTCAAGGCCTTCCGCACCTTCCTGGCTTTCCTTCCCTTTGGCCAGCTGACAAGCAGGCGACTACATAAACTCTACAAGCCACTAGTGATCGTCATCGTGATAACCTCGCTACAGGGGGTCATCTGTCTGCTATGGCTGATCTTTGATTCTCCTGATATTGATGACACACCTCCACACCCACAAAGCATGACACACTTAATCCAATGTAGGGAGGGCCACACATACATAGGTTTTGGTATTATGTTGAGCTACATAGCTCTGCTAGCATTGATTGGCTTCCTCTTGGCCTTCAAAGGGAGGAAGGTTCCCCAGGAGTTCAGTGAGACAGGCAACATCATCTTCAGCATGTTGATGTACTTGTTTGTATGGGTGTGTTTCATCCCAGTATATATCAAGAACAATGAAAGTAGCACCACTGTGCAGACTTCAGCCATTCTAGTATCCAGCTATGGCATCATCTTTTGCCATTTTTTTCCCAAGTGCTACCAAGTGCTTTGGAAGTCAAACACGGAAACACTGGAGAGGATTCTGAACAAATGGCGAGCCATCTCTAGTCCAAAACATGATGTGGTGACAGAGATAAACATAGATGTCCCTCGAGTTACTTTATCCTCAGAAAAGAGTGACAGCTTTATCATATCAAGTACATCACCTACATTGTGTAGCTCAGGGACACTGTGCATATCTTCCTATACTACACTAGTTACAAAACGCAAAATGACGCGTAAGAGGAGTATATCCTGTTAAAAGTGATTCCAGGAAGGTTTGCTGAACTGCATCGATATCATAATATACCTGCTTCCCTTTTGAATGTGAATGTTTTGTAAATGTGTTTTGTTGTCAATCCATAAAAAACTTTATTATACAGACAACCATGGATGATTTGTGTGTATTGTATCCAACTCCAATTAATGTGAAATTTAAAATGATTCTTAAAAACATGTTGAAGACTTTGAGACACTCTCTGAGGATGCTTCCCATCAGGACAACAACCTGTTATGTTGGGACTTTATCTCTGAACATTGCATATTATTCAAACCTTTGCATATTCCTTGGAAATGTTTTCATTTGAATAAATTAGCTATTTTCTATTTTCATATTTGTATTTCCATTTTTGGGATGGATTTCTTGATATTTGCATTATTTTATTTAGTTTTTTATTTTATTCTCTCTTACTAAGTTTATGATATGCACCAATACACAGCAATACACATGTATGTTGGCAAACAATGTACATTTGGGTTTACCTTCAAATAATGAAGATAATACACTTAATATGCTAGATTAGGAGGCTGCCTTTGTTTACTAGTGCAGATGGCCATGCATTATCACAATGCATTATCACAATGCATTATCACAATGCATTATCACAATGCAGGGCCATCTGATTGGACAACACACAAAAAAACAGCCAATAACTGAAAACACATTTCTATAGCGAATTACCATAACCTAGTCTTGTTATCAACAAATAATTATGTTAACGTAAAAAAAATATTTAAATTTAACCGAATAGAATTGAACTGTATTTTGTTAGTTGAAAGCAATAATATTAAGTTTAAACCAACACAAGTTGATATGGGTTCAACTTAATATTATTGCTTTCAACTAACCTAATGTTGACATAATACATTTAAAGTCAATGTTGATTTTTTTCAGTGTGCTCTGGATAAAAGATATATTAAAACGTCCCAACACAACCTGATCGTGTGACAGCAGTAAGTTGCAGTAAATAGACGGACATTATTTCAGGGAAATAACAAAACAAAAGAAACATTTGATTGAAAAGGTATAGTGTTACATGAATTTGTGGAATGCTGTGCTGCCACTTTTCCCTGTTTGGTGCATGATTCCCAGTTCTTTACAACAAGCCACGGCTACTCCTGGACTTTCTGGAAAGAGCAGAGAGTCCAGCCAATCAGACTCAATGTGCTGGGCTGTCAAATAAACAGCATATTATTTGAAAAAGCATACGATGAGAATAATATTGTTTCTATCACAATCAGAATTCCTTTATGTGTCCTACAACGGGGAATTAACCCTTATACAACAGCAAGAGTATAGTGCAGATTAATTCATAAGAGTAGACTTAGATATTATATAAAATAGTAGGTAAACATTATTAATAATAAAAACACAATAAGTGAAAAAACGAACAAATAACAATAAGTATACCATGGTAAAAAAAACTAAGTAGCAGTATATTAAAAAAAACGACCATATAGATAATATAGACGTAACTGGTAGGGGAGAGTGGGGTGAGATGAGCCAATGTGGTCCTCTGGGCAAAGACAACAACAACTGTTACTTCAAGATGTATTCTGTCAATCAAAATGAAAATAATACATGTATCACAAAGGGCCCTAAAAATATGACTTCTCAGAAAAATAAATGGTCTTGTGGCTTAACTTGGGGTAAGATTATCAAAGGTGTTAATTGAGCCATCTGGGGGTAAATTGACCAATTGACTTTTTCAAGTTTAAACCTAAGCAACAGTAACATAATATATAATCTTTTCTCTATTTGCCACTAATTATAGATTTGATTTAAATCAAAGTTTCAGTTTTTTCAGTGTGTGTATGATAACGGCACCCGCCTTCACCAGGCTGTGAGGATCAAGAGGATGTCATATGACATGCTCTACCTCATTTAAACTTGGATAACACATGTAAGCATGTGTTGTTGATGAAATGACCCAAACTAGACGTTGAATTATCTGTCAAATAAAGTTGAATTTAATTAAATGGGGCGAAGCCTGCAAGCTAGTTCAGGCAGTCCACTCGAGCACCAATGACACATTAAAACGTGACGCACCTCGTCTCTCGTATACCCGCCGCAGCCGGATTAGGGACCTCTCGGGTTTAACATGTTAACATTGATTGATATGACTGGGATTAAATCAGTTTATACTTCTGCCAGGGGATGCCGTCCCTCAAAATCTCCTGCGACCCTCTTGCCACCCCATGAATATTTTTCTAGATGCGCCCCTGGTGGTGTGGGAGCTGCTGCTCGTTCCAGCGGCGTCTGAGCCATGCTCTGAGCTATATGTTTCGGATATGAGGCAGGCTTCTTCCCCTGTGGATGATGATTCGCTTCCAGAGTCGGAGATAGCGAGACACATGTGCAAAGAACAGCACCAACAGGTAACCTGAACATATGGAGGACTGTGTAGAGCAGCAGCTATGTGAATAAAGCAGGCGAGCAGCAGCAACATGAAACACAGCAGCAGGAACATGAACGCAGCAATAGCAAGTGAACACAGCAGTGGCAGCAGCTGCATAGCGAGGAAGACGCAGGAAGACCTGGCAGCTTAAATAGACCGGCATGTTTAGGAGAATGTGTTTGGTTGGTTGTACACTCAAAAAAATGATTTGTTAAACCAACATGATTTAATTACGTGACAAAATTCCACGCAATTACATTATGTTACTCTAATTTAAATGAAATATGTACATAATACATGATTCACTGTTGTTAACCCAACACATGTTTATCTCATTCATCCAATGTAAAATTAATACTTCAGGTTGACATATTTTACTTTAGCTTAACTAACATGTGTTTAGCATGTTGGTTCTATTTAATTCAATTGCATGGAATTTTGTCACATAATTATAATATGCTGATAACACTAAATTTAGTCTAACAGAACCATTAAGTCACAGAAACACAATCGTGCTAATAAAAAACCTTTATTAGCACAAAATGAGAAGTTAACATTGTCTCTCTAACATTGACTGATTAAAACACATTATACACATTATAAAACAGAACCTCACAAATGGTGTCAAAAATGTACTTCAAATGGTATGAAAAATGTAATTCAAAGGGTAACAGAAATGTTCCTTAAAATAGCAAATGTCTGAACACATTAGACATAACTCAAAAACATTCCTAACAGAGAACCTTGTTAGGAATTTATACAAGCAAATTACCCTATAAGCCAATTGTCAGGCTTAGACTGTATGAGCTCTTTCTTACTCCACCGGCACAAAGTGAGTGAGTGAGAGAGTGAGTGAGTGAGAGAGTGAGTGAGTGAGTGAGTAAGAGAGAGAGTGAGTGAGTGGCCGTTTCTCAATGTGGAGTACACCTGCTGCAGAGCCACTATTTCAAGTATACTACGTAATCGAATGGCGCCGAATGCTGGGCATTTAGATGCATTTAAACAGTCCTTCGACGCCACTCGATTACGTAGTATACTTGAAATAGTGGCTCTGCAGCAGGTGTACTCCACATTGAGAAACGGCCTGTGTGTGAGTGAGTGATATCCTGGAGGACTCACTCTGCCCCTAGTGGACAGGTGTACTCTCTGCCCCTAATGCAGGAACCTCAGGTGCATGTAGAAACCTCTGGGGTACATGGGCAGATTCTGGTAGGTACATTTAAAGACTTTGTACATAGAGAACAACAACTATGACATCCAATGTTCCCATTTAAAATAGCAAATGTCTGAAAACACTTAACTTAACTGACCCTCAAAAACATTCCTAACAGAGAAACTGTACAACGTCAGCTATTACATTGGGCTCATTGAGCCATTTTGATTTTGAGCGCTTGCACTTTGGTTGAAAGCTTGTTTCCATCCAGGTTCATCAACAACTTTTGGAAGACTTCTAAGGTGAACTTAAGGTTTGATGGGTAGCTCAGGTTAAGTGCATAAATCAATCCAAACAGCAAGGCACATGCACAGGCCACATTTCCCAGGTCATTCAGAACTACTACACCCTCTATGGCAATTCCGATGTCCTCAGGCTTTTCTGTGACATCCACTCCCTCTTTTCGGATGACATAGATTCCCATCACTGTCTCTGCAATCTTCTTCTTGGCCTCAGCAATGTCACTGCTCTGTGGAACACAAACAGAAAATGATGAAGCTATGCACTGATCAGATTGTAAGGGTCCAAAAAATGTTAACACCTTTGAACACTAAGACATCTGCATAATAATGTAGCTAACTGGCAAGGGGGTCCTAATTGGTGGAACTGCCGGGGGGGGCGGTCCTGCTTGTCTCTCGCTCCCTCATGTGTCTATTTACTGCCCTTCCCAGTCTGTGTATTCAAGAGTGTTTCGGTGTCGTGTCTATTTTAGTTTTGTTGTTTAATAAACCATTTTATTTTACTGATGACTCCTTTTTCATGGTCACCACAATAATTTAAACTAGAAATGGTGCAGAGAGCACAGACCTCCGCCCATGAATGCATTTGTGGCTCTGTGCGCGTGCGTGCGAGCAGGACATGTTTGGTATTACTGCATTTGTTAGGTCGAGAGCTTTATGCCCATGTCTGTGACCTTCCCACGTTAAGATATGGCCGTTTCAACCCCATCCCACCGGCCTCTGTGGCGCCCTCCTCGTGTCGCAGCCAGTGGTTCGGTGCACTCCGTGCTCTCCCCCCACACACCCCAGGCTAAACCTTGTGTCTCTAGTCCCCCCACACAGGGAGCTGTTTTGTTTTAATTTGGGGATCTGCCCCGTGATTCGGATCCGCTCCAAAAATGGGTTCTTCCTTAACCCATGCTACACCCTTCCACTGAGTTTCATGAAAATTGGTCTGATACTTTTTGTGTAATCCTGCAGACTAACAGACAAATCCATACATGCGACCGAAAATATTACTCTCCGCCAAGGTAATGAATTCAAAATAAGATTAAAATGACTTACCAAATACTCCCCAACAAGTTTTCCACTGTCCTCATGGAGGTATGTACAGAGACATTTGAGGATGCACTCCCGTCTTACTTCAATGTCATCACTCTGCAGAAAGGAAGAATAGATAGATCAATTGAAAATTTGTGTTGAACCTGTCATGCCCTACACCTAGCTCTCCCCTCTGGCTGTCTCGATGAGTGGGCGTGGCTGCAGGCTCCAGTTGGTGCATCCATCAGTGGTCCATCAACTCTCTTATCACCACCATGCAGTATCAACCCTGGCTTTTCAACCACTCCTCGCCAGATTGTAGTTTGCTACTCTCACTTTAGTTGTGCTGGCTCTTTTATATTTTGTGTATCTGTGACCTGGTTACTAATAGTGATCTCTGCCTGCCACCTCTGGTTCCTCCCTGCCAGCCTACCTGCTCCCCTACCTGCCAGCCCCCCCCCCTATCAGCCTGCCTGCCCCACACGTCCTTAGCCACCTGTCCCGGATCTCTCATTAAACCCCATCCAGAGTGCCGTGTCTTGCCTGCCTGTGTTCCCCAGTCTGACCTTAACAGAACCTCTGACATTGCACAACACAGACAACTGAATGGAGAATGGCTCTTACACTATTTCACTAATACTACAACCCATACCACATGACAAATAAAATCCATAGGAAATTGTGCTGTTCTGTAAAGATTAAGTTTGATAGATTAATAAAGCAGAATAATTTACCCTATCCATGACTGCAATGGTGCTCCTGATTTCTTTTCCTGCAGCACCTCCTTTGTTGATGAAGACTTTTACCAGCTGGTCAGAGCACTCATCGAGTTGAGATAGGAATTTTGATGTCAGAGGGACAGTGGTAACTCGCATGAACTCCCTGTTGATCTGAAAACACATGAAGATGGCAACAAAGTTTACAAAGCAAAATTGTTTAACCATTCTCATTTAATCAAAATGTCCAGTGTCAAAATATTAACATATGGTGCAAAATGTAATAGCATATTACTTACTTCACTCATTTCAAACAGAGCCGGCCATCTGCTTTTAAAATCTGCAACCAGTGGCTTGTCCTGGACAACCTCTTGTCGTCGGTATGAGAAGGTCCTCTCCATTTTTTCTGAATTTTCTTTCAAATAAAAAACATCTATATTGATTCTGACTTTTCTACATCCAACTCACAGGTTTATCATTACTTTGAGAAAAAAGATTATTAATTTAACCCTTTTAGAAGGGAAGATATGGTCATTTGTTCTGGGAATGTCATTTGAGCCTGAGACCTGAAAAACAGGCTCAGGGCTTAACAGGTTAAGAAGCCCTGAGACACAGTTTCGTGAAAAAACTACCCGCCAGACCCGGATTAGGGTCCTCTCGGGCTTAACAGGTTAAGGAGGATGGCTTTTCGGGCTGTTCCCGGGCCTTCACATAGCAATCACTAGGTAGTATATTCCCCTCAAAGCTACAGTGCTTAAGGGGGATGGCTTTTTCCCCTCAAAGCCACGGTGCTTAAGGGGAATGGCTTTTCCAACTCAAAGCCACAGTACTTAAGGGGGATGGCTTTTTCCCCTCAAAGCCACGGTGCTTAAAGGGGATGGCTTTTTCCCCTCAAAGCCACGGTGCTTAGGGGGAATGGCCACGTGGCAGTTTCGCCAGGCCCTCTACTTATCAGACTAATATCACCAGCGTCAGGCTCTCAGTCCTCGCAGTTTTGGGGAATAGGTATGTAACCTCCATGCCGTGTTGGGGGAGAGTTATCTAATCTCCACACGTTGTTGGGGGATAGTTATCTAATCATCACTCAATGTTCTTTATAAGTCTGTTGAGTGATGAGGCCCGAGCCTAGACGCCAAACTCAAACTATAATATAGTTTATTAGAAGCAGCATATTATGCTGCTTCTAATAAACGTATTAAGAAACACGTGAGTTGTCTGACCGAAATGTATTATGTCAACAGATTTCACATAGTTTAATTGGGTTAGTTGAAAGCAATAATATTAAGTTTAATAAAACATATACAGTTCAATTTAATATTATTGCTCTCAACTAACCTAATACAGTTATGTGAAATCTGTGGAGATAATACATTTAATTAAAGTCAATTTTTCAGTGTTTTCAGTGTACACGTATGTATTATATATATATATAATACATATATATATATATATGTATATATATATATATATATATATATATATATATATATATATATATATATTTCTCCATACAGCAATAAATAGCTGTGAAATCCCTGACATGACCTCTATCCTGAGAGGAGAGGTCAGCTTTACAGTTTACGTGACTGCTGTTGTGCAAGGCTGAGATAAAAAGCTGGAGCATAGCCGACTGATTAAATTACTACTGATCCACCTGAAAGTTATTACAGCCGATTGTGACACACGCCATGATCAAGAACAACTGACCTCACTATTGGAACACGTTATAAACACAGCTTTCTCAGAATCAGAATTCCTTTATTAGTCCTGCAGCAGGGATATTTACAGCGGTACAGCAAAAGTGACTTAGCAGATAAAAGGCAAGTAATAATGAAGTAGCCAACATGTTAAATATAGAGAAAAATCACAAATTAGAATTAAAAAATGAAATAAAAATAAATACTCATCCATGGCTTGAAAATGAGTAGCAGCATTTAAGTGAACATATAAAGGTTTGAGATACAACATTTGTAACGTTAGTGCACAGTAGAATTGCCAAAAGAAGTGTATATATTGCACATGACAGGTGTGTTGCACCAGATCTCAGCAGTCTGTGGTTGTCTGATTCTCTCTCTCATTGTAGCACTCCTCTGCATTCAGTGCATATTTTCCACTATCCTCTTCATATCAGCCTTACCAGAAAGGATCAGATTCTTCCTGGTTAGCAATGAAAGGAAGCCAACATTAGATTATTTCCAGCTGCCTGTGAATGCAACAGTCAAAGTCACAATGTGGCTATTGTGGTCGATTACAAAAAACTGAAGATTTAATCGGTGTCGCAATGCAGAAGTTATGGAGTTCCCTCAAACCCAGTTAGCAGATAGTATTTCTGATTTCAACAGTGCTGGAAGTACAGTAGTACTCTGATCCTTTACCTAAGTAAAAGTACAAAAACGATTGTCTTAAAGTTAAATAGGTTTAAATATCTTAAAAATGAACTCGTTATGGATGGTTTCACAGTATTATATTATTATGGTTATCATTTTATCCTGTTTTCATACATGTGAGAGTATCTTAGTATTATAGTTTGTCAATGTGGACCAAATATATAATACTTGAAATACTGGTTAGATTAGTAGAACAGTACTGCCTATCATGTGTTTTTAGTTATACAAAGAGTGTTAAATAAATAAAGTACAATATTTACCTCTGAGATGTAGTAACGTAGAAGTATGAAGTAGCATTAAATGTAAATACATAGGTAAAGTACAAATGCATCAAAAAAAGTACTCAAGTACAATACGTTTTCTTTTTTAACTTGTGCATTACTTTAAGAATCTTCTCCCATAGGTGAACAGCTGTGTAATGTGAAGTGAAGTCTTGTACCTGTGAAACTGTCAAGAGAAAAATATCTGACAAATGAATCATAGTGTGGTTCATTTCAGATGGAAACATATATCCTTCAACACATAACCTTTAAAAGGAACACATGAAAAATAATTTAGAAAAAGTCACACAGCAGGGATCTCCTCCCTTTACGGACAAACATGCAAACAATTGAATTGTGTCAGGAATAGACTAAACTTACAGAACAAACATCGGAAATAGCAGAGGTCTTAGTTCTTGTACACTGAAAAAACTGAAGCATTGACTTTAATTAAATGTATTATGTCAACAGATTTCACATAACTGTATTAGGTTAGTTGAAAGCAATAAGGAGGTTTCAATAATAGGTTCAACATAATGCTATTGCTTTCAACTAACCTAATACAGTTACAGTATATGACATGTGTTGACATAATATGTTTAATTAAAGTCAACGTTTCAGTTTGTTGAGTGTCCTGAAGTAAAATAATGTAACTTACCAGAATGTAGGAATACTTACAGTAAAAGTCCTGCATTCAAAGTACAATAGTATTAGCATCAAAATATAGTTAAAGTACCACAAGTAAAAGGAGTCATTGTGTAGATTGGTCCATTTATTAATACATATGATATATTTTGATTATAATTATTTATGTATTGATGTGTTTATCAAGCTTGTAAAAGGTGTAACACATTTTAATTCCTTTATTTACTGCTGGGTAGCAAGTTAATTTAATCCAGGTGTGACAAAAATACTTTTTTTTTATTTGCAAAGTGACTAAAGGTACTACGTAAATGTAGCAGAGTAAAAGTACACTATTAACATCTTAATTGTAGTGGAGTATAATTACAAAGTAGCATAACATTGACATTTTCAAAATTGTACTTAAGTACAGTACTTGGTAAATATACTTTACACTACTGAGAATTAACAAATTAAAGATATAGTAATCATAGATGAAGAATGGATCCAGGCTGAGCATCTTTAGGCCTCATTAAAAACAGTTTCAGCAATGGAGACTGCACAAAAACACAAAAAATAAAGCCTAAATATAGATTATATTAAAGGATAAGATTAAAAGAGTATATCAATATTATAAGTTAAATATTTCCCTCTCACTTGAGTTAAATTGCAATGTAAATGCAATGTAATTAAGTTAAAATTGCCAAACCAGGTCTACTAAGCAGGGAACATTAATCAGAGCTCCAGCAGTGTAAGCTCTGTTGGCCAACAGCGTGTTTGGTTCCTGCAGTTCATCTGGGCGTGGGTGGCAAGGATGACAGTCTCATTTTCGTTTTTCTCTGAGCCTCTACAGTCTACAAAGTGTTTGGTTGAAGAGATTTACACAGTGATGTAGTCCTGATATGTTCAGCTGATATTCCATGAACCATTTCTGATAGGGCTGAGCCTAGAATGTATTAAATATAACATGTTAGTTAATTGACGCTTTACCAAAAGGCACTTACATGCACTCTAATGTCGTAGATATGCCTATGGGGGCTTTTGAGGGATCAAACCACTGACCCCCGACCCCTCCCCCCCCCCCCCCCCATTGGCAGGTCAAGGAGTATAACATTATATTTCTAATGTGAAAGACAGTTTTAAGAATGACATAGCTTAACCAACACGATTTGCAATGGGAGAGAGAGAGATACATAATTAGTTTTGCAAAGACACAACTCCAAAAAATATGTAATATATTTCTTTACAGTAAGGTAAAATATTATACAACAAGCTAAGCAACACATCTCTGAAAATAGTTATTTATCTCTGAGTGAACCCAACAGTTGCATGTAAACTACCACCAGCACAGTGGATGAGGCGGAAAACATCACCTGACAGTAGGCTCTGATTAACCTGATGAGCTTAAAGTCTTACATTTCAATGCTTGTGTGTATTTGTGTGTGTGCAAGTGTGTGTGTTGATGTACTTAACATGACCATCTGTGCATGCTGAAGAGAAGAACCCCCCCCCCCAATACGTCTTATCCTCACAGCTCCTTACCATCACAAGCCTCGGTAGGTAGTCAGTACAGGTTTCAGTTTGTGCACTTTTTTACTGAGAATAAAGCATTAACTAACTGCAGAAATATATTCAAACTAACGTCTGGAGGATTGCCTGTCAACAGAAGGACATCATTGGAGGATTTTAGAAGACCTTACTTATGGATTTACACTTTGGCTTTCCCTTTTTTTCCCTGACTTGATTTTCTTCAGAGAAAGAGATTAAGGTTTCTTGAACAACATTTAAATGCACAAATGGGCTCCTCTCCATCCAAAGGAAAGTTATTTTCTAAAACAGCAAATTCTCAACCTCAATCAGATTTGCCAGATGAAGCACCACGGGAGGGTGTTGATTCTAGACCTGAAGAAGAAAAGGGTGAGTGTTTCAAGACTGACGAGGAAGAACATGAACTTCCTCTTCCCATTGAAGAACCTCATACGAAAGAGATTGATTGTTCTCAGCTGGCCTGCGACGCAGCAGTGGCCCAAAACACAGAGGACATTAAAGAAACAGAGGTGGATGTGAGGCCGTTAGGAATAGTCGAGGAGATTGTACAAACAGACACATGTACAACAACAGAGAAGATAAAGAAGAATAAAGGCAGGAGAAGGTCTACTAAAAAGCAAAGAAAAACGTCTTGTATCCAGAGAAAGGTGGACTTCCCTCCACACATGGTGAGGGCTCACGTGGCAGCCTATGCCTATCTGAATCCGAACATCTCCAAATATGAGACCCTGTTGGGCCTGCTGGACCAGGCCGCGCAGACCCAGCTGTCCCTGCAGCCCCCGATATCTGCTTTGGTGTTTCGCTTCGAGGAGATCAACCTGGCTCTAGAGGAAATGGCCGAGGAGGGGGAGCTCATGTTGAAAGAGCATGGGGACAACATGGCCTTGCAATCGTGGATGATGGGCCCCACTATTATGCCATCTAAACCGAAAAATTACACAGGCAACCCCCCAAACCCACCTCCAGATCTGTTACAGCAACTGCTTCAGCATTCAACAGAGAAATTGAGGCTTGTGGGGGGCTCGGTCCACGAACTTAGTGACACCACCCTTGAGGAGGCGGTAGAGTATTTTGCTTCTCTCTCTAAACTGCTGGTTGGGAAGATGCATGCCAAGCAGGCAGCAGAGCAGAGGTTGTTTCAAGTGCTGGCACAAGTGGAGGAAGCTGCCATGAGGAAGTATAACCCAGAGAAGTTGTCCCTGCACAGTCAGGACAGTGGGATTGGGGGAGAAAATGAGAATCTGACGGGGTCTGAGAGGTGCCACCGGCAGCGTGGGAGTGCTGGAGCTGGAATTTGTGGATCTGGATTCAACAATCAAGGTACATGTGATATTCTGTCCGGTAATTTACCCAATCTTGAGGGCTACAATGAGAATGATGAAGATGACGATGAGGATGATGATGATGAAGAGTTTGAGGATGACGAAGACGATAGGCCTGAAAGGCAAAGGTCAAACTCTTCCCCACCAGATCCCAGTCAAGCTTTATTTTACATGTGTGCAAAGTACATGAAGGACCGGCAGCCTGAAGGGAAACGACCCCTGACTACTGTGACTGCTACTGAATACACATCATCCATCATGAGCGTAGACTTTATGATGGAACTACAAAAGAACCGGGGGGACTTGGATCAACAAATGAAAAAGATGGCTGAAGGTCAAGGAAAGAAGGAGTTAGCAGGTCCTCATTATAACCTGTATAGAAATGGACAAAGACGGCATTCATTAAGTGGATCGTCAGGTGCACAAAAAGGCCATTTCAGAACAAATCAATCACCTGGTTCCTCAAAAATGTTAGCACCCAAACCACCAAAGCACCAATCCGTCAGAAGGTTGATAAATACCTTTAGCCAAGGGGTGGATGGTAGACCAGGGCAAAGTCTTGCCAATGTCCCACCTCATATCAGGAGTCACAGAAAAGTTCGGATCCCTCAATTATCTGACACGGTTAATGGTAATGAGGGGGGGTTTGTAATCAATGGCAACAATAACAACAACAGCTGGCCTGAAAGCAAGGATGACCTGGACGTAGACAACCTACCACCTCCGCCCCCAGAGGTTTTGTTGGACAATTCCTTCCAGAGAGATGATGGCATACTAGGAAATAAGGAAGGCTCACAGGAAGATTCAACTCTAAATCTCCCAATAATAAACCAAAAGACGGGAGTGTCCAAACGCCTCAAGACATCCATTCAGAATGTGGAAGTGCTGCCAAACCGAGTCAGCGCCAGGTCAAGATCGATCACTATCTTTCCTGCCCGTCCTTTAAGACAGGATGCTGTTATGGGGGCACAAGAGCCAGAGCAGCAATCAGAAACGTGGAAGAGATGTAGAAGTAATGAACTCTATGAAGGCGAGATGCGCTCCTACAGCCTTCCTGTGACAGCACCACCTGTTTCTAGAGTGCGCCTACCGCCATCTTGTCCTTCTGTGTGCCACAAATATCCAAGCCCTCCTGCGTTTAGACCTCAGTCCACGTCTCACCCAAGTTCTCCAGTAGAAGTGACACGTGCCACAGATAACAACAATGAAGAGATAATTCCGTCTGTGTCCTTTCGCGATGCCCGCTCGGTCTTCTTACAAAAAGACTCACAAAACTCCCAGACCTGCTTCACATCTGGAGGTACTGTACTTCCCAAACTCTGGGAAGAGAGATCCCGAGGCAGGCTTTCCACAAGAGGGGTAGACAATTCTGACCGTCGCACCCAATCAGAACGTAGGCCAACTTCCCATTCAGAGTTTTCTAAAGGCGGCTCTTCAACTGCTACCCAGGCTAAAGGGGCTGTTCCGACAAAATAAAGGTAAGTAATATCACAAAATTGTGGGTCCAAGTAAACCTTGCTGGTCTTCATACATTGCTACTTGATATCTAAGCAAAATGTTGACTGCAGTCCATAATACAGCTAAAATACAGCAGTGTCCATATGTACAAAAGGAAGTGTCTTTACTTTTGTGAAAGCTATTAGATACTTAAACAAATCTGATGAACACACTTATAAATTCTTTTAAAACATGACTTGAGGTTCTTGTAAGACAACATTTGGACCAGATAAAGGGTCAGCTCATTTTGATTAGGGTACAATTAGTGTAACTACAGCACCCAAAGTGGTTAGTTTGAGGTAAGGTTGGCTACGTATTTGATCAAAGAGACTCCTGGAAAATGATTTGCAACTTAAAGATCGGCAGCAGAAGAGTGGTAACCACAAAACATTTCAAGATAAGGTAAAATGGCTGTTTTATCTACCGTTCAAAACGTGTTACTGCTTCATACCATTGACGTCTAGGAGTCCATACTGTTAAATGTTAACATCTAAAAAAGCAATTACAACACACATGGGCAATATAAACGTAGGTATTGTAATGTAAACTGGTTCCTACAGATATGGAATTGAAACTAAATTGAAATTTGAACTTGCTAGAGACAATTAAATACGTTTTCATGACTGGGTCTTGAATTGGTGGTCCTCCATCCACACCTTGATTGAAGTGTGGCATGAAACATTTTCCTGTTGAAGGAACCAATCGTTATGGTGCGTTCACACCGGATGCTTGAGTTTCACGCTTGAGTTTCACGCTTGAGTTTCACGCTTGAGTGTCACGCTTGAGTTTTCAGCTGTGTTTACTTGCGTCATTCAAACAGGCAGGGTGGCGAGGAGGCGGAGCTTATATCTATGAAGATGCTATGGTAGATAAAAACAAGTCCTCCAACTCATACGACCAAATAGGTCGATTGTTCAAGCGCTTATTACGACCAAATAGGTCGATTGTTTAAGCGTTTATTACGACCTATAATTACGTTTTAAAGTTTTCGACCTCTAGTGCTCCCGTTGACTGCAAACGCTACGGTGGGTGGTATTCACAAATAACCCTCTCTGGAAAATCCTAAATTGTATGACAGTTTGGCCATTAAAATGCTTTTTGATCAGATTTCTAGCGAGAAGTGTATATTGTACTTTTAGAATCCACGTCCAGTGGATGTGTAGGATCTATTGTTTGATAGATATTACGAAGATGATTTGAGGTCTCGCCAGGAGAACGTGTATATACTACGTCTTTCCCCTATTCATTTCTATTGACGGCAGCGTCCATGTAAAGTTAGCGTCAACCCTCACAGGGTGAAAACTTTCCGGTCTCGAAGTTTTCATAATAAAACCGTATTCTCCTCACTGTGAAATTATTTTACAGTGATATCTGCCGTACTCATCCACTAAAATACATCAGTTTACCCTTGTTAATTACACAACATTAATTGGTTTAAATTGTGTACACTGCTTTTGTGTTTTTCCCATAGTTTTTTCCCTTTCGATTCTGAGAGACACATTTATTTTTTCAGAGGCTTTGATAGGCTAAAACATCGAACTACCCATAATCCTCAGCTATCGTTGAAGCTTGGTGATTGGATGTTTTAGCCGCAATGCACGTTTGGATATGGTGTTTATGCGATATGAAATCCGGAAACATAAAAAAAGAAAAAAAAGAAAACAATACTTTATTCCGAGTGTGCTTGCTTTTCTCTTTGAAAGTCATCACATAACGGCATTGTAATACACGGTTCAGCTGCATTAAATATTACATATCTACCGTAGTTCTCTATTTATGGAGCCCTGATTAGAAGACTTCTGGACAAACTGGAAGAACTGTCGCCGAAACTGAATACGTGACATGGATCATAAATATATCAGCAATTAAACAACATCTTCAATTTCTCTTCACATAATACGTCTCCTTGCCGTATCAATAGTAATTTGGTTGACTTTTAAATTTGATCCAATTGGTAGATAGGCTATATTTACACCATAACGGTGCACAGGGACTTGTAGTTTTTAAAGATATTACTGATTTTCTTTGAATATAAGAATGTAAACACTGAGTTGAGAGAATAGTCAGGGGATTGGGGTGATGGGAGACACAGCTATGGAATCAGAATTGCAATAGCTTAGCATTAAATGACGGATATACCTTTCTGTCTATGATGTTTTACAAATCAGATATTAATGTGTAGAACTACAATATGTGAAATAATATAGCAATATCCTGTAAAACTATGTGAAAACATGAATAAAACTACACATCCTCAGATGTTATACATACATAAGTGTCCTACACTAATAATTAGGGCTGTCAGTCGATTAAAATATTTGATTGTCCATAGTTAATCGCGATTAATCGCAAATTAATCGCACATTTTGATCTGTTCTAAATGTACCTTAGAGGAATATTTTTCAAGTTTGTAATACTCTTATCAACATATGAGTGGACAAATATGCTTTATGCTAATGTTTATTATAATTTGAACAATGAAAAATATTCTCATGAATATTAAACACAACAACCTCTGAACATTACAAATATTCGCCTCAATTCAACCTGGAACCTCTCTCATTCAATAATACAATACAAATGGTGTGTGTGTGTGTGTGTGTGTGTGTGTGTGTGTGTGTGTGTGTGTGTTCGTTGGAGCTATGTGCAACTCAAGGCATATGCTCGAACGGGAGCTGCCTGGACACTGCAATCATGTTGCGCACTATCCGTGCTTAGTGTGCTGACTTTTCGTACAATGTCCCGCTGTCTGGCTTCCTGCATAAAGTCAAGTGCTCGGCGCAGTTGTAGCGAAATGTCGCTCCCCTGTTTTCATTTAAATAGCTCCTTATATCCGTTAGCGCAGCTAGCTAGCACCAGATGCTAACAACAACAATGCACGTAAGGTCTCTCTCTCGCTCGCTCGGGCCACACACACACCCTCCGGGTCCTCTCAATAGCCAGTCGGTGCCTGCCGGTGAGCGTGGAAGTGTGGTCTGCCGCAAGCGGGCGGCAGGAGCGGGGCTGTCAGCATCAGCTTGTAGATGGTATTTTAAACTAGATGCGCTCTGAAACTACGGGGCGGCCGAGGACAAAAAATACACAACGCGTTATTAACGTTAACTTGACAGCCCAACTAATAATACAAAGTTATTATGGCATTGTATGCTGTGTGTTATTTGTAACATCTTCAGAAACTACCTTTCCAACTCCTCACCAGTTGACTGTTACAGGTCTATACAGGTTCATGGTACAATGCATAAGCTTCAAATCGAGAGACTGAAACTGTATTTTTCTTTACCGTTCTGTTTTAATTTCACAATAAAGTTAATAGTAATATTATGTTTGATATTATTATGTTTTATTAACTAGACCACTGGGTCATAGACCATCTGTTCTGTCGGTTTGGTGTTACAAATATCAAAACAATATATGTGTGGATAACAAAATAAATCTGTCATAAACTAAACTGGAAACTTATACTGGAAAGTAACATTTTGTTGTGTTAACACTGTAAACTTGACAGTTTTTTAACCCGCACTGCCTAGTGGTTAAAGCACGTTATTGAATTTTTTTGATGAATATATTATATTTGATGAAAAAATATTAAGAGTAGCCTACATACAAAATAGGGGGAAAGTAGAAGGTCAATGATAGAAATATATAATAGAAAATATCAAGGAGATACTGTAGTGATCTCTACAATAAAACAGTTTAGTGCAGGACGTCCAAAAATAGTAATAGGAGGATGTGCAAAACAGACAAACTAATAAGGCTTTATTTAAACATTAAAGAATACTTGGTAAAGGTCTTCTTTTGAATAAGAACAAAACTTTGGGGGTATCAACAGATAAATATTAAGTCTGACAAAGTACTTAACGTCTAATATATTGCATAGTTTATTTTGGCACTTGACAATCACCTTCCCTGAATTTGACTCCGGTGTAACTAAAGTCTGCTTTACGGGTTGTTTATATTTCACATCATTAATCAGAATCTGCAAAGTAACTAAAATAAATATAGTGGAGTAAAAATACCAGGTTAACCTCTGAATTGTAGTGGAGTAGAGCAAAGTAGTATGCTGCTGTAACAAAAACATTTCCCAACTTGGGATCAATAAAGTATATCTTACATATATATATAGATGATCGATGGCTACTGCCATATTTGCAAAATTCGCCTCTGAACCTTGAGGCTTATCAATTGACAACAGGAGGGGTCACAGACATAAGACCAGCTGTTAAATAAAGCTCTTCTGACCTTAGCTGTCATGTGGGTATATATTAATGCTGCCCATTATGGACACAAGCAATTTTCACCCATTTATTAATTATATGTTTTAAATTTGATAACACCAATTTGTTTCCCATCCCCTAAACCTCCAGGGATGTACACAGTTTTCATACTGGCAACTTCTAATTATGGGAAATACGAAAACGTCTTTTAAAATTACAATTCCCAGTAGAGACGTGCCATAGAACCATAGAACATGTTGCGAAACACAATAGCCAGCATGTGTAGTTCTGGGGGTGTGAACCCGTTGGAATCCAGTTTTGGATAGTCTGCCGTGGTTTCATTCAATTTCAAAGAGCTGTTTGACACTCGGCGTAACCTTGGCTCACTGCCACTCCAACATCCAATCACAGAGCTTGAGGACTAATCACGGGGTTTTTCAAGCAAAGCGGATGTTGTAGTCCCAAACGATAGAGGATTATGGGTAGTGTAGTGTCTTCGGCCATCCTAAACTCCGAAACAACTATTTGTTTCTCCGAATCGAAGGTTAAAAACACAAGAGCATTGTACACCATTTAAACCAATCAATGTTGTGTAATTAACAAGGATAAACTGATGTTTTTTAGTGGATGAGTACTGCAGATATCACTGTGTAATCATTTGACAGTGAGGGGAATACTTCCGGTTTTATTATGAAAAGTTCGAGACCGGAAATACTGTTTTCACCCTGTGAGGGTTGACGCCAACTTTACATGGACGCCGCCGTCAATAGAAATTAAGAGGGGAAAGACAGAGTATATACACGTTCTCCTGGCGAGACCTCAAATAATCTTCGTAATATCTATCAAACTATAGATCCTACACATCCACGGGACGTGGATTCTAAAAGTACAATATACAGTTCTCACTAGAAATCAAATCAAAAACTCTCTAGTTGAAAAAATTTAACTCACGATTTTGCGCCGCCTGAATATCTATATCCACGTCTTTGCATTGACTTTACATGTAATCGCTCCATGCCAAAAATCACATTGCGTCTGGTGTGAACGCACCATTAAAGTTCCGTAACATTTTCAAAGAAGTAGGAAACATGATAACCATGTATGAACCTTTATAATCTGCCCAATTCCAGTCTTGTTTAAGAACCCCCAGATCATAAACTAACCTCCACTTTTTCAGTGTGTGCAAGGCACTGTAGCTTGAAGGCATCTTCAGTTCATCTCAGAGCTGGCATTAGCTGAAAATCTGAATCATCAGAGAACATGATGTTACTCCAGTCTTATACATTCCAACCCTTTGGGCTTTTGCAAACCCCAGCCTGGCTACTCTTCGGTTCTTATTGATGAAGGACTTTCTTCCCTAACTTTCGTGATGTCAGCCCTGTCCTGAGGAGCCTGTTTCAAAGAGTTGTCACTATGTACTTCACCCTAGCTGCTGTTAGGACTCTATGTCAGTACAGTTGTTGAGGGACATTGGACTGACCTGAAGGCCATTATAAACCTCAGCAATCATCAAGGCAAGGCAAGTTTATTTATATAGCACCTTTCAGCACACGGCAACCCAAGGTGCTTTACAAAATAAAATAAAAGACATTTAAGAATAAATACAGTATAGCAAATTATAAAATGGCATTTAAAAAACAGGCATTTAAAAAGCAAAGATAATAAAATAAACACAACAGGTATAAAATACATGAATAAAAGCCATACTGCAGTGTGAATATGAACAACTCACTCAAATGCAGCGTCAAAAAGATACGTTTTTAGTCTTGATTTAAAAGTATTAAGAGTTGCAGCGGACCTGCAGGATTCACGGAGTATGTTCCAGATTGTCGGGGCATAATAACTAAACGCTGCTTCTCCATGTTTAGTTCTGACTGTTGGAACAGAGAGCAGACCCGTCCCAGAGGACCTGAGACTCCTGAATGGTTCATACTTCTGCAGGAGATCGTTAATATAATTTGGTCCGAAAACATTCAGTGCTTTAAAAACCAGCAATAGTACTTTAAAATCAATTATTTGGTAGACTGGAAGCCAGTGTAAAGAGTTCAAAATTGACCTGATGTGATCCACTCTTTTAGTGTTTGTGAGGACTCGAGCAGCAGCGTTCTGAATCAGCTGCAGCTTTCTAATGGATTTTTTAGTGAGATCTGTGAAGACACTATTACATTCATCATCCATTCATGATGATCATCAAGATGAATGGTCACCAGGGTTTTTGTGCCACATTGCTATTGGGTTACAAAACTTCCCCCAACAGTAAAGGCTGATGAAGAACATGGCATCACACAACAAAGCTGTAATAGTACATTTGGGTTATTCCACCAAATATTGCCTTCTAAACCCTTCCTAAATAAAAAAAAACAGTGGTTTCTTCATTTTTTTGTATGATCTCTAGGTCAGGGGTCATAGCCTTTATTCTTATTTATTAGTTAATAATCGTTTTAAAATCTATGATTCATATCCCTTTAGGGCTTTACTTCAGAGATTACAAGAAGAGATTTAGGAACTCTGCTTTAATCAAAAAGCGTTTGTTATTCAAACCTGCAGTCACAGTGTCCAGTTTTATGCCAGCAGCTCACCTTCTCCCTGTAGAGAAACCACTTGGCCTAATCCAGATTGGATTAGCTCTCTGAGCCCACGTAATCAACTCATGAACTAAAACTCCTTCTCTCCTGCTTTCTTGCTCTCCTATAGGCTGGACAGTCCTCTGATGAGGGGTGATGACGTCAGTTGGACCCAAGTGCCGCTGTGGCAACAGCCGAGAGCCCAGCTGTGATTGGTTGGGATGCTAACGTAAAATAGGAGGTGGGAAGGGAAGGTAGAAAGGGATTATTGATAAACAGGATTCTAAAATTAAGGCCCTTTGTCTTTACATTCCCTTTCCCCTAGCTTTTGTATCAGATGCATTTATATACTAATTGGAGCGGTTCTTACGGGCCTGCACATTCCTATCAGTTATTAGAATTGTATATGTAAATTTAATCTATAGTTTGAAATATCTTAAATACTTTGAATTGGTCGAAAGATAAGGACACATGTACACATTTTGTTATACCAGTCATTGGCACACCAAATGTTATCATAGCTCACTGTTAACCATTTGGAGATAAATGCTGGGTTGCTATACCAAAATCAATGTACGCCGTTAACATACATAATATTCAGATGTTTTTTGTATGTATTCTATTCTGTGTTTGGACGTTTTTTGGTAGCTTCCCATCTATGTTAACCGTGTTTTCGACCTCAACTGTGTCCCAATAAAGGAGAACAATCTGCCCAAATCCAGTCTTATCATGTCTTTTTTCAAAAATAATGTTTGTGGAAACATTTAGGAGCTACAGATAGGTGCAGTTAAAACATGTTTTTGTGAGCTGATCCGGAAGTTAGCGTCTTACTGGTGCACTTGACAAAAAGCAATGGGATTTTCACATTGGATTTTGGATTATTGCAGAGATAATCTCTGCGGCAAACAAACCCATATGATACTTGCACGTTTTGGTCAGAAGAAGAATATCTGCATATTAACACTACTTGTATGATTTTTGAAGCGTAAATGACCAGAAGTAAAAAGCTACTGTTAGGCTACAATTTAACAAACTATGACTTCATGTCAACACTGTTAAGCAAAAGGTGGCCGATTAGAATTAAAATACAACTTTTAAATGTTTTGTCTTTACTGGTAAATGACAAGGTTTTTAAAATTCCACAAATAAGTAAATAAGCATTGTATATTGAACCCATAGACTGTATATATCAATTGAACCCTGCTGTAATTAGTCTTAAACCCATTATCTGTTTTATCTCAGTCTTCAATGAAAAAACTGAAAGGTTGACTTTAATTTAATTTATTATGTCAACTTATTTCACACATTTGTATTAGGTAAATTTAAAAAAGTAGTATTAAGTTTAAATAAAAAATATTAGGTTCAACTTAATAGTATTGCTTTCAACTAACCTAATACAGTTATGTGGAACCTGTTGACATAATACATTTAATTAAAGTCAATGTTACATTTTTTCAGTGCGAGCGCCTCAGAAGAGATGAATAGTACTCACATAAACTTTTTTGCTGAAGGCGTTCATTCATAAAGATACCCTTCTGAGTATATATTAAATACCAGATCAAATACAAAAGAGTACATCCCCTTCTGCTGCCTCCGAATCTTTGGAACTCCTCCTTACCATCACAACATTCAAATGTTCCTGTTCAGATTAGACTGCTCACTGTAGCAATAATCATCTGACTTTCTTATGTAACTGATAATGTTCTGTTCCCCCCTCCCCCCGCATTTCTATAATTGGTTCTCTAATTACCTTTTGGTTAAGGTTAGGATTATTGAGCTGTCTGCCTCCATAAATGATTTAATTTTTAACACAACATGGCCTATATCTAAATCTATCCTTTGAAAAATCAAACAAACGGCCCTCACTATCTGATCTACTAGCAAAGAGAACAAAACCATTACAGGGGTGGCAACAAACTAATAATCTAGTGTGTCTAACAAAGATTTACCTACTTTTTAAACTGTAGAGGGGACCCAACACGTACCTAAATCCTCAACCTCCCAACACACACAAATGTAATAATCATAAACCATAGAGATTCACCAAGGAATCTCCAAATCTACCAAGATTCACAGAAGATTCAACAACTCTAACAAAGTTCAGAGAGGCTCTGGAGTCAGCAGCAGGCCCAGCTCAGAGAGAGAGAAGGCTTCCTGGATTGCCTCCATTATGACTGGCTCTGGCTGCTGATAGGTCAGCTGGGGTGAGGGAATCCAATCAGCAGTCAGTATGAGATGCAGGCAGGTACTGATCAGCTGTTGATTACAGAGAAAAGAGCAGGAGGAGGGAAAAACAGAACAAAACACAGCTTGCCTGGCACTTAACAATGATGATGAAGATTATAATCTTCTTTTTTTTAAAGTAATAACACTAATTAGGTAACACATTTGTTGTATCTTCTTTCAAAGAAGAATGCCTCTCAAAAATACAGAATAATTAATTCAGTGTCAGGAAAGAAAGTCAATTGTGATCATGTGACCAAAGCGTATTTGTCATGCACCGTTATTGTATTATTAAATAGAGTGAAACATATAGTAATTCTATAGTTATTTAAAGGGACAATACTTAGGATTTCAGTACAGGTTCATTTGGCGACAGACTATTCACTCTTGCTAAGAGGGAATGGAGTTTAATACTACTATTTCGTACGAAAAACTATAGTACGGTTTTTAAACACGGTTCTGTCAAATGTCTGACGTGCACAAGATATCAATGTAACCTGCACACTGTCTGTTTTTATATTGACATTTATTTTATATGTATTACAGTGAACCTGTAACAATGTGACAACAGTGTCATAAGGACAGTGAGCAGGCTCCACCTAGAGGTCAAAAGCAACGCAGATAAGATTCAATCACCTCTCATTCAAACACACAAAACACAATCCATGCCACGGCAGCATCGGTGTGTCGTCCCGGCAAAATGTGCTCACAAAGACAAACAGGGTTACAGGAAATAGGATGGAAGAGGTGTTGAGCACCTGAGTATCAGGTGTATAAATCTTATTGGACATATTTTGTTATCCCAATAGCCAGTGGCGGCGCCAGGGTATGGCTGGGGTAGGCTAAAGCCATTCCAAGAAATGGCTTAGCCCCACCTTAGCTCCACCATGAAAAATGATTTTAAAGTAAGCAAAATAAAGTCCGCCAACTCGCGTGGAGTAAATTGCACAGACAGCAGTTAGTACGATTGATTTCAGCAGCCACTTGTCTGGAAATACCGAAGACTTGAAACGGTTTTTAAAAAAACGTTTGTCACATAGTGATCGTCTGCCCAATAGAACATCTTTGATAATGTCTTCTGGCCAATCAAGATAACGGTGTGGTGTTGTTGCAGGAAGTCCCGACGGAGAATACTTTTGCTGTAGTACATCTCTATATACATCGATACAACATTACGTGTTGAAGAAATCAACACGTAATGAAATAAGACCCAACGGTTTGATGATTGCTATCACCCTGAAGTGAAAGTATTTGATTGACTTCGAATGAGTCTTTGATTATGGACAGTTTCCATTAAATAATAATCAAAATATAGATGGACAATAGATCTAATTTGAGATTTTAAACAGCATACATTTTAAATGGTGCTTCAGAAAGTAATGTTATTTTAGGAGTGTTGTGAGATGGTGTCAACATCAATTGAAATGAGTCACCCAGTGGAAATGTCAAATATGTCTTCATAACTGTATCCTTACATTTTACATTCACTTAGTTATAATGTGGTAGTTATACGTAGTTTGTTTTAAATTATTATTGATCACATTATATAGGACATATTTCTTAATTTAAGCTCCAGTATATATGAATATGTTAGGTGTGTTTTTTAGGTATATTTGTTGTTGACCGAGTAAACGCTTTTATTTTGAAGGCAGTTTTTACAGGCCTCAACCGTAATGCATAGCAATACAACGTGCGGGCTGGCTTGACTGAGTTTTCCGAAGTGGGGGCTGGCTTGACCACAGTCTGTAGTGTTTACCCAGTGTTTCCTGACACGAAACGTTTTATTTCATCTTGCTATGTGTTTTTAACGTATATTAAAAAACGGGGACATTTCCAGGGACAGTTTCAACCTGGGACAGGCCAATACAAATGGGGACTGTCCCCGGAAAATGGGGACGTCTGGTCACCCTACCCCAGACCCCCCTGCACTGAAAAAAAAGGCTGTTGGATTCACATGATTTTAATATGGACATCGGTTGCACATATTAAAATCATGTGTACTCAAAACTATTCCATTATGTTAAAGACACACAACTATGTTATGTCAAAGAAACATGAACTTGTTATGTTCATTTGAATATTTCCTTTCCGGAGAGTTGTAACTGCAACGCCAAAAAGTTCACAAAACAAATCAATACAAAAGTTTTATTTTCGAGTTAGCATTTTAGTGTAAGCAGTTAATCTGTTTAGCCCTGAGCCTGTTTTTCAGGTCTCAGGCTCGAAAATGACATTCCCAGAACAAATGACCATATCTTCCCTTCTAAAAGGGTTAAATTAATAATCTTTTTTCTCAAAGTAATGATAAACCTGTGAGTTGGATGTAGAAGAGTCAGAAATAATATAGATGTTTTTTATTTTAAAGAAAATTCGGTTGAACATAGTAAACAACTGTAAATTATAGTGTCCGTCCAAAGATTATTTTTTACTTATGGTGAAAACTACCCTTGGTAAGGTAGACTAAAAGCTTTAGGAATCCAAAGTACAAGTTTCAGGTCTCCCTTGTAAAAGAGATCCATGATCTCAAGGGACCTATCTGTCTAAATAAAGGTTTGAAATGAAATGAACAACATATAATAAGTAACCTGTATCAAGATTGATGCAAAACAATTGACATTTGACCTGTTTAGAGAGGTTTAGCAAAAAAAACTCCACCTCTGAGGTGATTTGGGTGGAAATGGGGGTTTTACCGTTTCTCTGGAACCCATTGGTCGATTTTGGTGATAGACATCTCTTTCTGACCGTTAGAGCCAATATAATCAAAGGAGAATCTCTCCACTCACACACATACTAAAACAAAAAGTGTGGGCTTCGCAGACACAGTTTTACATCAGAGTGAAAATATTTCTAGCTCTGACATCTAGAAACGGAAAAGCAGGTTTATTGCTTATGGATTATCAGAAATCCATTCAAAGGGACACAGACACATTGGATTAACCTATGGATTAACTTCAGCAGCGTTTTTATCGTTTTAATGCCATTGAAGACCACTTTTGACCAGACTACGACACAGGCCATGTTAGCGTTTTTAGCTACCTAGCGCCACATGTTTTGATGTCTGTTTTTGTTATTATCTCTGCGAGTTCGTATCATTGAGTGCTAATGTCTGCACCCATCGATTCTGTGTCATCTCACGATGTGAAACGATGGGTTGGATGTGCAGCAAAGATAAATAATAAGGTTTTGTGAGTGAATTTCGGTGCAGTCATCTGTTAGTATTTTTCGCTCGTTGCTAATTCAGAGGCTCAGTGTTAGCGTTGTGGGTTTTTAAAAAAAAAAAAAATTAAAATAATCAGTTAGATGAGTTTATTCCCGTTACATGGATATAAAACATTCATAGTTTATTAAATGAACATGCCCTCAGACACTGTTTTCTGCAAGATGTTGCAGGAGGCCCCCGTTACCGGGTTCTGTCCAGCTTAACAGGTTAATAAAAAGCTTCACTAAATAATAAGAGAAAGTGATAATGCGGTGTGCTTCTTCTGTTGCTCTGCTATAGAAAAGAAGCTCGTCAGTGCAGACAAGATCAGGGATGGGAGTTTTGTGAAAGGAGGATTTAAAAACTGGCGAAAGGCAGGGGAAACATTTAGGGAGCATGAGAAGTCTCATCAACACACAGTCCGTCAACAAACTGGCAGCAATAAAACGAACACCGATGAATGCACTGCTCTCACAAGCTGTTGCTAAAGACCAAATGACTGCATTTAATATGACGTTATTATGCAGGACCAAAGCCCCGAAAGTTTTTTTGTAGCCCCGGACAATTCTCCCTCAATAATATAATACATTAACCGTGCTTTACCTGAACCTCATCATGAGAGGACGGCAGAATTGTAATTTCCCGTGCTCAGTGAATGCAACAGAGGCAAGACACCCGACCAACCAGAGAGTTGCCTGGAAATAAACGTGTCTTATTGGCTGACAGGTACCTATCCTGTGAGCTGTGACAATGTTTAAAATAAACTGTCAGTCGGACTCAGAGGCTGCAGTCGAATAGTCCATTTAGCTTAGGAACCTTCCTAACGGAGTGAAATGACCCGGAAGTCCCTCAGTGGCAGCCATGATAAGTGCCGTTCGAATTCTCTAGAATGATAGGAAAGTAGGTTTCAAACTTCCTTTATAACCTCCTTTAGCTTAGGAACCACTGGACCTCCCTAACCGAAAGGAGAGGAGAAAATGCTGCCCCACAATGCCTTGCAGCCGCAGCATTTGACGTCACACAACAGTCGGCCGTTCACGGAAACAATCGATTATGACGGAGAAATGATATCATGAAAGTTACGGTGCTTATTAAGCTTTTTAAAACGTGTGTGGTAAGTTGCCAAAGTGCTTTGTTTTGAACGTTCATCAGTATTATAATCAAAAAGAGAAATATGAACGTTAGTTTTTACTGAAATTATCAAATAAAGTCAACATTTCACTGAGCTGTGTGGGGTTTGTTCAACTTTTAAAAGATGTTTGAATGGTGATGTACACAGTGATAGGTGTTAAAGACTAACGTTTATAATAATTACATTTGTATTGATTTTAAGATCTTTTCATAGTTCATACAATCATACTGGGATCATTTTTTGTATTAATGTAGACCGGAGGGAGAGGGTGACGAGCATAAGTTTCACTTTCCTTTTTTATTTCAATTCCAACTTTGGTCATGAAGAATATGTTTCTCTGTTGTCCACGTTCATAAAGCAAAGCAACAGCATCAGAGCACGGTGCAGAGTCTCTAGGTGAGTTTACAGTAGTCCCTCGTTCTTATTAAACATCCATGTTGTAGTCCGCTGTATTGAAAACTGTAGTTTCCATAGTTTCCCCACAGCAGCAGATGCACAAAATGACGTCCGCTGGCGCATCATAAACACGTTGGATAGTGAAAGTGCATTCGGATTCTCTAAAGTACTGCAGTCTCTTCTCCTAAGTACTTTTGAATTCTCCTATCCACTATCCCTTAAACCCGTGACGTTTCACTCAGAGGTCAAGGAATAGGAGATAGGGTTAGAACTTAGGAGCTGATTTTTAAACTATCCGAACGCAACCAGAGTTTTTGAAGACGGACATAAGAACATCTTTTCTTAAAAAAGACGACAATTCTCAAGTGGTGGCTCACACAACAACCCCAGAGCCACCACTTGAGCCAGGTAAACAAGGTATGTAAATGTCAGTAAACTTCCAAGTTATGCGAACATGTAAGCAAAGCATAAATTACAGCTACGTTGACGTTACTTTGAATCGCGGGGGTAAGCTAAACTGTTAGCAAGTAGCTATAGCTAGCCCAGGGTTGCCAACTCTCACGCATCTGGCGTGTGACACACGCTTTCACTCTCAATCTCACGCTCTCACGCTGCCCAAACTATTCTCACGCCAGAAACAAGAATACCGAGGACTAGAAACGGTTTTAAAAACTTTTGTCAGGTAGTGATCGTCTTCTCAATAGAACATCTTTGATCATGTCTTCTGGCCAATCAGAATCAAGATAACGGCGTGAAGTTGTTGCAGGAAGTCCCGACGGAGAATACTTTTGCTGTAGTACATCTCTATACATCGATACAACATTACGTAATGAAATAAGACCCCACGGTTTGATGGTTGATAGGTGTGTGGGCTGTCTTTCATTTTGACACACAGAACAATGGGGGCCATCCTCTCTTATCCACAATGTAAAGTAACTCACAGCCTCTCCTCTTCTCTCTGTGAGGAGCAGCAGGTTCAGCTTTCAGAACAAAGTAACACAAAACTAAAATGGCATTCATTTTTTTTAAATATGTCGTGGAGTAATAGATGTATTTATTGTTCTTCTCAAGAGAGTACCAGAATGTGTATTTCATGTTAGTATTTCAAAAAATCTCCTGGGGGAGAATCCCCCCAGACCCCCTGCAGGGGTTGGGCTGTCAGCATGTCAGCTCTTTCACCTGTGGGGAAGTTGCAGGATTGGCTCCAGGTCGCACTTTTTATTTACTACAAGACAAATGTGCCTTTTTATTTCATACAGTTCAATTTGGATTGAGACAGGGAAATAATCTAAACCTCACGCGTGGCGTTTCACTGTCAAGGGGAGCGTGTCTGTGATTACAATGCAAATACTGACTTGAGCCCCACCACTGTATGGGTTAGCGCTACCATAGATTACCCAACAAAAATACTCTCTCGCCACTGCCGCCCCGTATTGCGCAAGCGCAGATCTGAGAACTAGTAGAAATGATAAAAAAGTAAAAGTCTGCTGCTTATTGTTCTACTAGGCCAACATAGAGTCAAAGAGTATATGAGAGTGAGAGTGTGTTAATTAATATATTTGGCAGTTTGGAGTAAGTCTGTAGATTTGTTTGTGTGTGTGTTTCATGTAGCCTATAGGCCTCTCACGATAATTTATTTTGTTGGACACATTTTCCAGGAAATTATTGCGATAAACGATAATATTGTCGGCACCGTTGTATGACCATTTTAGACCACTGACATAATGATAATATATAATAATAATTGAAGTACATGCTTTCAAACTGCTAGTCACATCCTCATGTAAATGGCAATTTATCGAGTTCATTTTTATTTATCGTACGATAAGTCAATTAATTGCTTATTGCGACAGCACACAATAAAACAGTGGAAACAAACATGTTTGACTTTCATTAGTGAATGAAACTGTGTGCCCTTTATAGTCTGTGTCCAATTTTGTGTATTTGTATATATTGTATACATCCTATATATATGCTAAGGTCCCGCTGATGACACGATAGCAGTCATTTAGTGTGCATATGTATAATTAAACCCATGATATCAAAATCTCACTCCAGCCAGGTACCCAAAGTTGGCAACCCTGAGCTAGCCAGAGATATTAAATACACACTTTGTCATACAATCTAAATGTAATGTTTTTTAGCATTACCTGGTGATTTCAAAGAAAGCTCTCTGGAAAATGTTGACTGTTCGACATGAAGCTAGAAGCTGCCTTACAGTAGACAGTTGATCCTGAGTACTGTCAGTTAAAGTGTTTCATAGTTAGCTTAGCTAAGCATCAACCTCATTGAAATATATGGATGTTATGTGACAGTATTTCTGAGAAAAAGTCAGCTGAAATGGTGGCATAGTTGCCACTGCGTGTCAACAGCATGTTTGAACGTATTTGCAGCAGTAAATGTGTCTATTTGGCCGTTGCCATAACAACACCTGAATTTAAATGTGCAACCTCTTTTTGAGACAGATTTTTTGCATGAAATTATAATTCTTCTGAATGATATTCCAATTGACAGCTAGTCTCTATGTGAACATTATGAGATGGACAGCCAGAGAGAATAAATGAAAAACAGTTATCCATAGATCTCTTAATGTTGCTCTAAGTGCACCAGATTGATGCTTTTAACTTCAATATTTAAAAAAAAATCCCCCTCCCACCGCACCCCCAACTCTGACTGACTTCCTGCATCCCTGCCTCTAACCACACACACACACACACACACACACACACACACACACACACACACACACACACACACACACACACCCACACACACACACACACACACACACACACACACCACACACACACACACACACACACACACACACACACACACACACACACACACACAACACACACACACACACACACACACACCACAACACACACACACACACACACACACACACACACCACACACACACCACACACCCCACACACACACACCCCAGGCTGAATGTGGTGTTGTGGCTGGTGTGAGTCTCTAGTTTTTAGATTTGTTAACTTGTGAATTAGTTTGCAAATGAATAGTTTTCATATTTGACATGTTATCACATTTAATGTGTATTTATTAAACTATTGTGGGATGACAGTTTTCCCCTACTCCCCTGGGAGTAGGGGAAAAGAGGCAGACAGGTTAAGGGGGTGGGGGGGGGATGTAGCGGAAAAATAAACCTATTAAACCAGTGGTTCCCAACCTTTTTTGTCTTGTGTACCCCCTGAGCCTTTTGTCCTACCATGAGTACCCCCTCACTCATACGTGCTGATGATCCTTCACAAGTAGAACGTAACTGATTATTGAATGAAAATAACTTTATTTCATCTCCTTAATTTGAACATCTAATTCTCAGGCATTTTCTTAATTTTAACTTAATACACTCAATACAAATAAATAAAAATGAATATGTTGCCTTGAAAATAAATATAATCAAATAAATACATATGAAATCAAAATAATCAACTTATCTTTGCTCTATATATCTTGTAACATTTAGGCTTCAACCATGGAGTCCCTTTGAATAAATCCCCTTTAAACAGGCATTTAAACTTTAATTCAGGAACAAAACACTTAGCAAAATAATATCCAGAATCAGTATAGGCCAACAGTTTCTTTTCACCAGTCATTTACAACTTTTTTTTGGGGGGGGGGGGTTAAGCACAGTTAGTATATGTTTATAAAACGGACAAGTCAAATCAAGCAATCTGATGTTTCTTAGCCGTGATATAATGAGCGTATATCCAGGAAATAGTTGTTGTTACTTTTCACAAATCAGTATCCCTCCGCGTCTGAGAACCGTTATAAAATCCTAAACTAAACTTTATATAGTAAACTAACTAACTAACTAAGCTTAAGATGGAAACATTTAAGGTTAACTTCGACCTCCGGGGTGGGCTTACTATGGAGGAGTGGATTGAGAAGTGCCTATCTCCAGAAAAATAATATATATGTTTCACTGCCTTGGTTTCAGTTTGGTCTCTTTCTTACGTTTCTCAGCGGGCTCCTCTGAACCCTGAAGCGGGCCTGAATCCAGAGCAAGCGGACGTTTCAGCCATTTATCCATAGCACAGACCTACCCGTATTTTTCTGGCTGCAGGTAAGCAGCTGTTTTCATTGTGGAATTTTGGCGCGGTTGTGCGTGCCACAGACTATTGTCTCCCTAGGGAAACAAATCGCGCACTATCATTTTTTACGGGATTATTATTTTTTTTACTTGTCACCTTGGAATTCCACGTACCCCCTACAGTTCCCTCGCGTACCACTAGGGGTACGCGTACCCCCGGTTGGGAAACACTGTATTAAACTATCTATACAGTGGGGAAAGCCTTGGTAAAAAGGTGCGTTTTGAGGGCTTTTTTGAATTTGTCCAGGGTTGGGGCACTGCGGATTTGGGGGGGGAGAGAGTTCCAGAGGGTGGGGGATGCCACACTGAAGGCTCTGTCACCGAAAGTCCGCAACCTGGTGCGGGGGGTGGAGAGGAGATCCTGTCCAGATGATGGTACTACTCTCTATCATGCTGTTAAACGAACGAAGATTAGAAGATTAGAAGGAAAAATGGACTCACCATTACTGGAAGCTCGGCCATGCACCTGCCCTGGTTTGATCGCGGGCGCCGGTCTCCACCACCTCTGCTTAGAGTGTTTGGGGGCATTTTATGACAGGCCTGTCCATCACAATATGCCCCCCCTTGCTATCTTACAAAATAAAAGTGTCACATTCATGAAACGTGCTCCATTTATTGGTACCAGTCCTAGAACCTGAAAGATGCTGGAGGGTGGGATTAATAGAAACCTCTTTTTTGGGGGGGGCTTTTTATGACAGGCCTGGTTTATCCGAGTCAGAAATAAAACCAATATGGAGTGCTAGTCCTGCAATTGTCCAATACATGTACATACACACAGTACTTAATAATACATGTTGAATGAAATAAAGACATAAAGTGACATATTATCCATACTAAAATTGTGTACACTATCCAATTGGGGATGTTTGCGTGGTGCAGACACGTGAATGTAACAAAGTTAGTGACTCCACCCCGCAATGCGGTGTTAAGGAGTCGTGGTGGAGTCACTCAATCTGGTGAGATCAGGTTGACATTATCACTCATAAAATAAACATTTATTTTGAAGATTTATTAGATTTTTATAGGCAAAGTTTAATATAAGAAACCTTGCAGTCTCCCTGTAGCAGCCAAAATCATATAGAAATAAAACAGATAATTCACTTAAAATAATACAGCCGCTGAGGCACTAGTTAGCGGATCTTACGCAGGGCAATGATCATCCAAATCCAGACAAGAACCTCCATTTGTGCATTTTATTCCATTAACAAGTCCCACCTGCTGCTCCATCAGTCCCACCTGCTGCTCCATCAGCCTCACCTGCTGCTCCATCAGTCTCACCTGCTGCTCCATCAGCCTCACCTGCTGCTCCATCAGTCCCACCTGCTGCTCCATCAGTCCCACCTGCTGCTCCATCAGCCTCACCTGCTGCTCCATCAGTCCCACCTGCTGCTCCATCAGCCTCACCTGCTGCTCCATCAGTCCCACCTGCTGCTCCATCAGCCTCACCTGCTGCTCCATCAGTCCCACCTGCTGCTCCATCAGTCCCACCTGCTGCTCCATCAGTCCAACCTGCTGTTCCATCAGCCTCACCTGCTGCTCCATCAGCCCCACCTGCTGCTCCATCAGTCCCACCTGCTGCTCCATCAGTCCCACCTGCTGCTCCATCAGCCTCACCTGCTGCTCCATCAGTCCCACCTGCTGTTCCATCAGCCTCACCTGCTGCTCCATCAGTCCCACCTGCTGCTCCATCAGCCTCACCTGCTGCTCCATCAGTCCCACCTGCTGTTCCATCAGCCTCACCTGCTGCTCCATCAGTCCCACCTGCTGCTCCATCAGTCCCACCTGCATTTGTAAATGTTGCAAATGTGCATTTTTCAACAGGAATGTAATACTTTTGCAACTACTCTCAGGTTGATCCAATGGCACACAGTCATCGTGGGAACTGTGAACGAGAACCATCACTGGATGTTGGTGGTGAGAATAGGAGCATATTTTAAGCTCCAATCTGTATCTATAGTGCTGTATACACCATATATAATTAGTGATGTGCAAGATAACCGGGCCACACATACATGCTGTCACTTATTATTGATAACATCTAAACAATACCCTACATCGTACCTGCGTAATGTCTGGTTCCTGCCAAATGCATGTTGTGTTTCCATGTGAATAATAAAAGGTAATGTAGCCCCATGAGAAGAAAACCCTCTTCTTGGATCCACTTGGAGAAGGGAAAGGCAAAATGAGGGTGTGCCTACAGTCTACAGGTACATTTGATACAGTGTACTAGTTCCGGTGTTGTATGAGTTTTTTGACAATGATGTGCTGCATCTTGACACATGTACTATCTACATACTGTAGAGCCTTTATGAGGATAAAAGGCTGCAAGGTGTCAAGGTGGACATGCAGCACCCTCCCCCATAATCGCCAACAAGACAGCACATCCGGTGGTGTCCTGGCCTTAAAAGTGAGTGTGAAATGCATTTAGCCAAACATTACTCTCAAACTCAAATTCAGTAGCAATTAGACTGAATATCTTGACTTGCTTTTATACATCTTGATCAAAGATGTAATGAATTGTGTCAAACTACACATATACAACATGTTATTCTTTAAATCTGTTGGGTCATTTGTCTGTATTCCATTTGAGGGTAAAATCATAGACCATGCAGTCCAGATACTAATCAAGGTTCTCTTCAGTTTGCAGAGAAGATTTTACTGGGGGAGGCAATTGAGTTTGAAACCTCACAGAAGGCAGTGCACGAGCTGAGGCTGGACATTGCTACTTCTCTCCTCAGAGAATCTGGTTTGTTACCTTTTCTCAACATTGTCAATGACTTCATGTGGTTACTTTTATTAATTGTATCTCATAAGTATGCATCAATAACCTAGTATATTAATAATGTGCCATGCAAATTGTTGTATTGTATCACTGCTTGGACCATTGGTACTGTTGGGTTAATGTTGACCAGGGACATTATCAGGGTTTTAAAAGCAACACAGTGGCTTCAGTATAGATTAGGGTAAATAGTCACTATACAGTATATTGTGTATCTCAACTCCAAACAGATAACATATGAAGCATCGCAGGCAGGCATCTTCAACTGCAATTTCATATAGGCTACACACGTCACACCCTAAGACACCCTTTCAATTCTGCGGGTTATTTAAGATGTGAGATTTCCCCATCTTCCTCCTTTCAATGTGCTCATTGGTGTGTATTACTTTGAACTGATATCCTCAGTTAATTTTTACCTTGAACTTATTATAATCAAAGCTGTAAAGCTAATACATGTGATGAACAACAAAAGAACCATGAGAAAGCTTAAATGAATGTGTACAGTGCGAAAGAAGTTTTTGGATGTTTTGTAATGACATTGTGCAGGTTCCCATTCTACAGGGTAAGGAGAGAGGGGAAGAAGGAGCAGATGGCTCCTCTGTGCTCAGATTTAATCATTTAGAAAATCTATGTGTTTGTGTGTGTTTTGCCTTTTCTTCACACAAAATAATAAAAGACCACAACAAATGTGTCCTTATATAATTGACATTTTAGTCAAAAATTGGGTCACCTTGACCCCAAATCTGCAATGTGGTTTATCTGAAGATATTGATTAGGTTTAGTCTCAACAGATGATCTAAGCAGGCTTTGCTTTTACTGCGGGATGGAGGAGCAGGATGAAGAACATTGGGTCATTTCCTATTGCACATTACAAATAAAGAAAATTAGCAGAAATATGTTTCCAGACTTTATCAACATAACATTTGCATTGGTAATTGCTACTATATTTGGCATCTTCAGCATTAACTGATAAAGAATTTATGTTTTGCTTGTTTTTCCATACATTTTTGTTGAACATTTATTTCTTTCTCATAACACAACATTTATGTTTTTGAAAGATTTCGATAATTGAAGGAATGGTTAGAATGTTAGTGGGAAATACATTAGAGATATTCTATTATCATAAACAAATCCCATAATGCATACCTTACATAACAAATATTTATTGTTTTCTCAGATTTGCTGTGACATTTGTCAGCAGTGGTACCACCACCAATGTGTACAAAGGCCTCCAGTGGATCAACCGTACTTGTGCCCTGGATGCACATAATGCCCGAAGGAACCATCATTAACTGTCCACTGTCACTAACATCTCTGTTAACCGCCTTTGATTTCTCACTGTCTCCATCCCCACCAACTCATAAAGCTGGCAATGTCCTTGATCTCATATTCTCAAGGAACTGCACTACTTCTAACCTCTCTGTAAACCCGCTCCACACATCCGATCACTTCTTCATTTCATTCTCTCTACCCCTTTCCAAACATAACGAACTAATCTCTTCTCATCCTGCACCTGTCCGCCGTAACCTTCGTTCCCTCTCCCCCTCTACCTTTGCCTCATCGGTGATCTCAGCCCTCCCTTCCTCTGACTCGTTCAACTCCTACTTCTAAACTCTGCTGCTGAAACTCTCCTCTCTACTCTCTCATCCTCACTGGATTCTCTCTGTCCTCTCACATCTCGGCAAGCTCGTCAGTCCCCTCCTGCTCCCTGGCTAAATGACGCACTGCGTGCTAATAGAACCGTCCTTAGGGCAGCAGAGCGGAAATGGTGGAAATCCAAACACCGTGACGACCTCCTAACCTATCAGGCTCTCCTCTCCTCTTTCTCTGCTTCGATCTCCCAGGCAAAAAGCACTTTCTTTCAAGATAAGATCCAATCTTCCTATTCCAATCCCAAAAAAACTATTTTCCATCTTCTCCTCCCTCCTGGACCCCCCCAAAGCCCCTTCGCCCTCCTCCCTTCTGTCAAGCGACTTTGTTAACCACTTTGAAAAAAAGGTTGATGATATTCGCTCTTCTTTTTCTGACTCACCTTTACTCACCACTGTTAGAGAATATTTTAATCCTGTCTGTTCCCATGTATCGAATTGGGAACTTATCTGCAAACTTCTGTTTCTAATTAAAGTGTTGTTCCCTCAATCTGTGAAATACGATCGTGCCATCCTCAGGGTCAGGTCAGAGGTCAGATGCCTTGCTCTGTGGAGAAAGGGGGGCATCCTGTCCTGGCTAGGTCTTTGTCCAGTTTGTGGCATCTGTTAATAATTAGCAGAGAAAGGGCGCATAAGTTTGGGATCCGCCTTGGTCAATATATTGTGTGATTATTCTATGTATCCTTCAGAGTGCTACTCGGTGGAGGACTGTTGATGTGTGAAACTGAGTGTGCCCTCTCCGGCCGATACTTCAATAAATCTCCGTGTTTGATTGAAAGTTCTCCGTCTCCATTCTTCAACATTGGCTCTGCATTGAATCCCAGAAGATTATTCTTCACAACCACTGGGTCACCAGACCCTCCTTTCACCCACACACTGACCTCCTTTTCCCCCCTCTCTCCAAGTGAGGTTCTTACCCTCATTTCCTCTCCCCGCCTTACCACCTGTCCTCTGGACCCTATCCCTTCAAACCTCCTTCAGACTATCGCTCCTGATATTCTACCGTTTCTCACCCATTTCATCAACACTTCTCCAACTTCTGGTCACTTTCCAAACAGTCAAGGAGGCAAGAGTAAACCCTCTCCTAAAGAAACCCACTCTCAACCCGTCTGATGTTATAAACTACAGGCCTGTCTCTCTCCTCCTGTTCCTGTCTAAAACACTTGAACGGGCTGTCTTTAAACAACTCTCCTGTTATCTCCATCAGAACAACCTTCTGGATCCGCACCAGTCTGGTTTCAAGGCAGGTCACTCCACAGAAACTGCCCTCCTTGCTGTCACTGAGGAACTGCACACTGCTAAAGCAGCCTCCCTCTCCTCTGTCATCATCCTGTTGGACCTGTCTGCTGCATTCGACACAGTGAACCATCAGATCCTCCTTCGCACTCTCCAAGAACTTGGAGTTTCAGGCTCTGCACTTTCCCTCATCACCTCATACCTCAAAGACCGCACCTACAGGGTTACTTGGAGAGGGTCGGAGTCCGACCCTTGTCAATTAACTACAGGGGTCCCTCAAACTCGCTCGGATCTGTCATTAGCCCGCATGGTTTTTCATACCACTGCTACGCTGACGACACCCAATTAATTCTGTCCTTTCCCCGCTCAGAGACCCAGGTCGTCGCACGCATCTCTGCTTGTCTAGCTGACATCTCTCAGTGGATGTCTGCTCATCACCTCAAGCTCAACAAGACTGAACTGCTTTTCCTTCTGGAAAAAGATTGTCCCACTCTTGACCTAACGATCAACATCGGCACCTCTGTTGTTTCCCCGACTCAGACTGCAAGGAATCTGGGTGTGATCCTAGATAACAACCTGTCCTTCACTGCAAACATAGCTGCTACAACCCGCTGCTGCAGATACACGCTTTACAACATCAGGAAGATTCGTCCCCAGCTGACCCAGAAAGCGACGCAGGTTCTGGTCCAGGCTCTCGTCACCTCACGCTTAGACTACTGCAACTCCCTCCTGGCTGGTCTACCTGCATGTGCCATCCGACTTCTGCAACTCATCCAGAATGCAGTGGCTCGTCTGGTCTTCAACCTTCCTAAATTCTCCCACACCACGCGGCTCCTCCGCTCCCTCCACTGGCTTCCGGTAACTGCTAGAATCCACTTCAAGACAATGGTACTTGCGTACCATGCTGCGAATGGATCTGGCCCTTCCTACATCCAGGACATGTTTAAACCGTACACCCCAGCACGTGCACTCCACTCTGCATCAACCAAACGGCTCGCTGCACCCTCGCTGCCAAGGGGACCCAAGTTCCCATCAGCAAAAACATGTGGGTTTGCTATCCTGGCTCCAAAATGGTGGAATGAGCTCCCCATTGACATCAGGACAGCAGATAGCTTACACACCTTCCGGCGCAGACTGAAAACTCATCTCTTTCGACTCCACTTCGAGCAATAGAACTATTAACAAAGCACTTATATACTAATAAAGGACTGGCTTACCTAAAGCCAGTTGAGTAGCACTTGAAATGGTTTTGCTCTATGAAACCTGATGTGCTTATATGATTCTGTTTTCTTCAAGTTTGTATTTTGTTGGTCGAACGCACTTATTGTAAGTCGCTTTGGATAAAAGCGTCAGCTAAATGCAATGTAATGTAATGTCATTTCAACCAATGCAACTATTGTTTGGCCTGTCATAAAATGCCCCCCACCCCAAAAGAGGTTTCTATGAATCCCACCCTCAAGCATTTTTCAGGGTATGGTTCTAGGACTGGTACGAATAAATGGAGCAAGTTTCATGAATGTCACACTTTTATTTTGTACGCATAGCGTATATAATAATATGCTGACAAAGACTATATAACATTTGTAAACATATATTTTGACTATTTGATGACAACTATGTAAAATTAAACAATACATTTTAAAGCACGTTTATACAGACAGGACGTAACAATAATGATAAAAAAAAAGATAAAAAAAAAACAAAAACTGAAAAGGAAGTGACGAATGAATTTCGACACCTCAAATACAGAGCGAAAAGTGAAACCAGAAGAATCAAGACTATCTATGAGCTACCACTAAACAACTCACAGTCTGAACATTACCATTAATAAAAACCCTGAACATTTACTTTTCGTTTTAAACATCGTTTTAAGGTGTAAACCTATGGTGTAAACGTGTCATTTAGAGGTGTAAACGTGTCATTTAGAAATGCGCGTTCCAGTGACAAGGGGGGCATTTCATGACGGGGAGGCATAATGTGACACAACAACGGCATTAGGACAGAGCCGCGGCCCCACGGGAGCCTGCCGCAGTGCGTTCAAGGACCTCAGTAGAAAATCGGCCCTTTTCTGTGTCAGCCCCCATGCCAAAACTCCCTTCTTATGGAAAGGTTTGGCAGCGGAGTAGGTCACCAGAGAATATTACAGCTTCTTAGCTTTGGCTCCACAGCTGCTGGCATGTCCCCTGAACACAGTTTTGTGGGGAATGGAAGCCCCACAAAAGCTGTGTACTGACAGAGTAGAGGGGCAGGACACTGAGACTGGGTTACTCACTCAAGCTTTGCAGCGTCCCTCCTCCATTCAGGGGCAATAGAGAGTCAAATCTATCATCCTGGGAGGAGATAGGTTTCCTTTCAACAGGAAGTCGAAAAGAGGCCCTGTTGCATGAACGGTGGGTTACGTATTGTAACCCTAGTTCTAGAGTGATGTGTCTCATTTCATTTCAAACCTTTATTTAAACAGATAGGTCCCTTGAGATCATGGATCTCTTTTACAAGGGAGACCTGCATCAATTTGTTCCACATGAAACATAAAAACAAACAATAGAGGACATCATATTTACATATTCACCAACACTTACAAACGCCCATAGTGTCATAAAGCATTTCGTGCAGACGTGCCTTAAAAACATTCAGAGAAACAAGGGTGAATAATTTCAATTTGGACTGTAGGCTGTTCCAAGCAAGTGGAGCTGCGCACATAACATGTGTGTGTGTGAAAAATGCATTTAGTAAAAACTATGGCATTTATCCCAGAGTAGTCATCTCTCTCCACAATTACACTTTTTCCCATAATGTCTCGTTGAGATCGGCAAGGCCGTTTTCATACGATGTTAATTGGACACCCATTATGAGGGGCGGCCCTCGTGAGAGTCGCCGCGGTGCGTTCAGGGACCTCCGCAGAAGAACAGTGGGTTACGTAGTGTAACTCTAGTTCTAGAGTGTTATATGTGTGTGTAAAATGCATTCAGTAAAAACGAGTGCATTAACCCAGAGTAAGAGTCATCTCTCCACATTCCACATTTCTCCATAATGTCCGTTTCAAAGAGACGGCATTATGACGACCCCCACCGTCCCCCGTCCCCCCGAGAGCGGGCCGCGGTGCGTTCATGGACAGAAGAAGCTCAGATGAATGCCTCTTTATCTGCATTATGGCGGAGCGCACGCTCTCACGGTGCGTACCGTGGTGTGTTCAGGGACCTCAGTGAAAAATCGGCCGTTTTGTTCTCTGAGTGGAAACAGCATTATAGAAAAACGGCCCTTTCTGTGTCAGCCCCCCATGGGTCAAACTTCCTTTTATGGAGGGTTTGACGGCGGAGTGGGCCACCAGAGAGTACCACAGCCTCATAGCTGCGGCTCCGCAGCTGACTGCACATCCCCTAACACAATGTTATGGGGAATGGAAAATCAGTGGTGTATTAACAGGGCGGACGGACAGGACACTGAGACTGGGTTATTCACTCCAGTTTTGCAGCATCCCTCCTCCGTTCAGAGGCATGAGAGAGGCAAATCTGTCATCCCAGGAGGAGATAGGTTTCCTCTCGGCATGTGCACTCTCAAGTCAGAGAGAAGGGGCACTATTTCCTATATTTCCTGGTTCCCAAGAAGACAGGAAAATTCAGGCCCATTCTGGATCTTCAAATGCCTGCACCAGCACATTGCATGCAAGAAGTTCCATATATTAACTATGAAACAGTTACTGGGACTGGTGCGGCCAGGCGATTGGTTCACAACCATCGACCTGAAGAACGCTTACTTTCATGGCGAAATTGCTCCAAAACACAGAAAGTATTTGCGTTTTGCCTTCCAGGGGGTAGCCTACGAGTACAACAGACTGACGTTCGGCTACTCCCTATCCCCACGCACGCAACGGCGCTGCAACCGCTGCGGGACCATGATATGAGGGTGTTCTTTTATCTGGGCGACCTCATAGTCATGGCCAGGTCCAGGGAATGGGCAATGTTTCACACAGCCCAATTGATCTTACACCTAACCAAGTTGGGTTGAAAAAGAGTTGCGGTCAATTGGAAGAAGAGCTCCCCCATACCTCACCAGCAGGTAGAATATCTGGGGGTGATGCTCGATGCAGGCAGACTACGTGCCACCCTGACAGAAAGCAGACCGGCATCCCTGCTGCGGGCAGTCTGCATGCTGTGTCAGGGGGCGACGGTGACAGCTTTGATCATCATGCAGGCTTTGGGTCTCATGACGGCTGCTCACTCCGTAGTGCCACTCGGACTTCTGCATGCACGTCGCATACAGAGGTGGCTTACCGGCCTTCGTTTAGATCTCAAGACACAAACAACGTCTTGTGATCATCCCCCCCTCAGTAGAGAGCAACCTCCGATTCTGGGGGTCCCCAGAGAATCTGCGGAGGGGAGCTCCACTGGGGCAAGTGACCTCCTATATCACAGTCTTTACAGACGCTTCAGTGACAGGATGGGGGGGGACGTGCCTAGAGAAAGCTGTAGGTGGTTGCTGGCCTCTGACAGAGGCTCGGCACAGCAACTTCCTGGAGCTGCAACCAGTGATGCTGGTCCTACAGCACTTCAAACCCTTAATACAGGGCAAACATGTGCTAGTGAGGAGCGACAACCGCACCACAGCAGTGGCATACATCAACAGGCAAGGCGGAGTCCGCTCAATAGCCTTGTTTACCACGGCAGAGAACCTGTGGTTGTGGGTTTCACAGATTGTGTTGTCTCTAAGGGGCCTGAACATCCCGGGACGGGAGAACGGGGGGGCCGACCTCATGTGAAGAGGCGGAGCCCTGCCAGACGAGTGGAGGCTTCACCCGGAGGTGGTGAAGCAGTTCTGGACTCAGTTCGGGAGAGCAGAGGTGGACCTGTTCGCCAATCGGCGCAACAGCCACTGTGCCCTGTGGTTCTCCCTGGCCCGGTGGGACAATCCGCCCTTGGGGGTGGACGCATTTGCACACGAGCCATGGCCAAGGAAGCTGCTTTACGCCTTTCCACCGCTGCACCTTATCCCCCCCCCTTCTGGATAGGGTGAGGCGGGAGAAGCTGTCAGTCATCCTAGTGGCCTCAGATCGCCGCCTGGCGCTGTGGTACGCGGGGTAACACGGATGATGGTGGGCCAGCCCTGGGCTATTCCTCAGGTCTGGGGAGCGCTGTCTCAGGAAGCAGGGGAAATAGGGGCGTTACCCACTCTGGGCCAACCTCTCCAGGCTTGGCTCCTGAGAGGGTTAGGGAATAATCCGGGATTGGGACAAAATTAACATGGGATCACTCCGGTCATTGTACGTACTTCGTCTCACTGGAATATTAACGGTCAGATTGAATACAACATCGACCCAATTTATCCGGTCAATGACGGGAGAGTTTTGAAAGTGACAAAACACTGTTTTCACACATTTAAAAACACTTAAACAATTAAACAATGTTTACCCAGGATTCAGGCACCTTCCCTGGCTTGTAAAATGTGGTGATGCGCCCTGGAGGTATCATACTATTTAAAACATGTATACCCAGGATTCAATCACTTTTCCTGGCTTGCAAAGTGCTGTGAAGCAGCCTGTTCTCTGGATGTGTAAGGCAGAGGAGGGTAACAAAAAAAGTTAAAGTGTGAACCTCCAGCAGGGCAGGTGGTGCTCTGCTCTGAATAAGTCAGAATATTGATGCTGGTGTGCGGACAGTAAAGCACCACAAAATCCATCACCTTTAAGTATTACCAGGGCCATGAGAACATCCTCCACAGGAGGGTGGGTGGTGCTCTGAATAAGTCAGAATATTGATGCTGGTGTGCGGACAGTAAAGCACCACAAAATCCACCCCCCTTTAAGTTACCAGGGGCATGAGGTTCTGTGGTCTGAACATCTGGGTTTAGACTGTGGGGGAGTGCTTAAGTCCGGGGGCCCGGGGTCTCACGGTGTGCGATGTTATGGAAGTCGAAAAAACGACAGAGTGCCAACGGAGGAGGGGCTCAAAAAAGCGCAAGTCTTCGGTGCTTCCGGCGGAATCCCCGGACACATTTTCACTGCCCTGTTGCATTTTACAACGTAGAGGGGATTCGAGACCTCCCTTCCTCCGTCAAATAAATTCATTCATGTTTTCCAAGCTACCATCTGCACGAAATCGGAAACCCGGTTTTTGAGAGCACTTAAAAAAAAAACGGCTGTTTCACATCATGGAGGAATATGTCCGCTACATGAGTGCTTTGGCTCGGATACAATTGTTGCCTGGAGGACCCCAATCATGGTTCTTACCAAACTTTAAGTTTTTGAACTGGCCTCTGTAGGAATTCAAGGAGAGTTGTCACGGAATAATGAGACACTATCTTCGGATACATTTTATCCATTTTCACCCCTTCCTCCGGTTCTCCCAAAAGATAAATTGGACTTTATCTGCCTCTGGAGGAATGTAGGGGAGTTGTCAGGGGACTCAACCCGCCTTAAGAGACACTATTTTGGGATACAATTTCTCCATTTTCACCCCTTTTCTCTGGTTCTCCCAAAATATAACAGAGTATTTTCCTGATTTCTCACTGATCGAATGAATAACGCGACCCGCCATCGGAGGGCTTCCGCCGGCTCGGCCTCGTGCCGGTGCTCTGGCGGTCGGTTCCTCCGAACTGCGGGTTCGACTCTGATGGCCAGGAGGGTGTGCTGCGTGGGGGAATTGACGGAAGCGCACCACCAGGAGTGGAGCCTGCGGCTTAATTTGACTCAATACGGGCAACCTCACCCAGCTCGGACACGACAGACCATTTTCTAGCTGACACTGCTTCTAATAATACTTGATGCTACTTGATACTATGATGTGCTGACAGCCAGTCCACCACACAATAAACAAAAACGGCTGTCTGATACCCTGGATGAAAGTACCACCGGTTGTTGCAATCACCGGTTACGCTAACGCATATAAACGGAGAAACACAACAGAATTTAAATACAATTAACTGTGTCTGTTTCAGTAAGGATGTCGTCCGAATGCCCGGTGTGCAGACTCTTCTATGTGGCTTTGAACAAGCACCTTAAGCACAAATATGCAGTGCGGAACTTGGAGGAAAGAGGCATCATTCTTAAAATGGCCAGTGGCCGAATAAATGTTCGGACCAAACCCTGTCCCATCACAGGGTGTTCGTATGCTGGGAAGAAACTGCACCGTCATGTCACTCATGGCCACCCTGAGTTATCCAGAGATGAAGCACATCAGGTCCTGGCAAGGCTGAAGCATAGTGTGGCCCTGCAATTGCTCCATGACCTCAGACAGACTAATCCCATCATTGGAATGGCTACATCATTGGATATAGACAATGAGGAGGAATACCCGGTGCTCCCTCCACCCTTCTCCCCACATACTGAGTGTGCCGAAGAGGACTGCAGGCAGGTGATGCTGGAAAATGTGGCATTGAGGGCTCAGAAGGATGCCCTCATTGATGAGGTGAAGACCCTGCGCTCCAGGCTGAAAAAGGGGCTAAAACCCAGGCAGCAGTGTGCCACTGCTGCTGTGCTTGAGGAAGAGGAAGAATGTCTACGATTTAAGGGCCTGGCAATCTCAAGTACCTCCGGCATAAATACAGCAGACTCCTGTAGTCAGACCCCGGTCAAGACTGTCATGCGGTCTCCAGCAGCCTCCGGTAGTCAGACGCCTCTCAAGAACCCGGTCAAGACTGTCATGCGGTCTCCAGCAGCCTCCGGTAGTCAGACGCCTCTCAAGACCCCGGTCAAGACTGTCATGCGGTCTCCAGCAGCCTCCGGTAGTCAGACGCCTCTCAAGACCCCGGTCAAGACTGTCATGCGGTCTCCAGCAGCCTCCGGTAGTCAGACGCCTCTCAAGACCCCGGTCAACACTGTCATGCGGTCTCCAGCAGCCTCCGGTAGTCAGACGCCTCTCAAGACCCCGGTCAAGACTGTAATGCGGTCTCCAGCAGCCTCCGGTAGTCAGACGCCTCTCAAGACCCCGGTCAAGACTGTCATGCGGTCTCCAGCAGCCTCCTGTAATGAGGACTGGCCCTCTCCTCACTGGTCCACTGGGAGGGGACGGGGGAATACCATGCGTGAAATCACGTTGCCTCAAAGCATGGAGACGTACATTCAGACATACAGGCATCATTGTGAGGGTGTCGCACCGACAGTAAAACGGAAAGAAAATTGTCTGTCCAATGTCAGCCGGATAAAGAACTTCCTCGTATTCATGGCCCATGGTGTTAACCGGCTGTCAGATTGGCTGTTCCTAAAAGACACGGAGAGGGTCCGTGGCTGGAGCGAGTATATTGTAAAGTCGGGCCGGCCAGTCACAACAGCGCTGTTGTTCCTGAAGAATGTGAACCATTTCCTGAGGTACTTGTCTGAGTCAATGCTCACCCAGTCTGATATGACCCACATTATCAGAGAGGTGAAAGCCAACATGAACAACTTGAAAAAGTCTGTCACTGTCCACCAGTTCAAGATGAGGAGGAACAAGCTGGATCGTCTGCCGAGCCAGGCGGAGCTTCTCGCCGCCATGGCTGCCGCTAAGAAGCGCATCCCTGATTTACTTGACCTGATGGCTTGCAACCCGACCTCAATCACCCAGTACCTGCTATACGGCTATCTAACCCTCCATTGGAGCCTCCTGTATGGCCACCGTCCGGGTGTGTACGCAAACATGACCAACACTGAGGTGTTAGAGGCGGACACAAGGGGCACTGCTGAGGGCTACATCATCCATGTGCAGGATCACAAGACTGCCAAGACATTTGGCGAAGCACAGCTGGTGCTTACAGTGAAGGAGTTTGGCTGGGTCATGCGGTGGATGGGGATAAAAGAGTGCTTGTCGGGTCCTCAGAATGAATTCTTCCTTTTCACAACGGGGAAGCATGCCTCCAGGAACCTGAACGCTCACTTGAAGAGGGCTTGGGCTGATGCTGGGCTAGAAACAGCCGTCACCTTCACAATCCTGCGCACTGCCCTGGCTGACATTATCAAGCATCACCAAGATCCAGAAAGCAGGTTGATTCTCGCCAGGTTTATGTGTCACGACGTAAGCACTGCAGACCGGTTCTACGTGAATACGCCTGGAATAAAGGAGGGATTGAAGATCCGCTCCATGTTCAGAGCTGCAGCAGCAGCAGCATCATCGGAAGGAGTTCTACCGCCGTCAGATACCTACGAAGAGGACTCAGAGGCGGAGACCAGCGATACCTCTTCTTCTGGGCCGGTTGATACTCCTGATGTGGGGGTAGGGGCCGTGGACTCAGCCTTTTTCCCCCGGTGCACCGTACAAGTTACACGGCTAATATGGCCCCCGGGCACCCGCTAATCATGTTTTTAATCTTGTTTGTATTATGTTTATTATGCATATTGTGTATACTGTTGTTGTAAAAATAATGTGATAATTAAATAAATAAAAAAACATTTTAATAACGTTTGAGGTTCCCAGGGGTTGATACAGTGCCAGGTATCAGACTATTTAATCAAAGTTTAGGCTTGTAAAATGCGGTGATGCGCCCTGGAGGTATCATACTATTTAAACAAAGTTTACCCAGGATTCAGACACCTTCCTTGGCTTGTAAAATGCGGTGATGCGCCCTGGAAGTATAACACTATTTTAAACAACTTTTCCCCGCCTTTGAAACACTTGGTTTTTAGCCTGTCATTTTGCAAGATATGATTTAACATTGAAGCTCTCCTGGAAATGGACATATTCTGTCCTTCTCCAAGAGAACTTCAATGTTTAATGATATCTTGCAAAATGACAGGCTAATAATCTCTTCTAGATGTTTAAAAACTCTTTTCCCGACAATTTAAACATTATTTCTGCAGTGGTAGTATCAGACTATTTAAAGGATTACCAGGAGCATGAGAACATCCTCCACCTACTGTGAATAAGGATGAATATGGATGCTGGTGTGCGGACAGTAAATCACCGCCAAATCCACCCCCCTGGACAGATTCCTGTCCATTTCATGTCCATTTCATGAGTCAAATGTGGATGTAATGGACAGATTCCTGTACATGTTCCCCAGGTTTCACACACTCATTCCTGGGTAAGAAAGCCATGTGCATCACCCTGGATCTCTGGGTGCCTTTGAGTGTGGGACCCTGCTTACAGTCCGTCGTTTGGGGCTTCCTGAGAGTGGAAGTCCATTGCCTCTAAATAGAGGTAAAATTAGGTCTGTCACTTTGGTTAACTGCACCACTGTCAGACGTCTCCCGAGAATGGACGTCCATTCTCTTTAAATAGGGATTGAGCAAGGTGCTGGAAGGAGCTCTCTGGGTCACAGCCTGCTGCTGCTGCTCTCTCCCGCCCTGTATTCACATAACACTTTACCCAGCTTTCACACACTTCTTCCTGGGTAAGAAAGCCATGTGCATCACCCTGGAGCTCTGCCTGTGAGTGTGCGACCCTGCTTACAGCAGTGATCAGCACCTGACAGTCATTTCAAACGGTTTTAAATCGTTTTTTCACTTTTAAAAACAACTTTCTGCCCTGGAAATGATTTCTAACCATTATTACCGTTATGGAGGGGCGGCAGGAACACTTTACCCAGCTTTCACACACTTCTTCCTGGGTAAGAAAGCCATGTGCATCACCCTGGAGCTCTGCCTGTGAGTGTGGGACCCTGCTTACAGCAGTGACTCTGTAAGCAGCAGCCTGTCCTCTGTGTGCGATTGAGCGAGGTGCTGGAAGGAGCTCTCTGGGTCACAGCCTGCTGCTGCTGCTTTCTCCCGCCCTGTATTCACATAACACTTTACCCAGCTTTCACACACTTCTTCCTGGGTAAGAAAGCCATGTGCATCACCCTGGAGCTCTGCCTGTGAGTGTGGGAGCCTGCTTACAGCAGTGACTCTGTAAGCAGCAGCCTGTCCTCTGTGTGGGATTGAGCAAGGTGCTGGAAGGAGCTCTCTGGGTCACAGCCTGCTGCTGCTGCTCTCTCCCGCCCTGTATTCATATAACACTTTACCCAGCTTTCACACACTTCTTCCTGGGTAAGAAAGCCATGTGCATCACCCTGGAGCTCTGCCTGTGAGTGTGGGACCCTGCTTACAGCAGTGAACAGCACCTGACAGTCATTTCAAACGGTTTTAAATCGTTTTTTCACTTTTAAAAACAGCTTTCTGCCCTGGAAATGATTTCTAACCATTATTACCGTTATGGAGGGGCTGCAGGAACACTTTACCCAGCTTTCACACACTTCTTCCTGGGTAAGAAAGCCATGTGCATCACCCTGGAGCTCTGCCTGTGAGTGTGGGACCCTGCTTACATCAGTGACTCTGCTGTACATTTCATTAGTCAAATGTGGATGAAATGGACAGATTCCTGTACATGTTCCCCAGGTTTCACACACTCATTCCTGGGTAAGAAAGCCATCTGCATCACCCTGGATCTCTGGGTGCCTTTGAGTGTGGGACCCTGCTTACAGTCCGTCGTTTGGGGCTCTCCTGAGAGTGGAAGTCCATTGCCTCTAAATAGAGGTAAAATGAGATTAGATTTTTCTATTTGGGTAACCGCACCACTGTCAGACGTCTCCCGAAAATGGACGTTCATTCTCTCTAAATAGGGGAGGGGTAATCACGAGACGAGAAACAGCCGGGCAGGGGAGGAGAAACACAAGGACAACAGGTGAACACAATCAGACTAGACACACCAGGGAAACTAACGACGGGAGGAAAAACACAGGGAAAAGGACCATACAATAACCCAGGAGGAAAACATGACAGCAAACACCCAAACATACAAAACTACAAACGTGACATAACATGAGAATCGTGACAGTAAGACCGCAATTGTATTGAAAATGGGATCTTACTAAGAGAGAACAATTCAATATTTAAATGATAAAATTACATTTTTTGGGTATCCTTTAGTTGAACTGTCTGTTTAAAATTAATCGAAGCATCAGACTAAAAAAGCTTTTGAAAATAATATTATATTTTGATTTAAAATATAATATTTGTAAACCTGAAGAGTCAGAGCCAGTGCAATGACAAATATTCTCATGAATATTAAACACAACAACCTCTGAACATTACAAATATTCGCCTCAATTCAACCTGGAACCTCTCTCATACAATACAATAATATTGTGTGTGTGTGTGTGTGTGTGTGTGTCGGGGCAGTTGTCGGCGAAATGCCGCTCCTCAGAAGTTCCCACTGTGGGTCAAAATAATGGCTGTGACCCCGAGGTAACTGTCATTACTGAGTGAAGTCCAATAGTCTCCGGTGAGTCTTTCTTAAATCCTCCTCTACTTTCGCTTTTTGGACTTCATACAAGTTGACTTTGACACAGTGGTGGCTCTGGAAGGCAATTCATAAGTGCAGTCCTTGGATGCGACACGAATTATATCACGCAGCCCCTCGTCCTCCACAATGTTAATTGGCCTGCAAGCTGTAGCCACCTATTTAGCGATCTTTGTTGAAAGTTTGCTGCTCGTAGACGTGTCCAGGCGTCTCCTCCGCACACTTTCAAGTGTGGTCTGCTGCAAGCGGGCTGCAGGAGCGGGGCTGTCGGCATCAGCAGTGTGCTTTTTTTTTGTTATTAACGCGTTAACTTGACAGCCCTAATTACATTACATTGCATTTAGCTGACGCTTTTATCCAAAGCGACTTACAATAAGTGCGTTCGACCAACAAAATACAAACTTGAAGAAAACAGAATCATATAAGCACATCAGGTTTCATAGAGCCAAACATTTCAAGTGCTACTCAACTGGCTTTAGATAAGCCAGTCCTTTATTAGTATATAAGTGCCTTGTTAGTAATTCTATCGCTCGAAGTGGAGTCGAAAGAGATGAGTTTTCAGTCTGCGCCGGAAGATATGTAGGCTTTCTGCTGTCCTGATGTCAATGGGGAGCTCATTCCACCATTTTGGAGCCAGGATAGCAAACCCACGTGTTTTGTAACACATTCTCACTCCCAACTCGGCCTATGTTGACGTTATGTCAGGGTCCCTGTCGTCACTTTCCAACGCAAGGGGGGGCCCTTTAGCGTCGGGTTTCAACTATCAGGGAGTCCCATTGACTTGCATAGTGTTACGCTCTCCACAAGCTTACAGGATTGAACTCGTTTCCCGGGTCGCCGAGGGTGCTGGCGTTGTTTGTTCGCCGCTCCTCCGCCCCAAATATTGTTCCTTAGTCCAGATCAGAACCTCTCCTGTCTGGCTCTCTACTTTTTAAACGACAGTCATTAGCAAAAATAGCAGCATCTCTATATCGAATCGACACAGATAAATGTGTTGTCATCTCCTACCTGCTGGCTCTTTCCTGCTCACCGGTCCCTAGCCCGCTAGCCAGCTAGCATTATCGGACCTAGCACGCTCCTCGGCTCCCTGAAGTCTGCTGAGCTAACATTTCTGTCTCCACCCCAACTCCACCCTAACTCCACCCTAACTCCGCGGCTCGTGTGGGTCTTCCCATCCCGCTGCGATAAGCCGGCTTCCCCGCTGACATCATCTCTCCCTGCCGCCTACACCCGGTGGCTATCAAGCTAGCTAACCAGCTAGTAGGCTGGTCACCCGGCTCCCACTCTGCACCAGGCTGTCAGCACCTCCTACGATTCTCCACTGGAATTATTCTCCTGATATGCTGTGGATTATAATTCCCATTTTATCTGGACTCACACCGCTCCTTCTTCCACGGTCATCCGGCTCCTGGTCTCTGCTGCCCGGGTCCCCAGCATTAGCTAGCTCTGTGCTAGCGCCACTTCACCGGATAATGCCGCCGCTCTACTCCCTGTCAGATCTCCACTCCTTCAATAACCACCTGCGTCCGGACTGCATGGACATCCTCGCAGATTATGAAATACTCCGCAAACGCCGTCCTTCACACAGAGTCTCTGGCCGTAAGTTTTTATTTCATTCCACGTCTCCACACTCCATCCCGTCCATTCGGTCCTGTCACACGCCCACACTACGCCATCACAACAAACAACACGTGAATCTGACCAATCTCCTTCCACTCCCCCGGTCCACACAACCCCCACCAATGCAACGCCACCTCAGAGCAGCCCTGCTCAACACACGCTCCATCCACAATAAAGCCACATTCTAAATGAATTCATTAAAGACAATAACCTGGACTTTCTGTATCTGACCGAAACATGGCAAAACCCCTGGACTATTGTTCTTTAAATCAAATCACCCCAGCAGGATTCACATACATTGACAAACCTCGCCCACAAGGGCGGGGTGGTGTATAGCTGCTATTATCAGAAAGGAAATAAAAGCTACCATAATCCCCATCCCTGATGTTTCTTCATTTGAACACCTGATCTTTAAACTATCTGGTCCCACTCCCCTGGTCACAGCCATCATCTACCGTCCCCCGAAGCCAAACCCCTCCTTTCTCTCCGACCTCTCTGACATTCTCACTCAGCTTTCTGCCATATCCCCATCTGTTCTCCTCTTAGGTGATTTTAACATTCATGTTGACGACCCGACCTGCAAATATGCCTCTGAATTTAAGGAAACCCTTCACTGCTGCAACTTCTCCCAACACATCAACTTCCCAAAACACAGCCGTGGTCACATCCTGGACTTGGTCTGCTCCACTGGTCTCACCATCCATCATCTGTCCAGCCTCAATCTCCACATCTCTGATCACCTGGCCATCATCATGGACATCAACATCCCCATCCCCGCCCAAAAGCAAAAAACGCACAATAACCTACAGAAATATCAAATCCATCTCACCTTCAGCAATCACTGCCTCCATTACCTGCAAGATGTCTGTCTCCCCCCCCCCCACTTTCTGAAAACCCATCTGAACTTGTGGACTATTATAACAGCACCCTCTCCTTCTGTCTCAATGAACTGGCCCCCACAAAAACAAAAAATGTCTCTTTCATATACTCCGCCCGCTGGTATACCCCCGAACTCCGCCAAATGAAATCAAGGAAACGTCAACTTGAACATCAACACAAGAAAACCACACTAACAGTCCATCTTCAAATCTACAAAGACTATCTCCAGCAGTACAGTAACGCACTCAAAGCAGCCCGGTCTAATTACTACTCACAACTCATTCAGTCTGGTTCCAGCAACCCCAAGCGTCTGTTCTCCACCATCAGCAAACTTCTCAAACCCTGTGACAACGCCACCTCATCCTTCACCACCGAACAGTGCAACTCCTTCCTCTCATTTTTCCAAACCAAAATCAGCAACATTTACAGCAATCTGACACCCTCATCAGCACCCCCCACCTTCCCTCCTGGATCCCCCCCCTTCACCTCACAGCCCCTGTCCCACTTCTCCCCTGTGACCCCCATGCAACTGTCCGACTTCATGACTGGAATTAACTCCACCTGCACACTTGACCCAATGCCCTCCAAATTTGTTAAAGAGAGCCTCCCTGCCATCTCCCAACTCATCGCCACCATCATTAACTCCTCCCTCAGATCTGGATCAGTTCCCCCCTCTCTCAAACTGGCTGCTGTCACACCCATTCTCAAAAGACCTGGACTCACACCTGACCTCATGTCCAACTTCCGGCCCATCTCAAATCTCCCCTTTCTGTCAAAAATACTTGAACGTGTCGTTGCCTCACAACTTAAAGCCCACCTCAGCTCCAATGATCTCTTTGAGCCATTTCAATCCGGTTTCCGATCAAAACACAGCACCGAAACAGCTCTTCTCAAAATCACAAACGACCTCCTCCTCTCCTCTGACTTCGGCAACCTGAACATCCTCATCCTCCTCGACCTCAGCGCAGCATTCGACACCATCAACCACGCCATCCTGCTGTCCCTCCTCGAATCATCACTCAACATCACCGACACTGCACTCTCCTGGCTGAAATCCTACCTCACCGACAGACATCAGTTTATCAACATCAACAACTGCACCTCCTCCACTGCTCCTCTGTCCCAAGGTGTCCCCCAGGGTTCGGTGCTTGGCCCCCTCCTCTTCATCCTCTACATGCTCCCCCTTGGCAAAATAATTCGTCGCCACAACCTTCAATTTCACTGCTACGCCGATGACATCCAACTTTATATCTCAACAAAATCCATCACCCCCACAACACACTCCACTCTCACCAACTGTCTCTCAGAAATAAAAGCATGGATGCAAACAAACTATCTCCAACTGAACAGTGCCAAATCAGACATCATCATCATTGGCCCCCCATCCCGTATCAAAGACATCCAGAATTTCAACTTCACCATTGACAGCCACACTATCTCCCCCCCTCACATCCGCAACGTCGGAGTCATCTTCGACAGTCAGCTCAAATTCAACCACCACATAAATCACATCACCAGGACCGCCTTTTTCCACCTCAAAAACATTGCCCGTCTCCGCCCATCACTCTCCTCCTCTGCTGCTGAAACCCTGATTCATGCATTCATCACTTCACGACTCGACTACTGCAATAGCATCCTCTACGGCATACCATCCAACCTCCTCAATAAACTCCAACATATCCAGAACTCTGCTGCCCGCCTCCTCACCCACACCCGCTCCCGAGACCACATCACTCCCGTCCTCCAGAACCTCCACTGGCTCCCCGTCCGTCAAAGAATCAGCTTCAAAGTCCTCCTGATTACTCACAAAGCCCTCAACAATCAGGCCACCCCCTACCTCACAGACCTGCTGCACCACCACACCCCTTCCCGCTGCCTCCGCTCATCAGAAGCCAACCTCCTATCCATCCCCACCCGCACCAATCACCGGACCTGGGGGGACAGAGCCTTCTCCGTCGCTGCCCCCTCCCTCTGGAACTCACTCCCCCAACCCATCAGAGACTGCACTGACCTCACCACCTTCAAAAAACTTACAAAAACTCACCTCTTCAATCTGGCTTTTAATGTGTGATTGTTTACTATATATTTATTTGTTGGTCCTTCTTTTTCCCTTCACTATATATGTAAAGCGTCTTTGAGCACCTGTAAAAGCGCTAACAAATTAAATGTATTATTATTATTATTATTATTAACTCACAATGCTGAACACCAGGAAGAGGAGACAGAGTTTATGTGGTAAAAAAAGGTTTATTAACCAAAAAACCCTTCAGGAAACAAAAAGAGGGATTAGATGTCCACTTAATCCTGGGCCAGGGTTTATCACCAGCGGAGGTGCGGAGATGCACGGAGGTACGCTGGCGAGATGAGCCGAGGATTCTGAGCTGGCGAGAGTTTACCGGTTGGAGCCGGTGTGCGTGGAAGCACGGAGGAACACAGACGAGGGGTTGATGGCTGGACGTGGCAGGCAGAGGAGTAGGCAGACGAATACTATATACAGAGAGAGCACAAGGTAAGGATAACAAGAACACAGAGAGTATAGTTTAGCTACAGCGAATTTACCAAGTCGTATTACCAGCGTGGTCAAACGACGAACTGGTGAATACTGGATGGAGGAACGGGGTATATGGTGAAGGTGAGTAGTTGTAATCCGGATGATCAAATCAAATCAAATCAAGTTTTATTTATATAGCACATTTAAAAGCGATTTTTGGTCGAGCCAAAGTGCTGTACATGCAATAAAAAACACTTATAATCACAATAAAAGACAATAATTTACAACAGATATATAGCAAACACAGGGAATAGTCAGGAGTCGTGCTCCGCTCTGACTAGAAGGCCAGAGAGAAGAAGTGAGTTTTTAGTGAGGATTTAAAAACCCCTAGGGTCTGGGCCGACCTCACGTGGAGGGGCAGAGTGTTCCAGAGCCTGGGGCCAGCTGCTGCGAAGGCTCGGTGCCCTCGGGTTTTGAGCTTGGTCTTGGGCACTACCAGCAGCAGATGGTCAGCAGACCTTAAAGCTCTGGCTGGGGTGTAGCGCTGGAGGAGTTCAACTATATAGGAAGGAGCCAGCCCATTTAGAGCTTTAAAAACAAATAAAAGGATTTTAAAATCAATTCTGAACCGAACTGGAAGCCAGTGCAGTGAGGCCAGAATTGGGGTGATGTGGTCACGCTTTTTATGGCCAGTCAGCAAACGTGCAGCTGCATTTTGGACTAGCTGCAGGCGTTTAATTGACGCGTGGTCCATACCCACATACAGAGCGTTACAATAGTCCAGCCTTGAGGTAACAAAGGCGTTGATGACCCTTTCCATGTCTTTAAAAGATAAATAGGACTTGGTTTTGGCCAATAGTCTTATTTAAAAAAAGCAGGATTTGACTACGCTGCTGACCTGCTTATCGAATTTAAAAGTGTTCGTCAAGGTCACGCCAAGGTTCATGACCGAGGGGAGGATGTTTTGTTGGAGGGAGCCCAGAATATCAACCTGAGAGGCTGGGGGTTGTGGTCCAAAAAAGATGACCTCCGTCTTGCCCTCGTTAAGTTTCAAGAAATTGTTGCTCAGCCAGGATTTGATCTCCGTTAAGCAGTCCATCAGCTGCTGTAGTGACTGTTTGATGTTTGCTTTGAGCGGGAGATATATCTGGACGTCGTCAGCGTAGCAGTGGAAGGGAATATTATGTTTTGTTAGAATAGAACCTAGGGGCAGTATGTACAGTAGGAACAGGATGGGGCCCAGAATCGAGCCTTGGGGGACCCCACAGGTAAGAGGGGCTTTGGCAGAGGAGAAGGCACCTAGCTGCACTGAGAAGCTACGGTCCTTAAGGTAGGACCTGAACCACGCGAGGGCAGAGCCTGTGATGCCAGCGGACTGTTCAAGCCGTGACAGCAGGATGCCATGGTCCACGGTGTCGAAGGCAGCTGTCAGGTCCAACAGCACCAAGACAGCTGGGCTACCTGAGTCGGCGGCTAGGAGCAGATCGTTAAAAACTCTTAAAAGGGCTGTTTCAGTGCTGTGCATGGGTTTGAAGCCAGACTGAAACTTTTCATGGATGCCATGAAGGATTAAGAAAGACTGCAGCTGGATGATGAGCAACAGCTGAGGAGATGAGTTGGCGGCAGAGATGGAGTACTCGAGTCCTGGACTCGGACTCGAGTCGGACTCGAGTGCTGATTTTCGGGACTCGTGACTTGACTCGGACTCGACTCGGACTCGCACACTGATTGACGCGACTCAGACTCGGACTCGGACTCGTGAATTCTCACGCACGATGACTTGGACTCGGACTCGGCTCGGGCACTCCTTGGGATGACTCGGACTCGGACTCGTGAATTCTCACGCACGATGACTTGGACTCGGACTCGAGCAAGTTTTCTCTGGAGTCTGATGTCCTCTGTGTCCTGGCGTGTGCACCTGCGAGGCGAGTTCACGTACTGGGCGCACCCCCGCTGCTATACCAATCTAAAGATGTCCAGAGACACATCCCGCATCGTGCTGTATGCTTTTAAAGATTTCGTTTCCATATTGGGAAAGAGCAGCGCAAAATGCACATTATGTGGACAGAAGATAGAAGATAAGACTGGGACAACGTCGAATTTCAATCGACACCTTTCACGGCGGCACCCAGAAAAGTAAGTAGAAATGCTATTGTTAGCTTGCTAACCCACGTTAACGTTAGCCACTAAATTGACTCCACAAAGGTTTTAAGATGTCGGGTTAGATGGAGGTAGGGGTTGATATCAGATCCTAGGGACCAAGTGCAGTTTTATTGTCTAGATAGATACTGTTAAAAAGCTATACATGTCCTTGGTGATACTGCAGATGATGAGTAGCCTAGCCCTAGCCTACAATGAACGTGAAAATTAGAGACTGAAAATGATCTCCGTCACGGAGGCTCCATAACACATTACTCTAAGGATGGAGTTCATATATATATATATATAGGTAGGCTGTATTGAACACTATCATCAGAGTAATGTGATCAATACAATAAGTAAAGATTCAGCCGATAACATGAAAGCACATGGCTACTTAACATGCAGAATGTCATCAAGTAGCAATGTGCTTTCTGGGGCTTAATCTTTATTGATATAATTTAAACGTTCACTTATTGGTTGTTGGACATTGTGATATTATATTTAATATATTCGCTTTGTGTTGTGATGTTTTGCCGACTGTGTTGAAATAAATTAACAAAATATTCGTTCATTGCAACACATTTAGAATCATATTACATATTTACACTTGACACATGTTATTGTTTTAAGTGTTCATTGATGTGCATTGTCCCTGCTAAATAAACGATTAAATATCCATTTTTACCATTAGTGGCTTGCTTGGTTTGTGCTTGAACATTCCATTTTTTAAGGCTCAGGATTATGGTTTTTATGTCACTGTTATATAGCACACTGATAACAATGTTACTTTTAACATTGTTTCTCAATCCTTGAACTCAAACCATATTTGGATGGTCCAAAAATGTATTTAAATTATTATCATAAACATGCCACAACTAGTTTGCAATGGTTGAGGATTAGTAGTTGGGGTAGCCCTAATTTTAACCATACAATTTATTTAGCAATAAGAAAGATTTTTTGCTGAAGTGTGTATTCTTTCTTCCCCTAGGCACAACAAGCTCCTTGAAAACAAGGTTCACAGAGATCTTCCAAGCAGTGAAGATGCCAGGATGCGAGCCAGCTGAAGGAAGAGGTCCCACCAAATTTCCTTTCACGACTGCTTACTTCATAGCATCTGTGTTGGACCCATCGTTTGGTTTCCAGTGGCTAAAACATGATGTGCAGCTGGACAGTGATGACAAAGATCAGCTAATGACTCAGATCATTGGTGAGACATGTTCACTTGTTATATATGTATGCAGGCTCTAACTTATACTAGCCATTATTAATTATAGTTATATGTGTACATGAATGTCTAGAAGTGGTTTATCTGTTTGTAGATATTGGGGTGTGTGTAGCCAAAATAAGAATACTCAATCCTTATGGAAAGAATTATAAGGCCATTTTTACACATTAGCCTTTTCAAGTAAAACAAATTAACATCATCTATAAATGGTATCACAAACAAAATAATAAGATCAGTAGCAGATTTATTCACAAAAGTATACCCTCTCATTTCAGATTGTATCAAGGCAGAGGGTGAGAAGCAAATGATCTCAACAGCAGGACCAGAACAAGGTGATGTTCCAGTGTCTCCTCCTGCTCCTGAAGCTCCTCAGAGGAAGCTGAGAATGTTCTCCCACTACAGCAAGACTCCCTCCTCCACCCACAGTCGGTCTGTCCAGGCTCAGCTGACTGCATACCTCGACTTGATCGACAACCAGGCCTCAGACCCATGCTTCAAGTTTTGGCAACAAAATAAATCCCAGTTCCCTGTCCTCTATCAGGTTGCCACACAGGTATTCTCCATCCCTGCTTCCAGTGCACCCATTGAAAGGGTATTCAGTCATGGAGGCATTTTTATGAGGCCTCACGTGCAAGGTTGAGTTGTTCGATGTTGTCAAATCTGATGCTTTTAAAATGCAACAAGGATGTTTAAGTGTGTGTGCCTGAGTGGGTGCTCATCTGCTCCTGACGCTAGCAGCTAAAAACATATTGTTATGCCAGACTAAAGTTCCCTGCCAGACTAGAGTGGCACAGTGACGCGTCCTAAAACCCGGAAGTAAGCTGCGCATGGGTTCCTTCGACAAAGAAGCAATGCTTTTTCTCCATAGGATTTTGGAAAATAGCTCGAAATAAGGTCTGTGGTTGAGACACATTTAAGAGACAGATCACGTTTTGGATAATCTCCACGTGATCTGTCTCTTAAATGTGTCTCAACCACAGACCTTATTTTGAGCTATTTTCCAAAATCCTATGGAGAAAAAGCATTGCTTCTTTGACGAAGGAACCGGAAGAAGTTTACTTCCGGGTTTTAGGACGCGTCACTGTGGCACTCTATTGGAATTGGCCTCATTCGGCTCTGCTGGTGTTGTTTGTGGTTTTCCGTACACCTGTAAGATGCTTTTTAAGTATTCTAAATGCATAATTTCAACTGGGTGTCTGTCCAATAGGGCCACATTATGGTAGGAGAGGGGACCCCATCACTTCACTAATATAGAGAGGAATTGGTTCTATGACTTTGTAATTCGAGCCAGATTCAAATTGGAAATTGAATGAAAATGTTACTTATATTGCGTAGAAAGCCCTGCATGCTTTCTCATGTTCTATTGTTCTTAATAATGTATTTTCAGTTTCTGTGGGTTTTCAAACCATTAAATAAGTTCAATTGTGACATTGTGTCATTGTGTTTAATGTATACCATTTTCATTTGTAAAGCAGCTCTTTGAAGATGCCAGAACGGAGCACTGGAGGCAATATTGGAACTGGACTCAACCTTGATGATAATAATAATAATTATTATTATTATTAGTAATAAGCTTTATATTTGTATAGCACCTTTTTTAATACAACAATTGTAGGCACACTCGCTTCACAGCAGTTCAATAGACACATTAGTATACCATGACAGGATAAAAGCAATGTAGAGGAGCTACAGCTACATTTCAACACATATATCCACTAAGATTAATACATGAAGACTTGTGACTCGGACTTGACTTGGACTCTTCTTGGGTGACTGGGACTTGGACTCGAACACAGGTAATGGTGACTCGGACTCGAACACTCCTTGGGTGACTCGGACTTGGACTCGGACTCGAACACAGGTAATGATGACTCGGACTCGACTCGGACACTCCTTGGGTGACTCGGACTTGGACTCGGACTCGACTACGACTCTCCCTAGGTGACTCGGACTTGGACTCGGACTCGAAGAGTGGGGACTCGAGAGTGACTTGGACTCGTGAATTGGTGACTTGACTACAACACTGGTTGGCGGGAAACAGAAGTGGGTCAACCACGCCCAGCCAGGAAGACAGACACACAGACAGACAATAACAAACACAAAACAAAGGGGAGAAGAAGGAGGGAGAACTGCAAACCCTCACACATAGAGCTCCTTGAAAGTTGGTAATAGACGAGTTGGTATCGCGGCGAAATGCTCGCCGCAGATCCATTCTCACAGCGTTTATCAACCTTTTCCTTACTCAATATCAAGCCAAACTGATTATTTTTACTTCTTTATTTTAATTGAATAATGTAAGACTTTTGTTGCCGTCAGTAATGGGGAGAGTAGGGGCTCAGAATACTTAAATCTGTATTGTTTCATCGTTTTTTCCTTCTAATTTTGTATTCTTTTCTAAACCACACACTGTTATTTCAGTCAGACAACTCACATGTTTCTTTAACATGTTTATTAGAAGCAGCATATAGTTGAGTTTGGCGACTAGGCTCGGGCATCATCACTCCATAGATATACATAGCACGATGAGTGATGATTAAATAACTAACCCCCGAGCCTACAGGTGGAAGCTGGGGTGGAATCTGGGGTGTTGGTGGAGCAGGCAATTAATAAAAAACATAATGTATCTCAAATAAATACCAAAAAATTCTTAATAATATAGTTTTTTTTTTTATTGCACAGCAAAATAAGAAATATAGATTAAAATTATACAAAATAAAAAGGCCAGCCTGTTTACTCTTACAGTCCAACAAAAAATCTCTTCTGTACAAAATTACAAAAGATAAAAAATGTAGTGCAAAAACAAACACTGTGCCGTGCACAGTACAGAAATTCCTGAGTGTTTAACACAATATAACAGTCCCAACACAAGACCTCTTATTTAAGTTTCCCTTCAGATCTTCAAGAACATGTTGGTATGCTTTCTCCAGCTGCTTGGTAAACCAACACCTGGAGGGACATTTGAAGCCAGGGCAGGCATATTCAATCATATCTATGAAGGCTTCACCCTCAACGAGAGACACAGGCCTCATGTCTTTGACGATCACCTGTAAGATAAAACAAATATATTATTATTATTATTATTATTAACAACACAGCACCTTTCATAGAGCCATGTTGCTGACAGTGTAAGAAGCTTAATTATTACATAATCCAAACAAGGACACAAATAAAAAGGCCAAGTGAAGAAACACCTATAAACTAGCTAATAAATCAGGACACAATAAATGGGATCAGGACAGCCATTCCCTCCTAAAAGATGCTCAAAGGAAGCAAATAATTACTTACTCTCAAGATTCTTTTGCTGAGTTCGGCTGCCTTCTGTGGATTGTGCCTCTTTCCCAAGATAGGACGGCAAGGTTCTTTGCTTTGTCCTAGAAAACACAACAGCAATGAACAATGGAACAACAGCTATGACAGTGGGAAATATTACATCTACTCTTAAACTCATTGCAGTGCTATGGTATAATTAGCTTACTTGAAGGCTAACATGGTTACTTTTTAAACAATGTTAAGTCCAACAATGCATTTCATGTTTATCTAAAAGCTTGTACTATAGAGTACTATATCTACACAGTGAAAATGTTTGGTAGTGCAACTCATATGAGCCCTATCACACTTGGATTTTCTGGTGCTCATTTTAATGTTTTCAATGCTCATAAAAACATTAATTAATTAATGACAACTGCGCACCAGCTTATGTGCAGCCTTGGCTTGGGGGGTATACTACGAAGCAGGATTTTTGCTTCGCCGGCTAAATTCAGGGAAAACTCCGGCTTTCCGGTCCTACGAAGCTGGTTCTCTTTTTAGCAGGCTAGATCTCCATGGTAACTTATGCTTAGCAGCTAACCTGGTCCCGACCAGGTTAGGTTGCAGGCTAAGAGCTCAACTCAGTGAAAGCACTGCCTGCTGACCAATCAGAGCTCAGTGTGCGGAGTTTAAAGCGATCAAGTCATATTACAGGAGAAAGGAAATACAGAAAAGCTGCCGTTGCAGGAAAGACGGCCGGCAAAAATCACCGACTGTGTTAACGTAAACATTAATAGAATATCACCTCCCATCTTCAGAGCAATCTGACTATTATAACATTAGCGTTAAGAAAGCTTACTTAAATATCTGCCACAACATAAGTAACCGGATCAAATGTGTCGTGATTATTCATGTTTGGATGGGTAAAGAATATTCTGATTTCAAAAGCATAAGGTTGTGTGTGGACTTTTTTTGTCATACACATGGGTGCGTTATGCCATTGCTGTGTAGTATATAATAGTACAATGACAGAATGAAAGATTGCATAAAGCCATATACACCAGTATTTATTTCCATGAACAATATTAGCATTCGTTTTACAATTTCAGTCAAAACAAACCACTCAGTGCTCTATTTGCCTCAACTGTAGTCCAACTGTGTTCAGCTCTGTAAATATTCAATGCATTCTGCAGGGAAAACACATTTAGGCACACAATCCAGGATGATCCACCACACAGGTTAGACTCCTCAAGTTCCTGCATCCGTCTTTACACCTAGTGTGATAAACATATATTGAATGACATGTGAAAAATGTATTCTCTAAACAGACAACTTAGTGAAGCTAATGTTACGTGTGGTATCTCCATGCAGCACATGCTCCGGTTCAGAAGGCATCGTGGCGCAAGTTGCACATGTACCCCTTTAGAAAGAAGTCAATAACTGAGCTTTTAAAACACATGAAACACACATTGCTGACAACTGAGATGTTTGCACCTCCACCAAAACCTCCGCTGCTTCAGTTTCTGGATCAAATTGATAATATGCTTGAACACATGCATTGCTCTGAGATGACATGTGTATTCCACACTCGTAAACACAGCAAGCATGGTAACGTGACTCTCGCCGGCTCTTCTGCAGGGGGCGTGGTCAGCTGCTGCTCAGAATTTTCATAGGCAGGTTTGGAATAAAGCGAAAATGAGCGAAACGAGGCATGGCTAAAAAATGATCTGTTTGGTATTTTGGAAAATAAAATGTATAAATATACCTTATATAGGTATGGTCATACACTATATCATTTAAATATAGCATGATAGGTCACCTTTAAAGTATTCCCATGCTTTTGAAGACCTAGGGCGAGATGTTTTTGTTTGGGGGCTTTTTGCAGGGCTTCGTGCGCAATCCTGTGAGGAGGAGGTGGTAGCCGTTTCAGTCTCCATAGTGTTTAAAGTGCGATTGCGACTGCTTGTTGTTGTTTTGGGTGACCCACGTGTGTGTGGCAATGCGTCGACTTCAAAATATCATCGCTACAGCACTAGTAGTTGCTTAAGAGAATTTTACACCCGGAAGTAAGTATTCTCTCCGCTTTGCTCAAACCCTGTGATGAGTCCTCAAGCTCTGTGATTGGATGGTTTAGCTGCAATGCACGCTGGGATATGGTGTTTATGTGATGTGAAATCCTAAAAAAAATTTCAACTCCGAGTCCCTCCCGGATGACTGAACTTCTCACCTTATCCCTAAGGGAGACACCAGCCACCCTGTGGAGAAAACCCATCTCGGCCGCTTGTATTCGCAATTAAACAACATCTTAAATTTCTCTTCACAATATACGTCTCCTTGCAGTATCAACACTAATTCGTCTGACTTTTATATTTGATCCAATCGGTATATTGGTATATTTACACCATAACGGTGCACAGCTGATAGAAAGGGACACCTGGTGGTTAAAGCACATTATTGAAATGTATTATTTTTATTATTAGATATTAATAGGAGACACAGACAGACAAACTAATAAGGCGTTATTTAAACATTAACCAGTTAAGCCCGAGAGACCCCGGTTCCGGGGGCCTCCTGCAATATCTTGCAGAAAACAGTGTCTGAGGGTATGTTCATTTAATAAACTATGAATGTTTTATATCCATGTAACGGAAAGAAACTCATCTAACTGATCATTTAAAAATTTTTTTCAAAAGAACCCCCACAATGCTAACGCTGAGCCTCTGAATTGGCAACGAGCGAAAAATGCTAACAGATGACTGCACCGAAATTCACTCACAAAACCTTATTATTTATCTTTGCTGCACATCTTAACCCATCGTTTCACATCGTGAGGGGACACAGAATCGATGGTTATCCTCATTATCAGTCAATCATACGTACTCTCAGAGATAATAACAAGAACACACATCAAAACATATGGAGCTAGTTAGCCAAAAACGGCAAAATGGCTCACCTGTGTGGTAGTCTGGTCAAAAGTGGTCTTCAAGGGCATTAAAACGATAAAAACGATGCTGAAGTTAATCCATAGGTTAATCCAATGTGTCTGTGTCACGTTGAATGATTTCTGATAATCCATGAGCAATAAATCTGCTTTTCGGTTTTGAGATGTCAGACCTAGAGACAACTTCACGATGGAGCAAAACTGCTTGCGCGAAGACGCCATTTTTTTTTTTAACATGAGTGTGTGCGGGACGATTCCCCTTCGTTTTTATTGGCTCTAACGGTCAGAAAGAGATGTCACATGTCAAAATCGAACAAGGGGGGCCAAAGATAAGGAAAATCCACCCAAATGGCCCCAGAAGAGGTTTTTTTTGCTAAATCTGTCTAAAAAGGTCAAATATCACTTGTTTTGTATCAATCTTGATACAGGGTACTTATTATATGTTGTACCTTGGATTACTAAAGCGTTCAGTCTACTAACCCATCATCCAAGGTTAGTTTTCACAAAAGTACAACATATCTTTTGAACGGACACTATAATTTACAGTTTTTTACCATGTTCAATCTAAATTTTCTTTAAAATAAAAAACATCTATATTGATTCTGACTTTTCTACATCCAACTCACAGGTTTATCATTACTTTGAAAAAAAAGATTATTAATTTAACCCTTTTAGAAGGGAAGATATGGTCATTTGTTCTGGGAATGTCATTTTCGAGCCTGAGACCTGAAAAACAGGCTCAGGGTTTAACAGGTTAAAGAATACTTTAGGTTAAGGTTTTATTTTGAATAAGAAAAAAGCTTTGGGGGTATAAATAATAAGCCTGACAAAGTACTAATATATTGCTTTCTTGCAATGTTAACTACTGTATGTTTAAGCACTTATTTTAACTGATATTATACATATGTATTATACTCTTATAAGATGTATGTAGATAGTATAAGAAATGTGCAGAATACGACAGTTTACTGGTGGAGGTATACACACATATTGATAGATGTCTTGTAATGTTGAGGAACCTGCGACCGAAATTTTTCATCTCCGACCTTGTCATGTATTGAACATTCAATAAATAAAGAACACAGAATTTGTGTGATTATACTAAATGATTTACAAATAAACACCACTGCATATTTACAACATGCTGATGTAACGCAAATGTTACATCAGATATTCTGTACAGTTTGTACAGAATATCAGTATGACAATACGACACCCTCTGTCCTTAAACCCACAGTTTAAAGGGGAACATGGGAGAAACCTCAGGGAGAGCAACAGAGGATACTGCCATATTTGCAAAACTTGCCTCTGAACCTTGACAAGTGCATGTTTCAGGCTTATTAATGAACAACATGGGGTCACAGACATAAGACCAGCTGTTAAATAAAGCTCTTCTGACCTTAGCTGGGATGTGGGTATATATTAATGCTGCCCATTATGGGCACAAGCAATTTTCACCCATTTATTACTCCAGTACAGGCGTACGGACCTCGGCGCAAGCGCCTCGGTCCTGCCGCAGTACTGTGGTACCAATAATGACGTTCAAGAACGGCCTCTCGTGTATGATTGCTTAAGTAAATTACGGGTGTGGTTTAGAAAAGAATACAAAATTAGAAGGAAAAAATGTTGAAACAATACAGATTTCAGTATTCTGAGCCCCTACTCTCCCCATAACTGACGGCAACAAAAGTCCTACATTATTCAATTAAAATAAAGAAGTAAAAACAATAAGTGTGGCTTGATATTGAGTAAGAAAAAGATTGATAAACGCTGTGAGAATGGATCTGCGGAGAGCATTTTGCCGCGATCCCAACTCGTCTATTACCAACGTTCAGGGAGCTCTATGCAAGTCAATGGGACTCCCTGACACTAAAGGGCCCCCCCTTGCGTTGGAAAGTGACGACAGGGACCCTGACATAATGTCAACATAGGCCGAGTTGGGAGTGAGAATGTGTTGGTTTTTGCTGATGGGAACTTGGGTCCCCCTTGCAGTGCTGGTGCAGCGAGCCTGGGACTCAGCAGCTTCTACTGAAGCCTTCCGAGTAAATCGCCAGAACGCCGACACCTCCTCATCTCCACCGCTCCCATGTTTTTTTTTGTGTTGCCATAAGTTATTCTCTCTCCGTTGGTGCGCGGGGCTAATGCTAATAATGCTAATGCCACAAATACAATGGCGGCTTCACAAAACTTTTCAGAGTTTTACGGGGCGTGGTTTGCAATTAGCCCAGCCAATAGAAATTGGTACTTTTTCGTACTTTTTTGGTACCACCTCTCTAGCAGGCACTAAAAATGGGGGTAAAAGTTCCCGCCACTAAGTACTCTTTTTGGTGTGAACGCAACATAAGGGGTACTAACGGGACTAAACGGGAAAAGTAGGCTACGGGGAAAAGTACTCCGGTGTGAACACGCCTATTGTCTTGAAGTGGATTCTTGCAGTTACTGGAAGCCAGTGCAGGAAACCTTCGGAAGGTTGAAGACCAGACGAGCCGCAGCATTCTGGATGAGCTGCAGAGGTCGGATGGCACATGCAGGTAGATCAGCCAGGACGGAGTTGCAGTAGTCTAGGCGTGAGATGACAAGAGTCTGGACCAGAAGTTGTGTCGCTTTCTGGGTCAGGAGGGGACGTATCCTCCTGATGTTGTAAAGTGTGTATCTGCAGCAGCGGGTTGTAGCAGCGATGTTTGCAGTGAAGGACAGTTTGTTATCTAGGGTCACACCCAGATTCCTTGTATGACATCTATACATGGTCATGGTATGTCAAGTTTAAAATATGATCACAAAAAGGGGTGAGTTACATGTGATGTTAAAGTGGAAGTACATAGCATGATATTTAAAATATTGCAGTAACATGTGAAACTGTTCATCCCTTAACCCTCCGGTATCATTCGATTGGACTACGCAAATTAGTCATTCGAGACAAAAATGTCCACTGCAAAATGCTTTGATAAAAACATTATATTAAAAGGTTTTTTTCACAACTTCTTTGGGTTCAATCTTTAAAGGAACTTCCGCCCTAATAGAAAATACCAAAAATGTATCATTTTCAGGACTTTAACCCTTTAAATGCCATTTTGAATACATGAAACCGCTGTTTTTTTCCATGATGAAAACAGAGAAAATGAGTTATTTTCCAAAAAATACATATCTGGGAACTGGCTCTTTTTTTGTTATAACAGTCTTGGATATGTCAAAGATTAGCAACAAAATGGATTTTTTTGCATTATTAGTTTTTGCACAAAATCAGATTGAACAAAAAAGTTACAAATTAGTCATTCGGGACAAAAATGTCCACTTCCAAAAACTGCTCTAAAATGACAACAGATTAATATTTTTAAAAACTTTTTGGGGTTAAATCTTTCAATCAACTTCAGTCCTGATCAAAAATACCAAATGTTGTTCAGGATTTTAACCCTTGAACTGCCAGTTTGAAAACATGAATTTGCGTTTTCTATGAAAAACATGCACAAAAAGGCAGTTATTTTCCATATAATAAATGTTGGAGGGGTCGGCTTTTTTTATCACAGTCTTGGATATGTCAAAGATTAGCAACAACATTGATTTTGGTGGATAATTAGATTTTGCACATAATCAGATTAAACAAAAAAGTCACACATTAGCCACTCGCGGACAAAAATGTCCCATCCACTCCCATTATAACCACATCTTTTGATCTCTCCGCCATACCGGTATAAAATCATGCATTTTGTAATGTCAGGGTTTTATATTGGAGGAAAATAGTTCAATTTGTCCTTTTTACTCTATATCAGGGGTCGGCAACCTTTTTGATATGAAGTGCCATTTTAAAAAAAAATTGTTATCAGGGGAAGCAGTGTGTGGACCTGTCAGCGCAACTTACATGATGCCGAATTTAACAACACATTTAAATAATTGGTTTAAACGACATAATAATAAGGACGATCGTCCGTTCTGTGATTCTCCAGAACACACATGTTATGATATTAGGGTCATGCAGAGTGAGATGAGATCGTGCAGAGTGAGATGAGATCGCTGAGAGAGAGGGAGGTGTGGCTTGTGCATACGTGTTTGTGGATGGTAAAGCGACAGTGAGGGAACGTGTGTATGTTTCTGGAAGTGAAACGAGGCAGCAGAAAAACAGAGGTCTGTGATGTATTTTGTGAAACAGAAGAACAGCTAAATAAATGTAACGGCCTCCCAAGAAGAGCTCGCCTCTCTCCAGTCATTTAAGCTAAAGTAGGTTATTGAACCTGAAGCTTGTTGCTTCTGCCCTCCTCGACTACGGTCTGGGAGCCGACAAGAAAGTTCAACACACAGATGGCCAGTGCGCCCCTTTGTAGCATATTATTTCGATGAGAGATTGCCACTGGGCTTTCAACTAAATACAGCCACGCAAAAACTGCGGCATTTGTACAGCTCCTTATGGGTAGGCTACTGCAATTAATTAAGTGCTTTCCTCCGTGGTGAAACAATCAGCACCACGGAGGAAAGCGGCAGAAAGTCACCTGGAGTTAAAGAGAGCGGGGCTGCGCTGCGTGCATGGCTTCCTTCTGCGGGTAACAGGGAGACGCGCTCTGGCGACGGCCTCGTTCAGGATCCGAAAATACAATTTAAATATTTTTGCACACTTATTCCACTTATTCCTAGTGTGCCACTGGTTACGGTGCCAATGCTGGCACGCGTGCCAGGGGTTGCCGACCCCTGCTCTATATCACCAGATGTGACATTTTACCATTGAATTACATGCTTGTCATTTCTTGGTTTCTTTGCCTGTTGTATAATGGGGCCCTGACAGCCATTGGAATACATGTATGCAACTAATATGATGTAGGTGTGTTGGTATGGAAGAGTGGAAGAGTGGTATCAGCTGAGAAATGTGTGTGTGTGTGTGTGTGTGTGTGTGTGTGTGTGTGTGTATGTGTCTGGATGTACAGTGTGTGCACAGAGACAACACTATACAGTAGATTTGGTTTACAGCAAGTCGCAGTTTTTGCCTCATATCTTTCTTTCTTTCTCTCACTCCCTCATTCCCAAACTCATACACACTCTTACATATTAAACCTCCTTATACCTTGTATGTGTGTGAGTGATTGTGTGTGAGAATGAGACAGGAGTCTCATGGCGTTTTGTTTTTCATTTGTGCTGTTTCATGTGTCTTTGAGGTAAACAGATGTATGATCTTGACCCAGCTTGACCTCGATGTTTTGAATTGTTTGGAACTTCAAAGTCCTTTGATAATGTCTCTTTAGCAAACAGACATACACAGCCATACATATACTCCTTGAAGTAAATAAAAACACCTGGCTGCAAAACCAAAGCTTCAAATATTTGTCGTTTGGCTGGATGGTCATTTCATTCCTGTGATACGCAACAAGCAGTAAGATGAAGAGGAGCTTTTCTGTGGAACAAGAGGTCTCATGCAGCCCGTAACTTCAGCAGCAGGACTCATCCTCTGAAACAGAAACCCCCTGAGAAGGAGAATAAGGTGTTGATCTGAACTGTGCTTGAAAGGAGTCAGCACAAGGATAAAACACTTTTTTGCCAAATAGTTTGCCAAGCAGTTCATTTATCAGATGGGGGCAGAGAAGAAGGAACAATTCTGCCCCGAATCCCACGTTGATACAGAGGAATCGATGAGGTCCTTTGCTGAGGAGGTTGAGGAGTTGCTGAGGAACTGCTGAGGAACAACAAGATGGTGATGAGGTTGAGATGTATGAAGGACTACAAAACATTTTGGATGAAAAAAGCCTGATGTTCACTAGTGCTTTGTGATCCCCTCCTCAATCACACCACAAAGGGGATGATAGCACCAGAGATTGCCACAGGAGTAACAAGAATATTCACTGCGCCACCACGTGAAGCCATGCTTAGAGAAATGATCAGATGCTTGTGGTGGAGTATGATCGTTCTTCGTCTGACCCTTCCCCTGAAAGTGGAGAGGACACAGAGGATCCCATCCCGTAGCTGCGCTACATTCCTCTGCACTATCCTATCCAATGTTTGCTCAAACATCTGTGGCATCAACATCCCTCCAGTTTGCCACCGAACGTCCCCCATGCAGGTGTGTCATGTCGACAATACTGCTGATGATCTCAGGGGTAAAGAATAAATCAAAGAAGGATTCCACGTCATGAATTCTTATTTATGCCACTCGTAATGGCTAGTGCAGAGGAATGTAGCGCAGCTACGGGATGGGATCCTCTGTGTCCTCTCCACTTTCAGGGGAAGGGTCGGACGAAGAAGGATTAGACTCCACTACAAACTCCACATCAGATTCTCCTTCTCATGTTTGGCAAAAAAGTGTTTTATCTTTGTGCTGACTCCTTTCAAGCACAGTTCAGATCCACACCAGATTCTCCTTCTCAGGGTGTTTCTGTTTCAGAGGATGAGTCCTGCAGCTGAAGTTAGGGGCTGCATGAGCAGAGACCTCTTGTCCCACAGAGAAGCTCCTCTTCATCTTCCTGTTTGTTGCGTATCACAGGAATGAAATGACCAGCCAGCCAAACTACACATATTTGAAGCTTTGGCTTTGCAGCCAGGTGTTTTTATTTACTTCAAGGAGTGTATGTATCGCTGTGTATGTCTGCTTGACATTATCGAAGGACTTTGAAGTTCAAACAATTCAAAACATCGAGGTCAAGCTGGGTCAAGATCATACATCTGTTTACCTCAAAGACACATGAAACAGCACAAATGAAAAACAAAACGCCATGAGAGCACACTTACTCCTGTCTCATTCTCACACACAATCACTCACACAAGCTATAAGAAGGTTTAATATGTAAGAGTGTGTATAAGTTTGGGAATGAGGGAGTGAGAGAAAAAAAGAAAGATATGAGGTGAAAACTGCAACTTGCTGTAAACCAAATCTACTGTATATTGTTGTCTCTGTACACACACACACACACACACACACACACACACACACACACACAACACACACACACACACACACACACACACACACACACACACACACACACACACACACACACACACACACACACACACACACACACACACACACATTTCTCAGCTGATACCACTCTTCCACATCCATACCAACACACGTACATCATATTAGTTGCATACATGTATTGCAATGGCTGTCAGGGCCCCATTATACAACAGGCAAATAAACCAAGAAATGACAAGCATGTAATTCAATGGTAAAAATGTCACATCTGGTTTTTACAATAAAAAGGACAAATGTAACTATTTTCCTCCAATATAAAACTCTGACATTACAAAATGCATGATTTTATACCGGTATGGCGGAGAGATAAAGAGAAAATATGTGGTTATAATGGGAGGGGATGGGACATTTTTGTCCGCGAGTGGCTAATGTGTGACTTTTTTGTTTAATCTGATTCTGTGCAAAAACCAATAATCAACCAAAATCAATGTTGTTGCTAATCTTTGACATATCCAAGACTGTGTTAAAAAAAAAAGCCGACCCCCCCCAACATTTATTATATGGAAAATAACTGCCTTTTTGTGCATGTTTTTCATAGAAAACGCAAATTCATGTTTTCAAACTGGCAGTTCAAGGGTTAAAATCCTGAACATAATTTAACATTTGGTATTTTTGATCAGGACTGAAGTTGATTGAAAGATTTAACCCCAAAAAGTTTTAAAAAATATTAATCTGTTTTTGAAAGTGGACATTTTTGTCCCGAATGACTAATTTGTAACTTTTTTGTTCAATCTGATTTTATGCAAAAACTAATAATGCAAAAAAATCCATTTTGTTGCTAATTTTTGACATATCCAAGACTGTTATAAAAAAAAGAGCCAGTCCACAGATATGTATTTTTTGGAAAATAAAACATTTTCTCTGTTTTCATCATGAAAAAAACCAGCGGTTTCATGTATTCAAAATGGCATTTAAAGGGTTAAAATCTTGAAAATTAATACATTTTTGATATTTTCTATTAGGGTGGAAGTTGCTTTAAAGATTGAACCCAAAAAGGTTGTGAAAAAAAACCTTTTAATATAATGTTTTTATCAAAGCATTTTGCAGTGGACATTTTTGTCTCGAATGACTAATTTGCGTAGTCGATTTATTACACAGTGAATTAAAGACCGATTTCAAAAATTGAAATTGGAATTCCAAAATAGATCGGGAAAATAGCCTTGTTACAAAAAATCAGGCCATTTGCACCAACACAACCAACATTATTGCAAAATGAAAAGTGAAAAATGACCCATATGGACAAACACATCCACATGAATGTACTGGATATAAACTGTAAACACTTTATTAGAGTTAAAATGACATATTATGCTCATTTTCGGGTTCGTATTAGTATTTAGTGTCTCTACTGTGACATGTTTCCATGCTTTATTGTTCAGAAAGCTCTTTATTGTTCTCATACTGTCTGTGCTGCAGCACCTCTTTTCCCCCTCTGTCTGTTCTGATTGGTTCGCTGGCCGGCTCTGTTGTGATTGGTTAACCGCTCAGAGATGTCCCGCTCCTTTTCCTAACACGTACAATGTGTGGAGCGCTAGCCAATAGAAGTGAGAGTGTTACATAGTAATGTCATTATGTTACAGAAGTAAAAAAGGAGTCCAATGGAGGCGTTTCAAGTGCAATTGCCCACAAAATACAGTAAAATGCCTATCATAAGGATTAGAAAATGATCAAAACACAATCAGTAAGTATTTTATGTAATGGTTGAGCATAACAATACTCTTCTCATGACCAAATTGGTCTTTTACATTGTCTTTTATTATTATTTGTGTCCATGCAGCATTAGTGATGTGAAGTAATCGTCTTTGACCACACTGGGGCAGCAGTGATCGATACAATGTGGACAGTGTATTGTGGATGTCCAAATGTTCTCCAAAGAGAATCTAACAATATAACCTCTTCATCAGTCTGCTGCAGTTCCACGCATCACATCGATAGTTACTATGTAACTACGTTTCTATGAATCCTGGATGACTATGGGATTAGTTTTGTTTCATAAAGATAAAGCAACCCTTTCTCAGAATCAAGCAAAACTAAGAGTTTAAGAGAGAAAAAAAGCAAAATAAATGTAATTTCAAAAATAAAACTATAAGTTGCAAACAAATCATTTGTGTAATCATGTAAACTATAAGTCTGTTTTCTTTGTTTTAATATATATTTTTGTTTCCAGTTCTCTTTGCTTCTTTTTCAATGATCAGACTCTTGCTCTCGCTGCAGCTCTTCTCGTTTGCGCTCCTTCATTTTTTGTTTTCGATTTTGACACAAACGTCCCAGGTGGGCAGGACTTTCAGGGGTGCGTCCCCATTGGCTACTCAGTTTTTGAGTGACAGCCCACTACACCGAAGATCATACAGTTTAACTCATGCAGCAAAGTCCGGAGTCCACTCGGCCACGTTTGTGTTGGTGTCTCCTTATCTTATGGATTACTGTGCATTATACTTGTGATGTGTAGTTCATACTTTATTCCAACTTTAAATATGTTAATACCTGAACACACTGCTGCTGTTAAATAATTTCCCAATTTGGGATTGATAAAGTGTCTGTCTATTTATTTTATAGATTAAAAAAAACATGTATTTCCAAGCTAAAGGTGATGCACAATATAAACTGTATACTGCATATATGGCTATGTTTAGGACAAACAATTAAAGACTGCTTTAATTTAACAAATTCTAAAATATAAAAGTGGCAGATTTGCTTTATTAAACAGACCAGATCTAGAGCTGAAGAGCTGAAGCATTCATACACAATGGATAAAACCAGTGTTGTTTCATTCTATATCCTGTGAGAAAATAATATACATTTAGCATTAAAAACTCTACATACTATTCCTGAGGAAGATATGAATAATCAACAGATTTGAATGGAATCTCTAACATTTTCATGTAGAATAAAGACAAAATAGTGATTATACAAATTACATTTATTGAAATTTGAACCAGAAGATGAAGTCTCAAAGAATGTTTTAAATAAAAGGACATAAAACAAGCGCAAACGAGAAGAGCTGCAGCGAGAGCAAAAGTCTGATCATTGAGAAAGAAGAAACAAGAACTGCAAACAAACATATATGTTAAAACTAAGAGAAAAGACTTATAGTTTACATGATTACACAAATGATTTGTTTGCAACTTATAGTTTTATTTTTTAAATTAAATTTATTTTGCTTGACTCAGTTTTTTTTTCTCTTAAACTCTTAGTTTTGCTTGATTCTGAGAAAGTGTTGCTTTATCTTTATGAAACAAAACTAATCCCATAGCTGACCGCCAGAGGCGGTGCTTAGCACTGAATATTTTCTGTCTCGCGCATGCACAGGTTGAATATTTATATCAACAAAGTCACGTGTGACCTCGTATGACCCCAGAAGGCATAAGTTCCAGTGTTGTCAACGAGTTCAGTCCTATGAGATCTTCTCGCGGGAACACAAGATTCAGAGTGACCAAGAACTCTAGCGGTCATCCAGGATTCATAGAACCGTAGTTATACGTAACTATCGTTCTATTTCATCCTTACTGACCACCAGAGGTGGTGCTTAGCACTGGATGACAGATGTGACATTTTACTATTGAATTACATGCTTGTCATTTCTTGGTTTCTTTGCCTGTTGTATAATGGGGCCCTGCCAGCCATTGGAATACATGTATGCAACTAATATGATGTAGGTGTGTTGGTATGGATGTGGAAGAGTGGTATCAGCTGAGAAATGTGTGTGTGTGTGTTTGTGTGTGTGTGTGTGTGTGTGTGTGTGTGTGTGTGTGTCTGGATGTACAGTGTGTGCACAGAGACAACACTATACAGTAGATTTGGTTTACAGCAAGTCGCAGTTTTCGCCTCATATCTTTCTTTCTTTCTCTCACTCCCTCATTCCCAAACTCATACACACTCTTACATATTAAACCTCCTTATACCTTGTATGTGTGTGAGTGATTGTGTGTGAGAATGAGACAGGAGTAAGTGTGCTCTCATGGCGTTTTGTTTTTCATTTGTGCTGTTTCATGTGTCTTTGAGGTAAACAGATGTATGATCTTGACCCAGCTTGACCTCGATGTTTTGAATTGTTTGGAACTTCAAAGTCCTTTGATAATGTCTCTTTAGCAAACAGACATACACAGCCATACATATACTCCTTGAAGTAAATAAAAACACCTGGCTGCAAAACCAAAGCTTCAAATATTTGTCGTTTGGCTGGATGGTCATTTCATTCCTGTGATACGCAACAAGCAGTAAGATGAAGAAGAGCTTTTCTGTGGAACAAGAGGTCTCATGCAGCCCCTAACTTCAGTTGCAGGACTCATCCTCTGAAACAGAAACCCCCTGAGAAGGAGAATCTGGTGTGGATCTGAACTGTGCTTGAAAGGAGTCAGCACAAGGGTAAAACACTTTTTTGCCAAATAGTTTGCCAAGCAGTTCATTTATCAGATGGGGGCAGAGAAGAAGGAACATTTCTGCCCCGAATCCCACGTTGATACAGAGGAATCGATGAGGTCCTTTGCTGAGGAGGTTGAGGAGCTGCTGAGGAACTGCTGAGGAACAACAAGATGGTGATGAGGTTGAGATGTATGAAGGACTACAAAACCTTTTGGATGAAAAAAGCCTGATATTCACTAGTGCTTAGTGGTCCCCTCCTCAATCACACCACAAAGGGGATGATAGCTCCAGAGATTGCCACAGGAGTAACAAGAATATTCGTTGCGCCACCACGTGAAGCCATGCTTAGAGAAATGATCAGATGCTTGTGGTGGAGTATGATCGTTCTTCGTCTGACCCTTCCCCTGAAAGTGGAGAGGACACAGAGGATCCCATCCCGTAGCTGCGCTACATTCCTCTGCACTATCCTATCCAATGTTTGCTCAAACATCTGTGGCATCAACATCCCTCCAGTTTGCCACCGAACGTCCCCCATGCAGGTGTGTCATATCGACAATACTGCTGATGATCTCAGGGGTAAAGAATAAATCAAAGAAGGATTCCATGTCATGAATTCTTATTTATTTATGCCACTCGTAGACTCGTGGACATTTTTGTCCCGAATGACTAATTTGTAACTTTTTTGTTCAATCTGATTTTGTGCAAAAACTAATAATGCAAAAAAATCAATTTTGTTGCTAATTTTTGACATATCCAAGACTGTTATAAAAAAAAAGAGCCAGTCCACAGATATGTATTTTTTGGAAAATAACACATTTTCTCTGTTTTCATCATGAAAAAACCCAGCGGTTTCATGTATTCAAAATGGCATTTACAGGGTTAAAATCCTGAAAATGATTACATTTTTGATATTTTCTATTAGGGTGGAAGTTGCTTTAAAGATTGAACCCAAAAAGGTTGTGAAAAAAAAACCTTTTAATATAATGTTTTTATCAAAGCATTTTGCAGTGGACATTTTTGTCTCGAATGACTAATTTGCGTAGTCGATTTATTACACAGTGAATTAAAGACCGATTTCAAAAATTGAAATTGGAATTCCAAAATAGATCGGGAAAATAGCCTTGTTACAAAAAAACAGGCCATTTGCACCAACACAACCAACATTATTGCAAAATGAAAAGTGAAAAATGACCCATATGGACAAAAACGTCCACAGTGATACCGGAGGGTTAATATGTGAACAAGGCTGTTGAGAGTGAAGAGGTGAGCAGAGAATACATGATCAGTTGGACCTCAGACGTAGATTTCTATCTCGTCAATAATTTGGACGTTCATTAAAAATGTATTTGAATGTACTGGATATAAACTGTAAACACTTTATTAGAGTTAAAATGACATATTCTGCTCATTTTCGGGTTCGTATTAGTATTTAGTGTCTCTACTGTGACATGTTTCCATGCTTTATTGTTCAGAAAGCTCTTTATTGTTCTCATACTGCCTGTGCTGCAGCACCTCTTTTCACCCTCTGTCTGTTCTGATTGGTTAGCTGGCCGGCTCTGTTGTGATTGGTCAACCGCTCAGAGATGTCTCGCTCCTTTTCCTATCACGTACAATGTGTGGAGCGCTAGCCAATAGAAGTGAGAGTGTTACATAGTAATGTCATTATGTTACAGAAGTAAAAAAGGAGTCCAATGGAGGCGTTTCAAGTGCAATAGCCCACAAAATACAGTAAAATGCCTATCATAAGGATTAGAAAATGATCAAAACACAATCAGTAAGTATTTCATGTAATGGTTGAGCATAACAATACTCTTCTCATGACCAAATTGGTCTTTTACATTGTCTTTTATTATTATTTGTGTCCATGCAGCATTAGTGATGTGAAGTAATCGTCTTTGACCACACTGGGGCAGCAGTGATCTATACAATGTGGACAGTGTATTGTGGGTGTCCAAATGTTCTCCAAACAGAATCTAACAATATAACCTCTTCATCAGTCTGCTGCAGTTCCACGCATCACATCGATAGTTACTATGTAACTACGTTTCTATGAATCCTGGATGACTATGGGATTAGTTTGGTTTCATAAAGATAAAGCAACACTTTCTCAGAATCAAGCAAAACTAAGAGTTTAAGAGAGAAAAAAAGCAAAATAAATGTAATTTCAAAAATAAAACTATAAGTTGCAAACAAATCATTTGTGTAATCATGTAAACTATAAGTCTGTTTTCTTTGTTTTAACATATTTTTGTTTCCAGTTCTCTTTGCTTCTTTCTCAATGATCAGACTTTTGCTCTCGCTGCAGCTCTTCTCGTTTGCGCTCCTTCATTTTTTGTTTTCGATTTTGACACAAACGTCCCAGGTGGGCGGGACTTTCAGGGGTGCGTCCCCATTGGCTACTCAGTTTTTGAGTGACAGCCCACTACACCGAAGATCATACAGTTGAACTCATGCAGCAAAGTCCGTAGTCCACTCGGCCACATTTGTGTTGGTGTCTCCTGGGGAGTTTTCATGAACATATCGGACTTATCTTATGGATTGCAGTGCATTATACTTGTGATGTGTAGTTCATACTTTATTCCAACTTTAAATATGTTAATACCTGAACACACTGCTGCTGTCAAATAATTTCCCAATTTGGGATTGATAAAGTGTCTGTCTATTTATTTTATAGATTAAAAAAAACCTGTATTTCCAAGCTAAAGGTGATGCACAATATAAACTGTATACTGCATATATGGCTATGTTTAGGACAAACAATTAAAGACTGCTTTAATTTAACAAATTCCACAATATAAAAGTGGCAGATTTGCTTTATTAAACAGACCTGACCTAGGCTGCATACCAACACAATTAGGAGCATGCTCACATCTTACTATGTTGGTCTGAAGAGCTGAAGCATTCATACACAATGGATAAAAACTGTGTTGTCTCATTCTATATCCTGTGAGAAAAATAATATACATTTAGCATTAAAAACTCTACATACTATTCCTGAGGAAGATATGAATAATCAACAGATTTGAATGGAATCTCTAACATTTTCATGTAGAATAAAGACAAAAGAGTGATTATACAAATTACATTTATTGAAAGTTGAACCAGAAGATGAAGTCTCAAAGAATGTTTTAAATAAAAGGACATAAAACAAAAAGGTGGATAATAATCAAATCTATTAAATGTATATGTAAAGACATTTGGTCAAATGAAATGACACTGAGCAAGTGATAACAGCAACGCCCAGCGTGGATGAAGTTGGTGCAGGTCTTTCTCCGTGCTGTCCCCTCAAAGGAAGTGGGAAAATAGGATAAGATCTCTGGACATCACGCTGTCTTAATTATCCACACTGTTAATATGAGAGGAAAATAAATGTTTTAGGAAATAAAACACAGCTCAGGGGCATCATGGACGGTAGGTTTTCCTACAAAGTTAACTCAGCCTTCATTGATTTTCATATCAAATTAGCGTGTTAATGAAATATGCTATCATGGCTTATAGTTGCATATCTAAACAGAATCATGAAAGCCTGTTGGTAGAGTCAGGCACACGAGTCCGTTTGAGTGTGTGCGCCGGTGTCTGAACGCTCAATCACTGCTAGCTATGTAGCTAACTGTAGGCTACTTACCTTGCATTGTTATGGATCTAAAGGTAGCAACTTTCATAGCACAGCTTTCCTTCTCACTTAACACAATAAAGAAACAGACCGTATAGTACAGCACAAACAACACAAATGATCAATACTTACATATATTGTCACTTGTAGTATTATAATAATTGTAATGCTGGTTCTTCTGGGGGTCTTCTATCCACGGTCAGCTACCGCACCGCAGCTGCCTGCGCTGTACAATCGCTGTAGGACTGGGCTGTCACTCAAAAACAGAGAAGCCAATGGCAGGGGCGGCGCCAGGGGGGAGCTAGGGGGTGCTGAAGCACCCCCTAATCACCCCCAAGAAATATGTGTTTTTTGTTCGAAAATTATTATTATTATTAAATTAGAAAAATTATCATCAATGCAAATGTGAAGCAAACACTTTTTTACCAGCGCAAACGAGAAGAGCTGCAGCGAGAGCAAAAGTCTGATCATTGTGAAAGAAGAAACAAGAACTGCAAACAAACATATATGTTAAAACTAAGAGAAAATACTTATAGTTTACATGATTACACAAATGATTTGTTTGCAACTTATAGTTTTATTTTTTAAATTAAATTTATTTAGCTTGACTCAGTTTTTTTTTCTCTTAAACTCTTAGTTTTGCTTGATTCTGAGAAAGTGTTGCTTTATCTTTATGAAACAAAACTAATCCCATAGCTGACCACCAGAGGTGGTGCTTAGCACTGAATATTTTCTGTCTCGCGCATGCGCAGGTTGAATATTTATATCAACAAAGTCACGTGTGACCTCGTATGACCCCAGAAGGCATAAGTTCCAGTGTTGTCAACGAGTTCAGTCCTATGGGATCTTCTCGCGGGAACACAAGATTCCGAGTGACCAAGAACTCTAGTGGTCATCCAGGATTCATAGAACAGTAGTTATACGTAACTATCGTTCTATTTCATCCTTACTGACCACCAGAGGTGGTGCTTAGCACTGGATGACTTATATCAACAGAGTCACGAGGAATTCTGAATACTTACCCTATAGGGATGGCTAAGGTGGACTCTACAGGAGGACCACACCCAGCGGGTGAGGGGCGGCAACATTCACCTTGTAGTATCTGGCGAATGTGCTCGGGGATGCCCATATGGCCGCGGCACATATGTCCTCCATGGGCACACCTCTCAAGGTCGCCCATGACGTGGAGACACTCCTGGTAGAGTGGCACTTTACTCTGGGTGGCAAGGGACGGTCATTCGCCTTGTATGCCTGGGCAATGATGTCCACGATCCAGTGGGACAAGCGCTGTTTTGAGAGGGCCTGAGATGACAGAAAGGGTTTTATAAAATGTTCCTTTAATGTTACATGATAACAAATGAAGAACATTCTCCAAGCAACATTCTGCAAATGTTTTCAGGATGTTATTGAGGCCTGAGATGACAAAGTGTTCAATAAAATGTTCCTTTAATGTGATATGTTAACAAAGGTGGAATGTTTTGCATCCAGCATTCTAAGGATGTGTTTTGGACGTTGTTGGGTAACACATTAAAGATGTTCTTTATAAAACATTCCCTCAATGTTACATGATAACCAAAGAAGAACATTTTGAAAGCAACATTTGGATAATGTTTTCTGGAGGTTATTCTTTTTTTATAAAACGTTCCTATAATGCGAAATATTAACATGTTCATGGTCAACGTCAGATTTATTTGTAGTGCGCTTTAAAAAAACAAACTTGTTGCATTTGTTTGAAAAGGATGGTTTGAAAAAATCTGATGTCACCACATTTTCCTTTTTTAAAAAGGAAAACAAGCACGTAATTCATGATATTGCATGTTTGCAATGTCTGAGTTCCGAGCAAGACATTGTTGGTTCTAAAAACATTCTGAGAATGTTACCATTCATTGTTCTAGGAATGGTTTCATCGAGAAGTTTTATTTTGGTTCCTAGAATGTACTTCTGAAAGGTAGGATAACGTTCTCTAAAAACATTCTTAAAATGTTTGGTGATAACATTGTTCGAACATTATACCCCAAGTGTTTTTGTTGTTTATGCACATATCATTATGGTCATATGGATCGAATAACACTTAGAAAACCAAAGACAGATATATAGAAGAACGGACCGACTATCACTGCCTGTCCCTTAAACCCCTGTGAGTGTTTGTTTCTACTGTGTGTGTCTCTCTCTCCCCCCACCTGCCTGCTGGTCTGCTCTACACGGCTGGGAGCAATCTCCAATCAACCACACCTGCAACCTGCTCATCAGCCACACTATGAAAGCCTGCAGCCTGCACTCATTCCCTGCCGGATTGTTGCTGTGAACGGTTTGTTGCGTGCCGCTCTAGCTTTTTACCAGCATATTCTTTGACAGCTTTTCCTGCTTTTGCCTCACACTCATGTCTCTCCCAGGAGGAATCCAACTGTTTCCCACTGCTGCCATAACCAACCTCCACTCCCAGCTCCCCTTTTCTAATAAACAATTGTTACTTTCACCAGCTGATTCCGAGTCATCCTTGTACATGTGTTAAAAGTAAAATTCCAATAGTTAAGTAAACTATCAAAATCATCCTAATGACCACAATGGTCAGTCCAGTTACCCAGGAATTTTGAGTTGAACAATTACAGGAATATTATGTCTTTATGTTCGAATAATGTAAACATATTTTAGTAAATTGTTACCACAGAACATTTGCATAATGTTTTAAACAAAGCATATTATCCTTTTCTAAAACATTCTGGCAACATAAACAAATCTAACTTGTAGCTGAAAACATTTTAAGAACAGTAGGGCATAATGTTCTAACAATGTTATCAAAAACATTTTAGGAAGGTTATCACCAAACATTTTAAGAATGTTTTTAGAGAACGTTATCCTACCTTTCAGAAGAACGTTCTGGGAACCAAACAAAAACTTCCCGCTGAAAACCTTCCTAGAACAATGACTAACATTCTCAGAATGTTTTTAGAACCAAACATTTCTAGCTGGAAGTGGGAAGTCATTTTATTTAGGGGATGTGGGGGGGAGATTTCAACAACAGTAACATGACGTTTTTCAAATGTACACCATTCACAGCCCCGCCTCCAGCAACCCTACTTCCCGTAGCGATTGTGCACGAGTCAACAGCAGACTCAGACTCACTGTACAAAACATAGCAGACTCGTGCGGACTCAGAGCCGTAACCGTATAGCAGCAGATCCAGAGATCCAGTAAACTCGTCGTCATGCACAAGTCAAAAGTAGACTCAGATTCGCCAAATAACCCTTTTTTTGTGATCAACATTTTTTATTAAAAAGGGACCTATCATGCAAAATGCACTTTGTGATGTCTTTTATACATAAATATGTGTCCCCGGTGCGTCGTGGGAACTCACGCAGCGTCAGAAAATAAAACCCTCTCTCTTTTACTCCGTACCCAAATCTTTTAAAAACGGGGCTACAATGAGCGGATACAGATTCCATCCGAGCTGACGTCAGCCCGGAATAGTGTCCGTTCACACGAGACGTGTCCGTTCACACGAGACCGTGCTAAAGCGCTGGAGACGCTGTAGTACATATGCCAGGCCTGTAAGTGGCGCTGTAGTCTGCCACAAAAGCAGTGAAGAAGACTTCCCGCGCATGGTTGCCATGGTTGCCATGATTGCCCTTCTGTTTATTCTCCGCTCTGGACGCTCTGGCTCTTTTCTCCCTCCCCGAGGCAAGTGTTTGCTCCTGCTGCTCTCCGGTAGTCCACCAGCAGATGAAAAACACCCACCTCTCCGCCTCTTCCAAGGGACGAGGGGACCGTGCGAGTTTCAGTTCGATTTTTTTTCACCTGTCACATGTCCGTTACATTTTAAATCTTCCGGACAAAATTAGAAAAGTGCCGGTCAGAGGTCTTCTTTGTTATTTATTGAGCTTTAAAAACAAATGAATATTGACTCTATATAATCATATAAGAATAATACACGGAGGACAGAGATCTCTTTTTCTCCCCCTCATCTGAGAGCCCAGCAGCTGATCAGAGCACGCTCCCCTCTCCTGCAGGGTGGCGTGGTCAGCTGCAGCTGATTTGCATTAAAGCTACGTCACAGAATCAGCCCTTGCAAAAACAGGGCTGGAATAGAGCAAATAGAGCTAAATGAGGCATGGCTAAAATGCATGATCTGTTCAGACATGTTGTATATAGGTATGGCCCTACAAGATATTTTTCAAATATAGCATGATACGTCCACTACGTAAAGCAAAAGACACTGTTTAGCGGAGGTTAATGTAACGTTAGTTTAATATGCTTGTGAAATGCAACAACTTTTCGGTTTCACCGGTAGGATTTCTACGCTCTTGGTGATGCTGACTCATATGACTCATATGACTCAAAGGACTCGTATGATCCGGATCTCTTTAATGACTGACTCAGAAGACTCAGAGTCCGTAACAAGGATCCCGATTTGCCATCTCTATTGTCAACCCTTGCGTGTTGAGCTGATATAGCAGCCACATACACCCTGACGGTAGCGGGACACCGACCGTCGTCCAGGAGGGACTGCAGGAACTCAAGGGTAGTCGGCACCGAGCAATGTACTAGGTCCTCATTTCGCCCTTGGCACCAGTCGGAAAACAGTTTCCACCTGTTTTTGTACAGCCTACGAGTAGATGCTGCCCTAGCATTGAGAATAGTTCTCCTGACAGGCTCTATGCAGTCGCTCAGCAGCGGGTCGGGCACTCCAGTGGCCAGACCCACAGCTGGAGGCGGCAGGGGTCGGGATGCCACATCCAACCCTCCAGCTGACACAAGAGGTCCTTCCTGTTGGGGAAGGACCCGCAACAGAGTCTGTGCAGCAGGGAGAACCAAGTCCTGGCTGGCCAGAATGGTGCCACCAGAAGAAGCCTGTGGCCCTGATGAAACACTCTGAGGAGTGTTGGTAGGATCAGAGAAAGGGTGGATAGGCATAGAGAAGACACCCTTGCCATGAATGAACCAGGGCGTCCTGACCCAAAGGGCTGGTCTTCTCCGTCAAGGAGAACCATAGGGAGCAGAGGGTCGACATCTTTGAGGCAAAGAGATCTAGAGACCCCAGATGCTGGTCACTACCTCTGGATGAAGCTGCCACTCCCCCGGTGGAGGCTTGTGACGGGAGAGGAAGTCGGTGACATGCCCAGGTCAGGAGAGTCTGGGACACCTCTAGTAAGCGTACAGATTTGGTGCCCCCCTGGTGGTTTATGTGATACACCGTTGTAGTGTTGTCCGAGCGGACAAGCACATGCCTCCCCCTCAGGTATGGCAGGAAGTGCCTGAGTGCTAGGTGCACAGCTCGTAGCTCTAGCACATTGATGTGTTCTGTGCAGTCCTGAACAGACCACTGCCCATAAGCTGTCCTATTTTGCCACACCGCACCCCATCCCGAGAGGCTGGCATCCGTCGTAACGGTCTCTCTGTGGAATGGGACGGACCCCATGGCCACGCCCCTCGACATATACGACCTCTCCTCCCATGGGGATAGAGTGGAGACGCACTGTTGTGACTTGTGCTGTGATTTTTCTGTGCGTGTGCAACTTGGGGTCTAAGTGGAGGCCGTTCAGCCATCTCTGCAGGGGGGGCTCAGTGACAACAACAGCTGAGGCAGCTGTCAGCTTGCCCAAGAGGCGGAGAAAAATAATATATGCCAGAGACCTGCCCCTTTTGAAGAGGGGAAGAAGCTGGAGGATGTCATCCAGGCGCTGAGCAGATGGACAGGCCCGCATAGTGACTGTGTCCAGAGCCACACCATCGGACATAAGACGGGATAGAGCCTTAGTGTCCCTCCAGCTCAGCCATGGGTGGATTGGGTGCAGCGGCGTGCTCTGTACGGGCACCAGAATGGAGAGCCAGGTGGAGTGACTTCATCTGGGCTAGCTCAGTAGTGAGCAAGTCCACCCTGGAGGAAAGCTTATCAGGCTTAGTCCTCTTCATGGGCGGGGCACCGCAGCCTCTGCGCAGTGGCGCCAGCAGGGGGGGCCAGGGGGGGGCCATGGCCACCCTGATATATTTGTTGGCCCCCCCACCACACACACCGCCTCGCCAGTCACGTATGCATAGTAGTTTATCTGATATTTAACAACAAATACACAGCCAGCGAATCGCTTGATTTGAGCTTCCAACGCTCATACTGCAGCCCCTCCCTCTCCCTCTGCTACCATGGTAACACTCTGATACTCGCGCGCACCACTCTGATACTCGCGCGCACCACTCTGAGATTCGCACAGACAGCAGCAGGTTGCATCAAAACGTTTCTTTCTACTGACTTTTCTACTGACTTGACAAAAATCCACCAGACTTCTAGAAGGTAAGTCGTATACGTTCGTTGCCTGTTAACCTGTTAAGCCCCAAGACACTGTGTCTCAGGGCATTTTAATATTTAAAATCCTATTAATGTGTTATATCAGATTAACGAGAAGAATCTCAACTAACTGACGATACGAACCATTTTTACTGAAACAAAACACAAGTCTCACAAGAAGCGTTAGCATTAGCCCTTAGCTAAAACGGGCAGATGCTACTTCCAGTGCTAACTAGCAAAAACGATCTTTAAAACTTAATATTTTCTGCACAAACTACATATCATCTGGAAAGCTGATACTCCACAGATTATTTTGTTATAAATATCATCCCTGTAGGACACAAACTCACTGAGCTAGCAGCCAGAACAGAGAAGAAAAAAAACAACAATTTTTTAAAAACATAACAATAATTATGTCTTACCGTTGCTGTTTTGTGATCAAAGCTCGTGTTCAAGGGAATAAAAACGCTCCTCAAGGTTAATCCAATGTCTCTTAGTCACTTTAGAATTGTTCCTGATAATCTATCACTACATTCATGGCAGCAGAGTAGGTATAAAGTTTCGCAGTCCCAAGCTAATGCTGTCTCACATGCTGTTTACGCAAACCTCTCTCTACTTGACGTAAGTGTTTAGCGGGACTTAATAACTGTCACTCGATTCTATTGGCTCTAACGGTTCAGAAAAGGTGTCAATCACCCAAATCGACCAATGGGTTCGAAAGATATGATCCTGCGTAGTATAAACTACGCCTGCTCCGGCTCCATTACGCATTACGCAGCAGGAGAGCGTTGCAGCAGGAGCCACCACAGAGCACCCGCAGCAGGACAGCACCACAGCACCACAGCACGCAGCGACGATAGCAGGTAACAGGTAACAGAGCACATTTCAAGGACGTTGATTTCTTTGCTTTTAGATATTTTTCTTGTGTATCCTCTTTCCATTTTAGCAAATAATGGCAGCCAGAAGGGAGAGCTTCACCAAGCCATTCATTTCTAAATGAATGGCCAGTGAATGAATATACATGGGTTTACTTATTTATTTGGTGCAATATTATTCATTTATAGTCCAATATTATCCTTTTTATATATTACTTTTGTGTTTGGTAAAACTGCATCACAGTGTTAGCTTAGCCAAGAAGCTACAAAAAATGATTAGGCAAAATGCTAAATAGTGTTACTTGTCTTTTTGGAGTTACATTTTCTAAATGAATGGCCAGTGAATGCATATACATGTGTTTACTTATTTATTTGGTGTAATATTATTCATTTATAGTCCAATATTATCCTATAAGTATAAGCCAGTGAATTAATCTAATCTCTTTGTTTTTCCACATTTGTTAGATGAGGAGTGACCCCAGCAGGACAAAGCCACACACCCAGAAGACTTTCAGGGAGCAGCTTGCTGCAGAATTGTTGGAGTTTGCTGAAGGGCCTGTACCACCACCCCCTCCTCCACCACCCCCTCCTCCACCACCACTCACATGCATGCCCGAGTATTATGGGGAAGATGCCACCAAGGTCAGGAAGAACTGCAGGAGGTGCCTAGATGCTGGACTCAAAAGGGTGAAGACACCTGTGTACTGCAGGAAGTGCCAGGTCCCTCTGTGCTTCACTGTAAAAAGAACTGTTTCAGGGAGTGGCACGACCTAAATACTGGAACATTCAGGTAGGTATAAAGTTCAGGTAGGTATAACGTTTTGCGAGTGTTTATTTAAAAAATGTTATATACCTAGTGTGATTTTATTGTATAGTACGTTGGTAAAATGTTTGTTGTTTTTACAAACCTACAGTGGCTTTATTGTATAGTACGTTGGTAAAATGTTTGTTTTTACATGCCTATAGTGTTGGTAAAATGTTTGAAATAAATCTGCCCCAGTTGGAGTCAAATGTTACCTATGTTTCCGTTTTTTTTTATTGTGCAAGTACACCTACACACACTGACCTACAGTGTAGTTTTATTGTATAGTGTGTTGGTACAGTTACATACACACACACACACAGCTACACTTACACATACCCACACAGCTACACTTACACACTTACACATACCCACACACCTACACTTACACATACATACCCACACACATCTACACACACTCACACACAATCAAATATTTAAAAATATATATATTTAAAAAAAATATGTATTTATTTTTTAAATATTTTTTTGTTTTGTTTTGGGTGGAATGAATACCTATAGTGATGATTGAATGTAATACAATGATTTGTATAGTCTGGTACCTGAAAAAGGTCAAATGGCACTGATGGAACCAAATGTGCCCAAATGTGCCCAAAGCTTATTCCGCCTGGACTTTATTTTCATAAACCTCTCTAAAAAGGTCAAATGTCACTTGTTTTGCCTCAATCTTGATACAGGGTACTTATTATATGTTATAATTTGGATTCCTAAAGCTTTTAGGCTACTAACCCATCATTAAAGGTTGGTCTTCACTATATGTAATGGGTTTTCTTTAGGCGGAGACAGGAATTTACATTTTTTTGCTATGTTCCATCTGAATTTACTCTGACACAGAAAAATCTATATTGATTCTGACACTTCTACATCCAACTCACAGATGTAACCTTGCTTTGATATCAAAAATTATTCATATAAACCTTTTAGAAGTGAAGTTATAGTCATTTATTCTGGGAATGTCATTTTCGAGCCTGAAACCTGAAAAACAGGCTCGGGGTTTAACAGGTTAAGCCCCACAACACTTTAGTGTGTTAGCTTTAGGTAGCAAAAAACAGAGATATGCTTACCGTTAGCTGTTATTCTGATCAAAATGTGTGTTCAATGGCATTACAACGAGACAAACGCTGGAAGACCTGGAAAACAGGCTCGGGGCTCAGTAAAGGCTGGCTTGACTTCAGGTATAATTAGTCTGTAAACACACTTTGGCAGCTATCCTAGTTAGCGTTAGTTTATCTTGCTAAGCTAACGTTAGCTGATGTCGGTATGCTGGGCTGGTGTAATGCGTAGGCTACTATTAATCACTGCTGTGTGTAATGTCAATCTGCAGAAAATGAAGAGAAAATCAACATACATCTCTTATTGTAAGAAGAAGATGAGTAAAGGAGAGACATTTTCAAAACAAATGGAATACAAGCTATATGTATTACTCTCACCACAGTGGCCTAATCTAAAAAAATAGAATGTCTCGTCACCTATTTTCTGTCTAATACTAAAAGGTGGTGTTTTGTATCATTTATAATGTTTTGAATTTGCTATAAAGGTCAATAATAGATGGTGGTTTTGTGTTCAATCACAGTATGTATTTACCATGTTATACCCCTTGTGTTTTTGGGTCCTGTTGAAATAAAATAGTCATGTTTTAAAACTTGATTTAATAAAATCATGTCAATCGTCTTTGATCCCAGTGTGACACAAACAGCTTTGTTCAGTCTAAAACAATTTATAACCTAGAGACATAAGATAACTGAAGAACATGTTGAGTTGCCGTTGTGTATTGTATGTGTTGAGAATGCTGAACATTTTGTGCCTTACAATAAAGGAACTTATTTAGATTAAGCTGTATTTGTCTTTTTAAAAAGGAAAGAACAACTAGCATATATTAAAAACAAAACAATAAATCACCAACACATGTATACATAACACAAAACAAGGTTCTTTTAAATGTTGTTTGAAGTAAAATGTTAACTATCCGTATTATATTCACTTCAGATGAATAGTATCAGAAAATGTCAAATAAGAAACCAAAGTATATCAGTAGGTGATTCTCTTTGCCATTGTTTTCATCCAGTCTATACTTTTATAACAATTAAATGCTTGGTTTTGGTGGGCCACCCCAAGATTTTCAGTGGCCCCATTTGGCCACCCCTATGAAACATTTCTGGAGGCGCCACTGCCTCTGCGGCCCAACACCTAGGATGGGTAGGTTGGGCTGGAGTCGACTGTGCAGGCAGAAGGCCAGCGACAGTACCAACGAAAACTCCAGACTAATTGCTGCTGGCAGCTTAAGTCAGTCTGAGGGAGAGCACTCAGCTGACTGTAAATAACCGGGCCAGGAAACAATATATGCAGTGGAGGGGAGTGAGCACAATAGTAGTTAGCGTGAGCACTCTGCTAACTGGGGTGAGAAAAATGAAGTCAGTTAACGGTATATATGCCGTGAGAGGAGAGTGGGAAAACTCTCTCCACTAGCACCGTAGCGAGTTAGCCTGACCGAGAGCACTCTGCTAACTGGAGGATGGAACAGGTAAGGAACCAAATGTGTGCAGTGAGAGAGGAGCGGAGACGCTCTCTTCACTAGTGCAGTAACAAGTTAGCTTGAGCGAGAGCACTCGGCTAACTTGGACACAATTATCTATTAGCTTAAGAATAGATGGCACAATCAGCAATAAATGGCAGCAATCTCACCGACTGACGTGCAGGAGCATCTGCTCTTTACCGGTCCGGAGCTCCTGGGAGTCCGAGCGGTGAACACCGCAGTCCCCTCCCTTGGGAGGGCGACAGCTCTTCGCAGCCTTTGCAGGGCGAGTGTTCTAGCCCGCAGCTCCGATCGAGACGATCACAAGGCTACAGGTGTTACGCTCACCGAGAGCTTACAGGAGTGAACCCACAATACTGAACACTATGGAGAGGAGACAGCATTTATGAAGCAAAAAGGTTTATTTACCAAAACCGTTTTATAGAGACAAAAGAGGGATTTGATAATCCATAAAGTCCAGGGCCTGGGAGTGTCACCAGAGGAGGAGCGGAGGTCCGAAGCCGGTGATCCTGAGTTGGCGAGAGCGAGCAGGCTGGAGCAGGTGTGCGTGGAAGCACGGAGGTACACAGACGAGGGGTAGGTGGCTGGACGTGGCAGGCAGAGGAGTAGGCAGATGGATACTGAATAGAGAGAGCACAAGATAAGGATAACAGGAACACAGAGAGTTTGGTTATGCTAAAGCTAAACATACCAAGACGTTTTACCAGCGTGGTTCAACGACGAACTGGTGAATACTGGATGACGAAAACCGGGTATATAAGCAGGTGTAGGTGAGTAGATGAAACAGAGTGATGAGCAACAGCTGAGGAGGTGAGTTGGCGGGAATCATATGTAGATCAGCCACGCCCAGCCAGGAAGACAGACACACAGACAGACAGACAACAAAAAACACAAAACAAAGGGGAACAGAAGGAGGCAGACTGGTAGCGATGAGCTAGAATCTAATTGTTCAATAAGCTAGCATGGCTTCTACTTGTAAGGGAAACTTCTGCAGCAATGGAGAGTCAGGATTCAGAGAGACACGAGGAGAGTTGGAGCTTTGATGTCAAACACTGGTAGTTTATTACAAGCATCGGCCGGAGAATTCATATCACAAGTCACAGCAGCAAAAGGTTCTGACTGCACGGGTGGGTTGTCATGTAAATTCTGATCAGCCTATCTCTCGATAGACCTTTGACTAGTTTACAGAGAGTCAACTCACATATTGGGGGAAGGTATACGTGAACACCTGGAGACACTGAATCACTTATCTGACTCATTGGCTCTGTGACCGAGAGTTGACCGGTCATAAAACTTGTAATGTCAACAATAGCTGAGACTTCCCATTCCTTAAGACAGATAACAGACTTAGGGTTCGTCGTAAAGGTCAACAGGCAGAAAGGTTAAATATCCAGGAGTAAAGACAAAATTATTCCCTCACACTACTCATAAAGTAGTAACCTGTGAAGATGAAAAAAAGGACTGAACTCGCTGACAACACCGTAACTTATGCCTTCCGGGGCCATACGAGGTCACACGTGACTTTGTTGATATACATATTTGACCTGTGCATGCACGAGACAGAAGATACCGCCTCTGGCGGACGGTAAGGATGAAATAGAACACGTCTGCAGGTCTTTGGAGGACACAAGATTGATAAGATAATGCAGAGAAAGACAACAAACGATGTTAAACTGTAGCAAAGATTAAACTATCCTTCACTTCAGGGTCTGTTTCAGCTGTCATCAGCTCTTCTTCGCAGACTTTTATTTTAAACTGAAAGCAGGACAGTTTTATTTATAACCTAATATCCTTTCCAATGTCCCAATGGGCTCTACAGCTCTTTACAAAAAAGTTTCTGAGACAAGATCCAACAAGCTCCTAAAGAAGAAAACATCCTGTAACATAACAACTTGGAAGTGGATATTGAGACAAGTGGTAACATATAAAACAAAATGTCAAAAACCATTATAATCTTTTAAGCCATATATACATGTAGACCCCACCTCCAACTGGTATGAACAACTGTTCTGTTTTTGGCAATTTTATGTAAATAAGAACAACAATTCTTCACCTTGAAAATAATTCCCAACAATGTCCAAATTAAACTCCTCTTGGATTTCATGGCTGGAGTTGCCTTAAACTGAGAAGAGGTCAAAGGTCGCCAACCAGGAATACATTCACATCAGACTAGACCACCTTTGCAGTGTTCCTATCTCCCCTAACATAATACCAACAGTTTATATTTCGTTTACATTTTCTTTGAGTCCTATCAAATGTGCATTAGGGCCCCCTTAAACGCCTTTCATGAACAGAGCTAAGTACACCTTTTAGAAGCTAAGGACTGGAGCTGATGAGTTTTCTGCTCATTGATAAAAGAGCTAAAAATATGCATGGCTGCACCCAATATCTCCCCCCCTCAGTCAGTCATAATCATAGATTATATAGATGCTACAATACATCAGTCACTGCAGATGAATCATTGGAGCCATCATGCAGTTACAGTTTTGTGAAATGCTAATCAGCCAGGCTCATAATTCCAAAACGTTCGGCTCACTCGCAGTGACTCTCACTGAAGGATATGGAGCGACGTGTGACTCATACCAGTTTAACTCGGTGTGACAGGAAGTGATTCGGCAGCACGCAGGAGCAGGTAGGACAACAGGAGGGCTGACTGCTGGGGGAGTAAACTCTGCTGCTCCTCTGCCCTCCCCAGGGGAAAATACTCCTCAATTTCATTTCATGTCAAACCTTTATTTATACAGATAAATCCCATTGAGATCATTGATCTCTTTTTCAAGAGAGACCTGCTCAAGTAGTTCCACATGAAACATAAACACATAAATAGAACAAAAGGACATCATACAGCATCATTTACATAATTATCCACATAAACAGGTACCAATAGCTTCCGATTGACTAGCATCCAACCGAGCTTTTAAAACATTTAATGGCACCAGATTGTTCAGTTTCCATTTAATTTGCAGACTATTCCAAGACAGTGGAGCTGCGCATCTAAAAGCTGTCTTCCCTAAGACAGTCCTAGCAGTTGGCACATTTAATAAAACCACAGCATTCGATCTCAGGCAGTAGCCACTTACAATTTTCCGTGAGATCAGGGAGCAGATATAAGATGGAAGTTTCCCTAACATGGCTTTGTATATAAAAATGTACCAGTGACTGAGCCTCCGTACAGTTAGTGAAAGCAAACCAGCCCTTGCATACAGGGTACAGTGATGGGTTAATGCTTTAGAGTTTGTCACAAATCTCAGTGCACTGTGATACGCAGCATCTAACTTGACCAGGCAATTGGCAGGTGCATTCATGTACATCAAATCACCATAGTCCAGCACAGGTAAAAAGGTCACAGTGACTAGCCTTTTCCTGGCCTCAAGCGAGAAACAGGACTTGTTCCTGTCAAAGAAACCTAGCCTAACCCTTAGCTTTTTAAGCAGGTTATTGACATGAAGTTAAAAAGTGAGACAATCATCAAGCCAGATACCAAGGTATTTGTAAGAGGTAACCACTTCATGTTTTATTCCTTGCGTAATTACAATATCTAAAACAGGCTCTGGTGTCTTTTTAGCTTTAGAGAAGAGCATTATCTTGGTTTTCTCAACATTTAAAAGAAGCTTTAGTTCAGAGAGCTGAGTCTGAATAATGTTAAAAAAAGCCTGTAATTGAACACCAGCCTCCTTAATGGAGGGACCTGCACAGTACATCACGGTATCATCCGCATAAAAATGTAAAGTAGCTTCATCCACATTTTCACCTAAACTGTTGATGTAGATGGAGAATAAAAGTGGACCTAAAACAGAACCTGGGGGAACACCATTTGCAATGTTCAACCACTCAGAAGACAGCCCATCAAAATGAACACATTGGGACCTTTCAGAGAGGTAGTTCACAAACCAACCCACTGCATGGCTGGACATGCCTATACTGGCTAGCCTCTGCTTTAAAATGTGATGATCGACGGTGTCAAACGCTTTTGAAAGGTCAATAAATAGAGCTGAACAACTCTGCTTATTATCTAATACTCGCCACATCATTCACCACTTTCATTGTCGCAGTGATGGTGCTGTGTTGCTTTCTAAAGCCTGACTGATGTTTAGACAGGATGTCATTTGTACATAAAAACACCTTTACCTGTTCACTCACTAAGCGTTCAAGAACCTTAGCCAGAACTGACAACTTAGAGATTGGCCTATAGTTATTTAATAAGGTGGCCTCCCCTCCTTTTAGCAAAGGCAGGACATACGCTGACTTCCACAATTTTGGAATTGTGTTTGAGCTGAGGGAGAGGTTAAAAAGAGTAGTGAGAGGTGGAGCAATAAAATCTGCAGCTATCTTTAAAAAGAAAGGTTCTACATTGTCCGGGCCAGCTGGTTTCTTAGGATCTAACTTGGTTAAAGCTTCACGAACAACATCAACAGTAAAAGGGGTAAAACTAAAAGGGTTTTCCAACACACGTTTTTCAGAGTCACATACTGTAGTGTTCACAGAAGCAGAGTTAGTGATAGAATCAAATAGAGAACCACAGGACACAAAATGCTCATTAAAGCAATTTAGCATAGTAGCCCTGTCCGATATAGAGCCAGAAGCTGTGGTAATGCACGGAGGTAGCTCATTACGGATATCGCCGGTGGATAACGATTTAATGGCTTTCCAACATTTTCCAGGATTATTCAGATTCTTTGTGGTTACTGACAGATAGTACTTTGATTTAGCACTTTTGATATGTGAAGTGAAGCTATTTCTTAGCTGCCTAAAACGCAGCCATTCTACCTCTGAGCCGGATTTCCTAGCCTTTGCCCAGGCCTTGTTTCTCTCATGAAGGAGACTGGACAGATTAGCAGAAAACCAAGGATTGTCTCGTCCCTTTCCTCTAAATGTACGCAGGGATGCATGTCTATCAATGATCTCCATAAAACCAAGATAAAAATAAGACCATGCGGTTTCTACATCAGCACACAGATCGATTTTACCCCAATCAAAATCAAACAGATCATGCACAAAACCCTGCCCCACAAAATGTTTTTTGTCTCTCTTAATGATAATGCGAGGTTTAACCTTTTGGACCTTAGTGTCCCTAATTGTGGCTACAACACAGTGATCACTCAGATCATTTGCAAATACTCCCACAGATGAATATTTATGGGGAACATTAGTTCAAATGAGATCAATTAGGGAGGATTTATTAGGGGACTTAATGTTAGGGCGAGTAGGATTGTCAACAATCTGAGTAATATTTAAAGAGATACAAAGGTTTATAAAATACTCTGATACTGCAGTTAACCAGTCCCAGTTAAAATCTCCAAGTAGCACTATTTTCTTGTAGTCTAGTTGTGATAAAAGATTTGCTAGTGAAGACAAGGAGTCTTTGACAGCTGAGGGGGGTCCGTAACAACTCACTACCATGACCTGTTGACCCTTTGCCACTTCTATATTTATGGCTAAACATTCAAATTGCTTACTGATCGATTTGGAAACTAATGTGGTTACACTGAACTTATTCTTAACATAAATGGCAACGCCACCACCTTTATTCAATAAAAGCCCAGACAACTACTCAGATAGCCACATATTGAATATTGTAGCGGACTTACCAAATATAGGAGTGCAAATGTACTGCAATCGCCCACAATGGCTTGAATCGATGGGGTTTTATAAGCAGCTTTCATGAATAGAGATTATAGATCGGTTCTTCAGAAGATTTAGATTCAGTTAATTCATGTCTGGTACTGGGCTCTGTGTAAGGCTGATGTGAACGGTGGCGAGCCGTGACTTTTATACCTAGGCCCTCTGACCCCCCCCCCCCTTCCCTCGAAAAAAGAAAATAATTGTTATTACGTCACAGCCATAGAGTGTATATATAAATGGACGTAGGGTCCGGGACGTCACCCATAGGATTCTGCAGAGTTGCCGAGAAGCCCTTAGCAGGCGGAGTCGGCCACTAACGGCTCGACAGTGAACGTCAGAGTTCCACTCCCGTCTGCTCCAAATAAGGACAAAGAGGCGGGACCTCCTGCCACCGAGCTGGAAGTTCCAGAGCTAGTTGAAGCTACCAAGCTAAGCTAACATGCTCCCCATCTGCACACTGCCGTCTCATTGTACGTTTCTAAGGTAAGCGGACATGAAACTATTCAGCAAAACTATAAATAATAATCTAAGTTATTGAGTTTTTACCATAATACTTCAGAATCTTAAAATCCCTTAATGTTTGTATGCAATTGTGCTAAATTCAACACTGGAATCAAGCAAATAGCTTGCATGACATTAGTTATTTATATTTTGATATCACTTAATAATAATAATAATAATAGATTTAATTTGTTAGCGCTTTTACAGGTGCTCAAAGACGCTTTACAGATATAGTGAAGGGAAAAGGACAAATACATATATAGTAAACAATCACACATTAAAAGCCAGATTGAAGAGGTGAGTTTTTGTAAGTTTTTTGAAGGTGGTGAGGTCAGTGCAGTCTCTGATGGGTTGGGGGAGTGAGTTCCAGAGGGAGGGGGCAGCGACGGAGAAGGCTCTGTCCCCCCAGGTCCGGTGATTGGTGCGGGTGGGGATGGATAGGAGGTTGGCTTCTGATGAGCGGAGGCAGCGGGAAGGGGCGTGGTGGTGTCTGTGAGGTGGGGGGGGGGGGGGGGGGGGGTGGCCTGATTGTTGAGGGCTTTGTGAGTAATGAGGAGGACTTTGAAGTTGATTCTTTGACGGACGGGGAGCCAGTGGAGGTTCTGGAGGACGGGAGTGATGTGGTCTCTGGAGCGGGTGTGGGTGAGGAGGCGGGCAGCAGAGTTCTGGATATGTTGGAGTTTATTGATTAGGTTGGATGGTATGCCGTAGAGGATGCTATTGCAGTAGTCGAGTCGTGAAGTGATGAATGCATGAATCAGGGTTTCAGCAGCAGAGGAGGAGAGTGATGGGCGGAGACGGGCAATGTTTATGAGGTGGAAAAAGGTGGTCCTGGTGATGTGATTTATGTGCTGGTTGAATTTGAGCTGACTGTCGAAGATGACTCCGAGGTTGCGGATGTGAGGGGGGGAGATAGTGTGGCTGTCAATGGTGAAGTTGAAATTCTGGATGTCTTTGATACGGGATGGGGGGCCAATGATGATGATGTCTGATTTGGCACTGTTCAGTTGGAGATAGTTTGTTTGCATCCATGCTTTTATTTCTGAGAGACAGTTGGTGAGAGTGGAGTGTGTTGTGGGGGTGATGGTTTTTGTTGAGATATAAAGTTGGATGCCATCGGCGTAGCAGTGAAATTGAAGGTTGTGGCGACGAATTATTTTGCCAAGGGGGAGCATGTAGAGGATGAAGAGGAGGGGGCCAAGCACCGAACCCTGGGGGACACCTTGGGACAGAGGAGTAGTGGAGGAGGTACAGTTGTTGATGTTGATAAACTGACAACGAATTACCGACTGTCTGTCGGTGAGGTAGGATTTCAGCCAGCAGAGTGCAGTGTCGGTGATGTTGAGTGATGATTCGAGGAGGGACAGCAGGATGGCGTGGTTGATGGTGTCGAATGCTGCGGTGAGGTCGAGGAGGATGAGGATGTTAAGGTTGCCGGAGTCAGAGGAGAGGAGGAGGTCGTTGTGATTTTGAGAAGAGCTGTTTCGGTGCTGTGTTTTGATCGGAAACCGGATTGAAATGGCTCAAAGAGATCATTGGAGCTGAGGTGGGCTTTAAGTTGTGAGGCAACGACACGTTCAAGTATTTTTGACAGAAAGGGGAGATTTGAGGAAGTTGGACATGATGTCAGGTGTGAGTCCAGGTCTTTTGAGAATGGGTGTGACAGCAGCCAGTTTGAGAGAGGGGCGAACTGATCCAGATCTGAGGGAGGAGTTAATGATGGTGCCGATGAGTTGGGAGATGGCAGGGAGGCTCTCTTTAAAAAATGTGGAGGGCATTGGGTCAAGTGTGCAGGTGGAGTTAATTCCAGTCATGAAGTCGGACAGTTGCATGGGGGTCACAGGGGAGAAGTGGGACAGGGGCTGTGAGGTGAAGGAGGGGGAGCCAGGAGGGAAGGTGGGGGGTGCTGATGAGGGTGTCAGATTGCTGTAAATGTTGCGGATTTTGGTTTGGAAAAACGAGATGAAGGAGTTGCACTGTTCGGTGGTGAAGGATGAGGTGGCGTTGTCACAGGGTTTGAGAAGTTTGCTGATGGTGGAGAACAGACGCAGGTAATGGAGGCAGTGATTGCTGAAGGTGAGATGGATTTGAGATTTCTGTAGGTTATTGTGCGTTTTTGCTTTTGGGCGGGGATGGGGATGTTGATGTCCATGATGATGGCCAGATGATCAGAGATGTGGAGATTGAGGCTGGACAGATGATGGATGGTGAGACCAGTGGAGCAGACCAAGTCCAGGATGTGACCACGGCTGTGTGTTGGGAAGTTGATGTGTTGAGAGAAGTTGCAGCAGTGAAGGGTTTCCTTAAATTCAGAGGCATATTTGCAGGTCGGGTCGTCAACATGAATGTTAAAATCACCTAAGAGGAGAACAGATGGGGATATGGCAGAAAGCTGAGTAAGAATGTCAGAGAGATTGGAGAGAAAGGAGGGGTTTGGCTTCGGGGGACGATAGATGATGGCTGTGACGAGGGGAGTGGGACCAGAGAGTTTAAAGATCAGGTGTTCAAATGAAGAAACATCAGGGATGGGGATTATGGTAGCTTTTATTTCCTTTCTGCTAATAGCAGCTATACCACCACCCCGCCGTGTGGGCGAGGTTTGTCAATGTATGTGAATCCTGCTGGTGTGATTAAAGGGGACCTATCATGCAAAATGCACTTTTGTACGTCTTTTATACATGAATATGTGTCCCCAGTGTTCCAGGGAACTCACCAAGTGTCAGAAAACACAACCCTCTCCATTTTCCTCCATACCCAAATGTCTAAAAAAGGGGCTGCAACCAAGCCCCTAGGAAGTGCGCCGGACTGAGATGAAAATATTCGTGGTGGCCAAATGGCGGTACGACACTTCCGTTTGGTTGCCAGGCCCGGAAACACTTTTTCCCATTGACTTACATGGGGAAAGAGTGGTCTGTAACTCGTTGGATAATTTTTTTTAAACTAAATAAACTACCCAGTATGAACACTTGTTTAGCCCTTATTAAAAACATTCGTCCCTCAAGTTGTAAAAATATGCTAATAACGTTATTCTGAGAGTTATTTCCCTCTGCATTATGAACGCGCATCAAATCCACGGGACCGCGCCGCCCGGCACGTTCATGTTACGTGTTCAGCATGGTCCCGACCAATCAGAGCACACTGTGCTCACAGGGAGGGTGTGGGCTGGAGCTACAACGAGCCGTTAAAGGCAGAGAGTGAAATTCAGTGAATACAATACACATAGTTTACAGAGATGCTGTATGAGAAACCAATGTGAGTTGCGTTTATCTTTACCCATGGATGCACAATAAGAACGGACCCATATCGTCTTACTGTCATCCAGGGGCGTCGCCTGGACCTGGAAACATTCGGGGCTTAGCCCACAGTGGCGGCGCTACAGTCGAATTTTCTACTGCAAGACTCCCCACACGCACATACACAATTGCGCCATCTGGTGTCACAAACGTGTGCCTGCATTAACTTTGTTACGTCAATGGATTGTGGGAGATTCTCATAGCACGTGAGGATCTCTTGAGGGTAAGGTGCCTGTATTATTTTGGTGGACAAAATGTACGTTTTTATTTTATAAGGACAATAACGTACTGTTGTGTTTGTTTAGTTTAATGTTAATTGTTTAATGCTCACAGTCACAGCAACTTGTTTTTGTGCGATTGGCTATTTGTTGTATATGATTTATCAACGTGATCATCAATAGCTAATCTGAGCACCAGAACCCAGCTCACGTGTCCTTTTATGCTGTCCATTGAAATGCAGGTATGTGAGTTTTGTACACCAGTTTATTTATGTTTAATGTTTCACATTGCTCCACATGATGCCTTGACTACAAAGTCTTCCATGTTTCTACGCTTCTTCCTCTGTGTCACAGTTTCAGGAATATCAAGATCATTGCACAGGGCCTTGGTCTTGTCATAGACCACATGTGCTTTCTCGTTACTTCGGTAACTTTTCAGTGTGTTCTCAACTGCTGTTTTGTAATCTACTGCCTGCACCAAGTCAATTGTTTCTTTCTGCAGGTATTTGTGCAGGCCCTGAGTGGTTGAGAGCAGTGTCTGGAACATGACAAGCATGTAGATGGTACTGCATTTTCAAAGCTTGCTTTCCAGTCCCTTTGCTAGAGGGGCTGAAAGGCTCCCTAAAGTCTTGATCAAAGCAGGGAGGTTTTTGACATGCCCAGCGAACAAGTTGTTTGTCCCCTACATTACATTACATTACATTGCATTTAGCTGACGCTTTTATCCAAAGCGACTTACAATAAGTACATTCGACCAGGAAGACACAACCTTGAAGAAAACAGAATCATATAAGTACATCAGGTGTCATAGAGCCAAACATTTCAAGTGCTACTCAACTGGCTATAGATAAGCCAGTCCTTTATTAGTATATAAGTGCTCTGTTAGCAGTTCTTTGTTAGTAATTCTATCGCTCGAAGTGTAGTCGAAAGAGATGAGTTTTCAGTCTGCGCCGGAAGATGTGCAGGCTTTCTGCTGTCCTGATGTCAATGGGGAGCTCATTCCACCATTTTGGAGCCAGGATAGCAAACCCACGTGTTTTTGCTGATGGGAACTTGGGTCCCCCTCGCAGCGAGGGTGCATCGAGTCGTTTGGCTGATGCAGAGCATAGTGCACGTGCTGGGGTGTACAGTTTAACCATGTCCTGGATGTAGGAAGGGCCAGATCCATTCGCAGCATGGTATGCAAGTACCAGTGTCTTGAAGTGGATTCTAGCAGTTACTGGAAGCCAGTGAAGTGAGCGGAGGAGCGGAGTGGTGTGGGAAAATGTAGGAAGGTTGAAGACCAGACGAGCCGCTGCATTCTGGATGAGCTGCAGAGGTCGGATGGCACATGCAGGTAGACCAGCCAGGAGGGAGTTGCAGTAGTCTTGGCGTGAGGTGACGAGAGCCTGGACCAGAACCTGCGTGGCTTTCTGGGACAGCTGGGGACGAATCTTCCTGATGTTGTAAAGCGTGTATCTGCAGCAACGGTTTGTAGCAGCGATGTTTGCAGTGAAGGACAGTTTGTTATCTAGGGTCACACCCAGATTCCTTGAAGTCTGAGTCGGGGAAACAACAGAGGTGCCGATGTTGATTGTCAGGTCAAGAGTGGGACAATCTTTTCCCGGAAGGAAAAGCAGTTCAGTCTTGTCAAGGTTGAGCTTGAGGTGATGAGCAGACATCCACTGTGAGATGTCAGCTAGACAAGCAGAGATGCGTGCGACAACCTGGGTCTCTGAGCAGGGAAAGGACAGAATTAATTGGGTGTCGTCAGCGTAGCAGTGGTATGAAAAACCATGCGGGCTAATGACTGATACGAGCGAGTTTGTGTACAGGGAGAATAGGAGGGGACCAAGAACAGAGCCCTGAGGGACCCCTGTAGTTAATTGACAAGGGTCGGACTCGGACCCTCTCCAAGTTACCCTGTAGGTACGGTCTTTGAGGTATGAGGTGATGAGGGAAAGTGCAGAGCCTGAAACTCCAAGTTCTTGGAGAGTGCGAAGGAGGATCTGATGGTTCACCGTGTCGAATGCAGCAGACAGGTCCAACAGGATGATGACAGAGGAGAGGGATGCTGCTTTGGCAGTGTGCAGTTCCTCAGTGAAAGCAATGAGAGCAGTTTCTGCGGAGTGACCTGCTTTGAAACCAGACTGGTGCGGATCCAGAAGGTTGTTCTGATGGAGATAACAGGAGAGTTGTTTAAAGATAGCGCGTTCACGTGTTTTAGAAAGGAACGGGAGGAGAGAGACAGGCCTGTAGTTTATAACATCAGACGGGTTGAGAGTGGGTTTCTTTAGGAGAGGGTTTACTCTTGCCTCCTTAAGACTATTTGGAAAGTGACCAGAAGTTAGAGAAGTGTTGATGAAATGGGTGAGAAACGGTAGAATATCAGGAGCGGTAGTCTGAAGGAGGTTTGAAGGGATAGGGTCCAGAGGACAGGTGGAAGGGCGGTCAGAGGTAATGAGGGTAAGAACCTCACTTGGAGAGAGAGGGGAAAAGGAGGTTAGTGTGTGGGTGAAAGGAGGGTTTGGTGACCCAGCGGTGAGTAAAGGTGAGTCAGAAAAAGAAGAGCGAATATCATCAACCTTTTTTTTCAAAATGGTTAACAAAATCGCTTGACAGAAGTGAGGAGGGGGAGGGGCTTTGGGAGGGTCCAAGAGGGTGGAGAAGATGTTAAATAGGTTTTTGGGATTGGAATAAGAAGATTGGATCTTATCTTGAAAGAAAGTGCTTTTTGCCTGAGAGATCGAAGCAGAGAAAGAGGAGAGGAGAGCCTGATAGGTTAGGAGGTCGTCACAGTGTTTGGATTTCCACCGTTTCCGCTCTGCTGCCCGAAGGACGGTTCTATTTGCACGCAGTGCGTCATTTAGCCAGGGAGCAGGAGGGGACTGACGAGCCTGCCGAGATGTGAGAGGACAGAGAGGATGAGAGAGTAGAGTGGAGAGTTTCTGCAGCAGAGTTTGGAGGTAAGAGTTGGAACGAGTCAGAGGAAGGGAGGGCTGAGAGCACCGATGAGGCAAAGATAGAGGGGGAGAGGGAACGAAGGTTACGGCGGACAGGTGCAGGATGAGAAGAGATTAGTTTGTTATGTTTGGAAAGGGGTAGAGAGAATGAAAGGAAGAAGTGATCGGATGCGTGGAGCAGGTTTACAGAGAGGTTAGAAGTAGTGCAGTTCCTTGAGAATATGAGATCAAGAACATTGCCAGCTTTATGAGTTGGTGGGGATGCAGACAGTGAGAAAGCAAAGGCGGTTATCAGAGATGTTAGTTCGTCTATCTTCCCCGTCTGGAGGTTGAAGTCTCCGAGAAGTAATGCGGGAGGGCCAGTCTCAGGGATGTGTGAGAGGAGATTATCTAATTCCTCCAAGAGGTCCCCCAAGGTGCCTGGTGGACGGTAGAGAACAACAATGGTTAATTGTATAGGATGGGTTACTGTGACGGCATGGAATTCAAAGGTGGAAGGAGTGAAGTTAGGTCGCTTGAAGAGGGAACAGCTCCATTTGGGAGAGAGCAGGATACCAGTGCCACCTCCTCTGCCAGTGGGTCTGGGTGTATGGGAGAAGGAATATGCTGTGGAGAGAGCTGCTGGGGTGGATGTGTTGGATGGAGTAATCCAAGTCTCAGTGAGAGCAAGGAAATCCAGAGACTGCAGGGAAGCATAGCCAGAGATTAAGTCAGCCTTAGGAACAGCTGACTGGCAGTTCCACAGGCCACCTGAAACTCAGGTGGCACTGAGATCCATTGGATCTCAGTGGAGCATGTGGGATAGACGAGAGCAGGCCGGTTATATCGATTACGAGATACACGGGGCCAGTGATAATTGCGAGAGGACACATGAACAGGAATGGAGAAAATACACATGATTATAGCATGAGGGGCTAAACAACCAAATGAAATAAAACACCAGCGATACTTAGCTCAATCAAAGTAGGATTTGCCTCCTCTTTGCCACCCTTGTGACTCCAGCAGGACTCCAATGTCTTTGTATATTCACTTAACACTTTAATATAGTCATTTTCACTTAATACTCTAATATAGTCATCTTTCTGCATTCAAAACTAAGGAAAGCTGTACAATTTGACATGATAATGAAGAAAAAAGGCCTCCGACAATGCAGATAATTTTTTGATCATATCAATTTTAAGATGGGGGTCAAGGCTTAATATTTGGGAGCATAGTGTCCCTTGCCTCAATCAGAAGAATTATAATTTCATGCAAAAATCTGTCACAAAAAGAGGTTGCACATTTAAATGCAGGTGTTGTTATGGCAACGTCAGTAGCCAAACAGCCACATTTACTGCTGCAAATACGTTCAATCATGCTGTTGACACGTAAAGCAGTGGCAACTATGCCACCATTTCAGCTGACTTTTTCATCCATATATTTCAGTGCTAGGTTGATGCTTAGCTAAGATAACTATGAATCACTTTAACTGACAGGACTCCGGATCAACTGTGTACTGTAAGGTAGCTTCTAGCTTCATGTTGAACAGTAAGTCAACATTTCCCAGAGAGCTTTCTTTGAAATCACCAGGTAACCCTAAAAAACATTACATTTAGATTGTATGACAAAGTGTTTATTTAATATATCTGGCTAGCTATTTGCTAACGATTTAGCTTACCCTTGCGATTCAAAGTAACGTCAACGTAGCTATAATGTATGCTTTGCTTACATGCTAAAGCCCCGGATGCCTACCCCAGGCGACGCCCATGCTGCCATCCCACGGAGCTGTAATAATGGATATATTGCACATGTTTGCTGTAATTCATAATTATACTACATGGGCTGTATGTTTAAATATTGTACCGTAAATGTTGTATTAAATAAAGTTAATATTACCGACGTTAGATTAACGTGCCTGTAGCTTCTTATTGCACTAAGAAGCTTATTGCACTGTGTGTATATATATATATATATATATATATATATATATACACAGTGCAATAAATATTTCATGCTAAATGAAGCATTAGCATAATTACTAGCTAGCCACTAGCTGCTAACTGCCGCCTCGTTAATATCAAATCCATCATAATAACAATCCATTACCATGCTGTCATGAACGTGCGGTGCTGTTACCTGTACGCAAATTGACGCAAATATGTGAGGATCAGAAATACATATGTAAAACTTTTTTTTGTATTTGTATTTTATTTACATGTATATGAAACAGAACACATTTGTGTGTGCATTGAAAAACACAAGTGTGGATCCGGAAATACAAGTGGGAATCCTTCTGTGTGCATGTGTGTATTATGAGACTGTTCTGATCCCATAGACTATGATCGATTACATCGAAAGCTGCGCTAAAGTCTAACATCACAGCTCCTACAAGCCTCCTATCATCCATGCTCTTGAACCAGTCGTCGGTCATTTGTGCAAGTGCTGTACTTGTCGAGTGACCATCTCTATAGGCATGTTGGTAATTCGTTGTCAGATTGTTACTTGAAAAGTAGTCTTGAATTTGGGTGTATACTATTTTTTCTATTAATTTACTTAATACTGGGAGGAGACTTATAGGTCGACTATTGGAACCAGCAAAGGATTTTCTTTTATCCTTGGGTAATGGGATGACCTTGGCTTCCTTCCAGATCTCGGGGCACACGCCTTGCTCTAAACTTTTATTAAAAATGTGACTCAATGGCTTGGATATGTATTTGTCATTTTGAGCAGTTTACCATCCAAGTTGTCAATCCCAGGAGATTTATCATCGGACAGATGTAAAAGCATATTTTCAACATATTCTTCTGTAACATTGTGGAATTCAAACATGCACTGCTTTTCCCTCATGATACAATCTTTAATGATGTGATGTGACACTGTGTCCTCGACTGCACCCATGGCATTTCTCAGCTTGTCTACTTTATTTGTAAAATAATCATTACAATGATTTGCAATATCTGCTGGCTTGGTAATGAATTTACCCTTGGTTTCTATAAAGGAAGGATGCATGTTTGAGTTCCTCCACATTATGTTATTCAATATTTTCTGTCATGGTTTTGGATTTTTGTTTTCCTCCTTGTGTCTTGTCTTCCTGTGTTTGATTTCCTGTCGTTAGTTTCCCTCCTGTGTCTGATTGTGCCTCATTGTGTTCACCTGTTGCCCTTGTGTTTCTGCCTGCCCTGCCAGCTGTGTCTTGTCCTGTGATTACCCTTCTGTGTATTTAGTCTTGTCTTCCCCTGTGCTCCATGTCTGTTCGTCATTTCATGTGCCTGTCACCTATGCTTGTCCATGTCTCCTGCCTGTTCCCATCTGTAAGTTTGTTCCTGTCTGTTGTGCTCCCCGGTTTTGTTTGTTAATTAGTTTATTGTTTTTTCATGCCTTCGGCTTTTTATAATAAAGCTCGCTTTTTGTTAGCAAACCTTTTTTGTATTTTTTAACTGCACTTGGGTCCTATTTTCCCCAATCCTGACAATTTTCCATAATTTATTTCCATCATTCTTAGAATCACTGATTTCCTGCATGTAGTATTCCCTCTTTCTACATTTATTCAATTTGGTTACCGCATTTCTTAGTTTACAGTAATGTTGTTTGTCACATAGAGAACCTGTTCTGTCTGCATTTTTTTAGCATCATCTCGTTGGACCATTAAACTTCTCATCTCGTCATTCAACCAAGGTGCACACTTTGACCGGGCAGACCATTTTCTCATAGGAACATGGTGATCGCAATCCCCATGAAAGACTTCATAAATACTCCGAGTGCTTTTTCTGGGTTTTCCTCATGGCGCACATTCTTGACCTCCTCTACAAATTGTTCCTGATTAAACCCCTTATAAGACCTTCTATAATTTATCTTGGAGCCAGCCTTAGGTATTTGGTCTTGCGTACTATAGCAACTAGATTATGATCACTAAAGCCAACTGTGAGTGACAACACTTTAGTGCAGTGCTCTGGCCTGTTAGTATAGATGTGGTCAATGCAGGTCGTTGTAATAGCCCCATGTTTATGTGTAGCCCTTCTGGTTGGTGATGTTATTACCTGAGTCATATTACACATGTTGGCAGCTAATGCAATCTTGTTCCACATGGGGCATTTCTCATTGAAGGCATTGATAGTCAGGTCTCCCATGAAATATATTTCGCTATTACACTTAGCTGTATTATCTACCATTTCACAAATACCATCTAGATAGTTTGAATTGGCACTCGGTGGCCTATAACAGCATCCAATTAATATGGATTTTAAATTTGGCAATTGTATTTGTAACCATAAAGCTTCTATTTAATTTTTCATTAGGTCGTATCGTACTTTAGCTGGAATATGATTTTGTACATAGATCAAAACTCTGCCACCATTCTTATCTCTATCCTTTCTGAACAGATTGTAACCATACATTGCAACCTCTGAATCATCAACAGATGAGTCCAGGTGTGATTCTGAGATAGCCAGTATGTGTATATTATTTGATTCTACCAAATGGCATAGTTCATGCACCTTATTCCTCAAACTACACACATTCAAGTGAGCAAGTAACATTCCCTTATTTGGCAGATTAACAGAATGTGACATTGTCATGTGTTCATAATTAGTTCATATCAGATATACCTTAAAAGTCCAGTGATACAATTAGCTTCTGGAGTGCTGTGGGGGGCGGATTATCAGCTTGTCATGCCTCAGGAAGGCAATCTCTCCCCTCTCCCGCGCTTCCAACAATTTAGGGAGTAGCTCTTTCCTTTTCATGCTGACTGCATCATAGGCGGATTTTGCGGGCGGATTTTGCGGGGGGGCAGGGGGGGAGGGCGAAATATGTTACAGCATTACTACGTTGAAAACTGTTCCAATACAAATATTTCGTATATCAATATTTTAATAAGGTAGGACACTCGTTAATAATATTGTAGCGTGTTCAAATAACCAAGGGATATAGTAGTTATCAAATAAGTATAAGATGTGCACAGTTATGATAAGTTGTACAGTTATGTAATGCACTGTTGTTGGGGGGAGAGACCGCCCCTTCCATATGAGTGTGTGTGTACGGCGGGCATGGAAAAGTCATACTCAGTGCGGTGAGCGTTGGCTTTATTGCTACTGTATCCGTAGCACCCCACGCAATAGTTGGGACTGTGTACTGACGTCAGTAAAAAAGGTTTGCCCCCCCCAAGCGCAACTGTCAAACTCCGCCTATGGACTGCATCAGTGTAATCTTCATTCATGTAGATGTTCGTCCCTCTTAGATTTTTGGCTCTCTCCAAAACTGCTGATCTGTCCTTGAACCTCAGGAACATCACTACTATGGGTCTGGGTCTGGTATTGTGAGCGGCTGGCTTCCCAGTGCGGTGAGCTCGCTCAATCTCAATGCCTCGTTGAAGCTTGAGCTTGTCCACAACAATGTCTTTAACCTTTTCCTCAGTTTGCGCCCAGGTCTCCCCAGGCTCCTCACCGATGCTGTCAAGAACCACGTTGCTCCTTCTCGATTTTCCTTTTGCATATTCCATTTAGTCAGTGACAGCTAACAGACTGTCACTATTTTTCAAGATGTCAGCTTGCATAGACTTACAGTGTACAGACTGTTTCACATTTTGAGTTTTCATGTCATCTGCATCCTTTTGAGTAAATTGAATGCGAGACCTGATTTCCTGAATCTCCCTTGTAATGGCATCCAGCCTTGTGTTAGTGGAACCCGTAATCATTTTAACAAAGCCTCTGAAGTTCTCCTGTTGCTGCTGTAAGAGTGCAGTAAACATGTCTTTCTGCTGATTTAGTAACTCTGTTACCTGAGCAAGAGAGACCAGATCCTCCTCTGGTTTTCCTTCTTTGCTGTCCATCTGCAGCTTCTTTGGTGGCATACTGAAAGCTGTGGTTGGTGAGATAGCTCTGGGCAGATGTTAGCTGCTGCAGATAGCTCCAGGTACTGTATATGTGTAGTATATTTAAGTGAAGCTAAGGTACATGTGATGGTAGCTAGTTAGTGCTCTTACCTGTGATGCCTCCTCCAGACTGTATTATTAAAACTAAGTACCAGTTCTAAACCCTTGACTTTAGACAAACAATTCAAAAGACAAAATGTATTTAAAAAACAATCTTTATTTGAAGGTGCCTCTTCAAGGTGGGGTAGGTAAGTTTCAGAAACCGGCTCGAGACACAGTTTTTGTTATATTCCATGGAATGCTCTTAACATCCCGATAGCAATGAATATCTTAAGTGCTTTGACAAAAAAATCCAGAAAAAAATGTCATCTGTGGAAGCCGTAATACTGTAAAAAGTACAACCAATCCGTTTAGCCTGGCCGGATTGGATTGCCCTGTCTGTCAGCCTTCCATCTCGTGCACGCACAAATGTATCTCGTGCCCTCATTGGGCGTGCATTGCAGCAGTACTTAAATTACTCGCCAGCAACAGGCGGCCACTTTCACCAGTCTGCTGACGTCATGTGCGTTGGAGGAGGTGCTCTGTAAGGAAGTCTGAAGGAAGTGGCGGATTCTTTTCGGTTGTGTACTTTCAAATTTTAGTGCACTCAAGCCGGTTTCTGAAACTTACCTACCCCACCTTTAACCTGAGATATTAGTTATATAGTAATAGTATTGACAATCTAAAAAAACTGAGCAACTCAGTCAACTTTATGTTTCTTATTGTCTAAAGCAGAGGTCTTCAACAGGGGGTCCGCGACCCCCAGGGGGTCCGTGGAGGTACTGCAGGGGGGTCGCGAAATCTTTGGTTGATTAGACAATTTTTTATATTTCTTAAAATATGATTTTCCAAAAAAACTTTTTGTAGCGAACAGAGAAATGGAGGCAGAAGACGTTATCTTTCAGTCTGCAATGCACACATTCAGCTACACACAGAAGCTATCTCAAGCTAGGCGCCGGTTCACTCACGGCAGGAGACTACCCCGGACCTGTCCCACCAGGCCTCCTGTACACAAAGGGCAGGACCCGCCCCCATCGCTGCTGTGCCAATCACAAGGCCGCATGACACACGCTGGCTCTGTCAGGTTCCCCGTGATTGGCCGAGAACGTATTCAGTCCCCAGTTTACTAAGGACACAGACACAAGGACGCACGCTGCGATATTATTGAGAAGACCATACCTTTATATATAAATATAAAAATGGATCGTTTTGTAACTCGACCAAAAAAATCCACAAGCACAAGAGAGATACCATCCACCTCAGAAACCACCAGTGAACATGCAAGTGGCGAGGCGGAACCTGCTACTGATGTAGCAGCTAATAAGGGTAAGCGCAAACGAGAGAAGACCCGAAAATATGCAGATAATTATCTGAAGTTTGGATTTACCTTTAAGGAGACAGATGGCATTGAATTTCCAATGTGTGCCATTTGCTCTACTGTTCTTTCAAATGAATCTGTGAAGCCATCAAAGCTGCAGCGTCACTTGGAGACAACACACAGCCACTTAAAAGACAAACCTGTTGAATACTTCCAAGCTAGCCTCAAATCCCTCCAAGATCAACAGATATTGATCAGAAAATCAGCCAAAGTTGGTGAGCTAGCTTTGAAACGCTCTTATCAAATTGCTCTTCGGATTGCCCAGAAGAAACAGCTATACAAACTTGCAGAGGATTTAATATTGCCTTCAGCAACTGATATGTGTAAAACAATGTATGGGAATGATATTGACATTAACAAACTGAAAACCATTCCAGTGTCGGACACAACCATAGCTCGCCGTATAGACGAGATGGCATCTGATGTGAGGGTGCAACTGATAGAGAAGCTGAGGTTGGCAGATGCATTACAATTAGACGAGTCAACAGATGTGTCTAAGGACGCCCAGCTTCTGGCGTTTGTGTGCTTTGTCGATGATAAGGAAATGCAGGAGGAATTTTTGTTTTGTAATTGCCTCCCTCAATGCACAACTAGTTCTGAAATATATTAACCTGTGTATAATTTGAATAGTTTAGTATTGAATGTACAATAACAGAGTAGCTATGTTTATACACGGCACTAGGCCCCGTTTAATATAAAACACAATTGTATGCCATACATATAGTAGGGGGGTCCCTGCTCCAGCTCTCCATCAGTTTGGGGGTCCCTGGCCTGAAAAACGTTGAAGACCCCTGGTCTAAAGCATTTATTATTTTAATTTTCCCCCTCTCATATTCAGTGTGGACGGATTGAGACAGCATGGTGTCCAGAGAGCTGCTGAGACTTCAGGGAGAAACCTCCGTGTGATGGACGTCCTGTCTGTTGGTTTGGAGAGGACTGAGGGTCTTTCCTCAGCGAGGAGGACCAGGCCTGATGGAGGAGCCCATGCTGGGCAAAGCTGATACCACCTGCACAGGCCTAGTCTGTCACTTTATTTGACTAAATGTGTTCACTTATACATTTAATAGGTTTACACCTTCTGTCCATATGTGCTTTTTATTTAAAACATTTGATTAACTTTTGGTTCACATTTCAATAAATTGTATTTGCACTCCTTTTGTCCATTATTCTTACTGAAAATGTTAGATCACACATTCACATCTGACTAAAGATTGGCCCCATTTATTTGTGACGTTGCAAACTCTGCGGTTCAAGGCACAGGTGATGTGAAGCTCATAAAGTGAGGCAAATAGAAATAATCAGCTGATGGAGTGTAGATGTGGAAATAGATGCATTTGATCAGCTGTGTTTTCACAATAGAAGTAGTTTCTTAGTGAATGTCCTGTACTGGTCTTAAAATCTCATAACATCAGCTTTTAATGTTCCTCTTGGATGTTCTTCTTGACCCTCAGAGAAGGAGAAAATGTCGTGTCTTTCAGGCATGTCCTTTTCTAACAAAAATGACAGGAAACATAAAACATATTATTGCAGAACAAGTGTGTTATTTATGAAAGTGGTGTGTTTGTGTGTTTAGGGGCTGTAGATATCATTATTTTGTAATTGTAATGATTGTTTTTTTTATTTCAACAGTGTGCTACAAAGACGATCAGATTTTGAATGAACAGTATGAAGTTCATCAACATTGAAATATATTTTATTATCAAAATAATATTTAACTGTTATCAAAACGTAGTGCAACTGTAGAAGCTTGCTCTGTTGTCTCACTGAAAGAATAACTTTTACCACTTTTTTCCCAACGTGCATTGCGGCTAAAACATCCAATCAACGAGCTTCAAGCTGAGGATCTTGGGTAATCAGTTCAGTGGGTTTGTGGTGTGTATCGCTCGAAATGTCCCTTATAGGCCTACGTCTGTTTCCAGTGACTTTATTTACGGCTAAAAAGCCCAAGATTATAGAATTAAACAAATAAATAAAAACAAGGATAATTGTGTGTTATTGTTGAGTAAATAACAGTGTGTTATTTAGAAAAGAATAACAAATTAGAAGGAAAAAAAGATTTTCAAAAATACAAATTTCAGTATTTTGAGGCTCTAAGCCCCATTTATTTTCACTGGCATGTAATTTACGTTAGAATAAATAGAATGGTTTTGAATAATAGATGAGAGTAAAATCTACGTCACTTTACAGCCCCGCCCACTTTTGGGGAAATCAAAGCCTGAAGCCACAGGGTCCTTCTCACTTCGGTAAAATGGATTCCTTGCGTCCCTCACTTTCGTCGTTTCCCTGCATCTAGTCCCTCCCACCAGGGAAGCATGGAGAGACGCAAGGAAACCACGAGAAGCAGGGAAATTAGTTTTAAGAGCAATGGGACGTCCTTTCCTCCGGAGCGTCACGTGAAGCGACGTCCGTTTGTGATGACGCTGCACAGCTGATCGTCTGACAGCAGCTCTGTCCCCGTTATTTTCACAAACACCCCCGCCTCTGTTCGTACACATTTACTGACACAAACATTTGTATCATCTGTTGTAGACCCAAATAAATAAAATAAAATAAGAGCTAATTCTCAAAAAAGATAAACGCCATTCTTAAAATGTATAAACGAACAATAGTTTGATTAATATTGATTAGAGTGCACAATAGAAATAAAATAATTTAGAGAAGAAAAAGAGATATGTTATTGTGATGCCCCTGGGGGTGCATCAGTAGAGAGGAGGTGGCTGTCCTGTCTGTGCTGTGGTGATTGGTGTTTGCATTGATTGCATTAACTCAGGGCACCTGGGTCTGGTGTCCTGCAGCTATTTAGAGCCTCTCTGCTCCTCTCTGCTTTCCTGTACAGGCCCCGGTTTTGTTGAGTATATGTTGTTGTTACTTTACTTTGTGCACCTCAACACTCTCACACATACACATTCATGCAACCCTCACCCTGCATTTACACTACTGATACCACTGACGTCCACACCTCATGCCTTACTTATTGTTGCACTTCATCTAATTTGGCTAATTTGGATTGTTTCCTTAAATAAACATATTTTGATAACCATTGACATGGTGTGTCTCCTTTTTGTTGTGGCCTTTTGAGCCAGGTCATAACAGTTATCTATCATAAACCAGTTAGATTAACATTCATTGGATTGCACACTTTGTTTGTTTGTGTGGATATGTAGCACATTAACATTTTAATAGCACTTAATGACTGACTGAATGGAAATGACAAATGAAAATGTAAAACGAAAAAAGCGATCATGAAAATGTTTCCATAAAATGATTTTTGGCCACTTTGTTGTTCAGATATATCACATATTTGTAACTAAATGAAACATGAATTGAAACAAAACACGGTATAAACTGAGGAGTGACTCCCGTGAGGTTCATGTATTCACTCTGCTCTCATGTCAAGAAGCATCAGATCAGTGCATGCGCTGCATCGTCCAATCAGTGAGCGATACACAGTAAGGGGCGGGGCGAGTGTCTGAGGATTTCATCGGAGGATGGTCTGATGGTTCCTCGGTTATCGCTCCTCCATTATCGCTCCTCGGTCCTCCGGCAAAAATAAGGCCATTGGGACGCTACTCAAGATGGCGCAGACAAATCAACTTCCGGTGAGACCGAGACCGAGGAGCGAGGAAATGAAAAATAAGAGAAGTGAGAAGGGCCCACTGAGATCTTGTTTGAGACAAGCGAGACCTGCGCAGTTGCGATCAATGTCTTGCTAGTGCGTTGCATGATGGTTAGTAATTTTGTCCGACTTGCTCTGGAGGCTCGCCTACATGAGACGTTGAAATCTCGCGGGACAAAGACGCCCGCAGCCTTGAGAGCGAGGCGCGGCGAGGCGGCGCAGTTCCTCTCCACGGGCTGCGGAAGCGAAAAGCTTGATGGGACGATTCGCTGGTATCCCGAGCTGAGCGCTCATTGGTGGGTTTTACCCCGTGCTGCTGATGAAACTCTCCAATTGGCTCGGCAAAAGTTTGTTGTTGTTTTGTGTCAGTTTTACGTCGCCACATCTATTCCCATTTTTCATCATTGTTCAACAATGTTTATCATCATGAAATTAATATCTATATATTTTATACTATACTTGCACTGCTTACCGTTTTCATACTTTATATATCTTAGTGTTAGCAGATTTAGACTTAAACCTTTTGTCTCCTGCAGCAGAAAGGTGAATAATCTCAGCAGTTCAAGTTTAGCCATTCATCACGGCGTTATTTATTATAGGCACACATCTCAAGAGGCTTGAGGACAGAGAGAGAAGGGGCATGACTTCCAATGGTCTTATACCCCAGGTAGTGACATCACAATCATGTGGTACAGCCCTAACCAATGCACACAGTTAGTAGTCGCAGCTACTTACGGTACACAGTAATACATGGAGTCATACACTATACATGTCTGTACAGGGTTGCCAACTCTCAGGCATCTGGCGTGTGACACACGCTTTCACTCTCAATCTCACGCTCTCACGCTGCCCAAACTATTCTCACGTCAAAAAATAAGAATACCGAGGACTAGAAACGGTTTTGAAAACTTTTGTCAGGTAGTGATTGTCTTCTGAATAGAACATCTTTGATAATGTCTTCTGGCCAATCAGAATCAAGATAACGGCGTGGTGTTGTTGCAGGAAGTCCCCACGGAAAAATTGAGAATACTTTTGCTGTAGTACATCATATACGTCGATACAACATTACGTGTTGATAGAAATCAACACGTAATGAAATAAGACCCCACGGCTTGATGATTGATAGGTGTGTGGGCTGTCTTTCATTTTGACACACAGAACAATGGGGGCTATCCACCCTTATCCACAATGTAAAGTCATTCACACAGCCTCTTACCTCTTCTCTCTGTGAGGAGCAGCAGGTTCAGCTTTCAGAACAAAGTAACAAAAAACTAAAATGGCATTGATTTTTTTAAATATGTCGTGTAGTAATAGATTTATTTATTTGCTTCTCAAGAGAGTACCAGAATGTGTATTTTATGTTAGTATTTCAAACAATCTCCTGGGGGAGAATCCCCCCAGACCCCCTGCAGGGGTTGGGCTTTCAGCATGTCAACTCTTTCACCTGTGGGGAAGTTGCAGGATTGGCTCCAGGTCGCCCTTTTTATTTACTACAAGACAAATGTGCCTTTTTATTTCATACAGTTCAATTTGGATTGAGACAGGGAAATAATCTAAACCGTGGCGTTTTAATGTCAAGGGGAACGTGTATGTAATTACAATGCAAATACTGATTTCACCCCACCACTGTATGGGTTAGCCCTACCAGAGATTACCCAACAAAACTACTCTCTCACAACTGAAGACCCGTATTGCGCAAGCGCAGATCTAAGATCCAGTAGAAATGATAAAAAAGTAAAAGTCTGCTGCTTATTGTTCTACTAGGCCAAAATAGAGTGAGAGTGTGTTAATTAATATGTTTGGCAGTTTGGAGTAAGTCTGTAGATTTGTTTGGGTGTGTGTTTCATGTATAGGCCTCTCACGATAATTAATTTTGTTGGATACATTTTCCCAGAAATGATTGCGATAAACGATAATATTGTCGGCACCGTTGTATCATTTTAGACCACTGACATAATGATAATATATAATAATAATTCAAGTACATCCTTTCAAACTGCTAGTCACATCCTCATGTAAATGGCAATTTATCGAGTTCATTTTTATTTATCGTACGATAAGTCAATTAATTGCTTACACAATAAAACAGTGGAAACAAACATGTGTTTGACTTTCATTAGTGAATGAAACTTTGTGCCCTTTATAGTCTGTGTCCAATATTGTGTATTTGTATATATTGTATATATCCTATATATATGCTAAGGTCCCACTGCTGACACGATAGCAGTAATTTAGTGCGCATATGTGTAATTCAAAAATGATATCAAAATCTCACTCCAGCCAGGTACCCAAAGTTGGCAACCCTGGTCTGTACGTTATATCTCAACACTTAGCATATTCATACACACTGTTCATACTGCTCACAGGCTGATATCTAGTGTATTCATAGCCCTCACTGTTTATTCATCATTTTATTCTGTCTATTGTGTACATTACTTTTCACTGCATTTCGTTCTCTCAGTACCTGTAATATGTGCAATAACAATAAAGTTGAATCTAATCTTGAGCAGGAACAAATGTATTTACTGAGTACATATCTGACATTAACGATTAAACACATGTGTGCATTCTTTATAAATGCAAACCGAGTCAAGCCGACTCCGGAGGTGGCGGTATGCACCTTAAAGTTGTTTGAAATCCGCTAAAAAACCGAGAGAAGAAGAAGAAGAAGACGAAGCCGACTCCGAGCTGTCCGACTTCAGGCGAGCTTTTTGAGACCTCCCCCGGCTGCGATCGGCTATTCTTGTCTACTTTCGAGGCGAGCCGCAACGCGTCTCAAACAAGCCTCTTCTGTTATGGCCCGTCCACACAGCGGCATGCGTTGGAACTTCCAACTCTTCTGCCCATTCACTTTGAATGGGGTGATGTCACTTTTACCCGAACTGCATCGTCGGAAGCGACGCGGAGCGTCGCTGGCGTGGCTCGCTGCAAAAGTTGAGCAATGTTCAACTTTTGACGCCTCGGAAGCGTCAGCCAATCGAATCATATGCCAGTACAAGCTCTAGCCAATCAAACCGCTGCTTGTGTGTCAAGGGCGGGAGATTCATGTGATTGGTTGTTGGTCGAGTGTCAGACACGCCCACCGGCAAGCGTCAACACACACCGCTGTGTGGACGGGCCGTTACTGTCCTTTCTTCTTAGAGGAAGTACAGAAACACGTAACTCTGGATTTGTTTTAATGCTTGAGGTACAATAAACGACACAGCAGCTTTATTGCATGTTAAAACTATTATTTTCTGCCTCGCTCATGAGAGTAACAGCTGGCGAAATTATAGGCTCGCCTACTGATTTCAATCTAACCATATTTCGAGCCCGATTGTCGATTTCCAATGTGTGCTCTAAAATGATATTTATAAATGACTATTATCATTATTATAAGCAAGACAATAAATGGCAAAGATATGTAGAAAATAAACGTATTTCAGATACGTTCATAAAAAACGTAACGTGGGAGAAAATATGTTTCTAGAAGATATGTAGAAAATAAACGTATTTGAGACACAAACATAACGTGGGAGTATCATATGCACGCAAAACTCGGCCTCAGATCTCAATGGGAATGGTTAGCGTATCATATGCATCATATGCTATTGCACGCATTTCCAATGTGTAAAGTCGTGTCATTTGTACGCAGACTGAAGAGAGAGTGTGTTGGAAAAAAGGTAAGAGACCTTTTACATCGGTACAAAATGATGAAGATGGTAGTGTACCACTTTATGGGAGGGGGAGATTTGTTATCACTGCTTTGCATTTCTAAGCTGCTCTTTGTCAGACAGTTTGAGCCCCTTTATGAGCACTATCCATACGTTTGTATTTCTGCAGACTTTGCTCATATCTGATTATGTTAAATAAAACCATTAACAAGGTTATGAGTGGAAGCCTGGAGACATAATGTATTTACACAGAATTATTAAGGATTTAAGAACTACAACATAAATAAAGCATTCAATCAGAGAAGCACAAGCATAGGCTACACACACTGCTTATTCATCAACCAAATCATTTAATACTGTTTCATTATTATTATTTATTTTTTTAAAGTAAATGATTATTTCAAGATTCCATCTCATCTAAATATCATAGAAGGTTTTCTTAAAAAACGTAAAATAAAACCCCACTATTATAACATTTGCTCTTTGTCACAGTAACGTGATATGCTGCTATCTCATTCCTGTTTACATCATTTAAAGCTTTTGTAGCCCCACACACACATTTAGCAGGTGACCTGAGGAAAGTCCCTGAGGATTAAGGGCTTGAGAATTTAAGGTGGACATTTGCCAATCCTGGTGTATACGAAACATACCTTAACTTTAACAGAGTAATAAGTGTGTATTATAACTAGGAATGATATGGAAAAAGGATTAAAAAAGGTATATGGATGAACAGTACTAATTAATGTAAACATTATGAACAGTAGTATAAATACTATTGAATACACCAAAGAGCTGGTAGAAATATAGACGGTATAATATAGAAAAACATAAATATGTAACCATATAGATCAGTATTGACACTTTAAAAAATATTAAACCAATTTGGACAGTTTTATAAACAAAATGAGTCAATATGACTTATTTGCAAAGTTAGTCACTGGTCATCAATGGGTGTATGTGTTTGGAAGACGGGAATCTTTCATCATGATATCTAAACATACAATTACACCTGAAAAATATCAAAAGGGGGAGCCAGTATTATAATCCAACATCCTGATCATTGATTTACAGGATATAATGATTCCAGATATCCTGGTGTGAGATTGCACATTGTGTCAAGACTGATAATTGTTTAAACACCGCAACACTGCAACAGATTAGCCATACTTATTGATGGTAAAATGAAGAACATGACAGGAAAACAAATTAAAGCCCTGCAGCTATGGCTACAGCCATTACATGATCTGTATAATCCCAATTATGGTGGAGCACACTATAATTCCTTGCAGGTTGCTGTTTTATGCTTCCTTTTTATTACGCAAATACACTGTAGAAGGTAAATATATATTTGTTAGCAAAACACATTATAAGGTCAACAGGGTTAACATCAGCAGTGAAAGTCTGTACACTGAAAATTCAACAGTGACTTTAATTAAGTGTAGGAGGGAACAACACTGAAAAACTGAATCGTTGACTTTAATTAAATGTACTATGTCAGCATATTTCACACAACTGTATTAGGTTAGTTAAAAGCAATACTATTAAATTGAAATAAAAATAATAGGTTCAACTTAATATTAGTGCTTTCAACTAGGTACAGTATTTGAAATCTGTTGACATAAAACAATTAATTAAAAGTCAGTTTTTTCAGTGTGTCAATAGCTCTACACCGTTCCGGATCGTTATTCATTGGTTGTGCATATTTACATGAGAGCAACAGCTGTGCAGCAGACATGTTGTCTTTATGTTGGTGTTTTTATGTCAGCCTGAAAGCCATAACTGCTGCTGTGCCATCCCTCTCATGAGTCGACAGATAATAGAACTGTGAAAGGAGAGGTTAGACAGGTGTGGGAATATTATAATGAGTAACTGGCTTGGAAATATATGCAGGAACGTGACATGGATGCCAATGGGTCACCAACATCAGATGAATATTCATGTGGGTTGAAACCCTGTTCCTCAGCTAATTGGTGCTGAGTCATGTTTATTCATCTGGCTGCGACAGCTCATCTTGCTTCAACAGTCCTTTTGATCTAAGAAAAATGGGCCATTCCTAATGCATGTTTTTGTTGCTTCTTTACAATGCCAATTTTAATCTGAGTTTAGAAAAACTAGATGTTGGAAGAAACAGTGTCCTTACTTTTATAGATGGAGTTCAACACTCAGCCAATGAATGCATCCATAAATCTCAGATTGCCAACATTTTCTAAATGAGTGAAAAGAGTCCTCCCGGGGTACTTGTGTTGCTTGTAAATTAATAATAATCTTAATGCATAAAGCTAAAAAATAAATAAATACAAAGTCATTTATAATACAAAGATAATTAAATACACAGAATGTAAAAAAAAAACACAAACATAAATAACACAGAGAAGAAATTCCCCCAAAAGTTTTTTTAAGTGATTTTAAAACACCAGACAGTGTGTGCAGCCATGATCTCCTTAGGTAGGTTGTTATTTAAACCTGCTTCCCTCTTTTTAATGTGTTTTGGTCCAACCTCTTGACAAACCGTGACATAAACCATAATATGATTTCAGTTAGACAACTCACATGTTTCTTTAACATGTTTATTAGAAGCAACATATAGTTAAGTTTGGCGACTAGGCTCGGGCATCATCACTCCATACATAGCACGATGAGTGATGATTAAATAACTAACCCCCCGAGCCTCCAGGTGGAAGCTGGGGTGGAAGCTGTGGTGGGGCAGGCAAGCAGCAGCGACGTAGAGGTAGCTGCGGCAATAGCAGCAGCAAGCAATGCATGGAGAGAGATCTGACTGGCAGGTTAAATAGAGTTAAATATTAAGGAGACTCTGTTTGGTTGGTTGTAGAGTGGCAAGGGGGAGTTATGTATGTATGCAGCATAAGTGCTCGAGGTGACTGCCTGAACTAGCTCGCAGGCTTCGCCCCATTATTTAAATTACTACTAACTTTGGTTGTATTTTTATTGGGTTGCCTTCCTGAATTTTTTGTACAATTAGAGTACATCCAACAGGTGTTGCTCATTCTGTTTAAAGTTCACCTATTATGCAAAATCCACTTTTTCATTTTTTACGTATGTGTCTCCTCTGTGTTAGGAGATTCAGAAAGAGAACTTTGAGACATGTTGTGTATATATCATTTAACAAAAAAAGAGTATAATAGGGGACCTTTAAGCATTCTGAATTTATTTTGGCCATATCGGTATTGTGTTTACAACTAGGCCATGACATTAGTGAGTGAACGTACTTGTTCGCCTTCAAACCTGCAGTGAAATTTCGCACCTATACTTCACCTCAATGAAGAACCTAATAGGTAGCACTGCATCTGTCTGAAGGAGTTCAGTTTTAATCTTCACAAATTGTTTTCGGTCCAAACATTTATTTAGAAAGTGCTATGACAAATGCACTTTGAGGAATGAAGTGGCTGAAATTGCTAAAACATCACTGCCAGGCATGGCAACAATAATAAGCCAGAAAGCGGACTGTTTCATTTATACAATGTGAGTGTTCCCAGACCTCCTCATACTGCCATATAAAACGCATTAAAGATTTCAAGTGGCTGTTTAAAACAGTATTGAGGACTCAAAGTTCACATTTTTTTTTAACTTTGAGTTTATCTTAGTAGTAAAGTGCATCTCTAACGAACAGAGTACTGAGATTATTACAAGGACGGCAACATTACTTCTTCATTGGGTCATCATTTATTTTTAATTTCTCATTTAATTTCCTTCAACACTAGTTTTGATTTTGCATAAAGTTGTTTCTAATTGTTTATTTACAAGTTTGTCAAAAAGCAATAGGATTCTCCCCAATTGATTTTGGTACATTGCAGAAAATAAGCTCCGCTGACTTGTGTGAACCACAGAGCTTACTTCAGACTTCTAACCAAAAACACGTTCAAATAACCACTGACTTTGACATGAGGAAACAGGCAATGGTAAAGTGACTTGCAGGTTTTAGGACTAATTTATTCATAACCCTATTTCGGTTTATTGTACAGGTAAATATATGTTAAGTTAAAGTATTGTGATGGTTGTGGGAGAGTAATGTCCCAACACCTGTTTATACAGCAATGTGTTAACCTTATCTGGTAGGGATTAAGTTATACTGTATGTCTTGCATGTAGTTGCACTTAAGGTGTGTTTATATGTGCACATGATTTATTAAACTCTTAAGCCCTGAGCCTGTTTTTCAGGTTTCAGGCTCGAAAATGCCACTAACACAACAAAGACTATATTTTCACTTCTAAAAGGGGTACATTTATAATATGTTCTCTCAAAGCAAGGTTACATCTGTAAGTTGGATGTAGAAGTGTCAGAATCAATATAGATGTTTATATTTTAAAGTAAATTCAGATGGAACATAGTAAAAACATGTAAATTCTAATGTCCGCCTAAAAAAAACCCATTACTTATAGTAAAAATCACCCTTGAATGATGGGTTAGTAGACTAAAAGCTTTAGGAATCCAAACTAAAACATATAATAAGTACCCTGTTTCAAGATTGATGCAAAACAAGTGACATTTGAGCTTTTTAGAGAGGTTTAGAAAAATAAACTCTGGGTAATTTGGGAACCATCAGTTCCATTTGAACTTTTTCACTGTAAAAATCATTTTATTACTTTGAATTATCACTATAGGTATTCATTCCATCCAAATACAACTATTGTGAAAAAACTTGCGACATTATCAACAAAAACGTACATCAAAAACAAGTGGCGCTAGGTACTAACATGCGCTAGGCTAATGGCTTACCTTCCTCTTTGTCTGGTCTAAACTGGTCTTCAATGGCATTAAAACGATAAAAACGATGATGTAGTTAATCCATAGGTTAATATCCAATGTGGCTGTGTCCCCTTTGAAATGTTCTGATAATCTATAAGCAATAAAACTGCAATTCCGTTATCTGCTGTGTGCTCCGTGTGCACTGTCCTGCAATTTCTGCTTCCTTACGTAGTAAACAATAAGTAAAGTCGGCTGCGTAATGTACTTACGCTGGCTGGCATTCTTTATACTTTATGCAGGACCATATCTCTGGAACCCATTGGTCAATTTGGGTGATTTACACCTTTTTCTTAACCATTACATCCAATAGAATCGATGGGCAGTTCCCAAATCCACGTAAACATTACCATTGCGGACGTAATAGAGAAGCAAACGAAGCATATCTGAAAGTACAAGCCTGGACGGCAAAACTTTATACCCAGTATATTGCCATAAATATGATGATGGATTATCAGTCAAAATTTCTACGTGACACAAAGACATTGGATTAACCTTGAGCGGCGTTTTTATTCCGTTGAACACAACTTTTGATCACAAATCAAAAAAGGTAAGACGTAATTATTGTAATATTTTTGAAACCGGATGTTGTTTACTTTCTCTTTTCTGGCTGATAGCTCCAGGAATTCGGGGTCTTACAGTGATGACATTACATGTGTGGAATCTGTGGAGTCTCAGCTTTAATCGGATATCTTGTTTGTGCAGTTAGGATAAGTAATAAGGGCATTTCTCCCGTGAGTGCTGTGCAAAAGTCCGTTAGCATTAGTTAGCATTTTTTCGCTCCATGCTAATTCAAAGGCTTGGTATTACTCTTGTAGCTAAAAATGGTTCACATTGTCAGTTAGCTGAGTTTCTTATCGTTAAAAGGGTATGGAACATTAATAGTTTCATAAATGTTAAGAAGCCCTGAGACATAGTCTCGTAAAAAAACGGTGGGAGGGGTCCACTGGGGGCACCCTCGGGCTTAAGAGGTTAAAGAGCCTGTGACACGAGTTTCCCCCATCATCCAAACCCATCAATTTGAGTAAATATTGTCCCCTTGAAAACCGTTACTGAACTGATTTTGGATATTTGTACTTTGATAACCATTAATCTGCCCTTCAATGTTGACCATTTTCTGGATCTTCTCGGGGATTCTTCAAGTCCCGCCAAATTATGTGTGACGTATCTGCATGTAAACGCACAATGGCGCACACAGCAGCAAGCTCAGACAGCGATGACAGTTTAATTTTGAACGTGTCTGAGAGCTCATATGAGGCTGAAGGATCGGTTTATGTTGTATCTGTTAGAAGTTTAGGAATTAGGTGCGTCAATATAGGCGATCATACGGTCATGTAGCCAGTGGTGGAATGGGACTAAAAATCATCCCGCGGGACTCTCGACCGGCCCACTTCGGTACCTCTAGTAAATTGTCAACGGGGGGAGTGGGGGATGTCAGGGGCGGCGGGTGCTGTAGGCTAGGGAAGGCTAAGCCTTCCCAAATATTTGTGTCACTGCATCCTGGTAAAATACAAATATAATGTATAATGTCTGTGTCTTTGACATTAGCGCTGCTAGCCACCTGTGCCCTGTACTACGAAGCCAGTTCAACATACCCTGGATATGTTTGAGTAACAAACAAACTAACAACAAACTAACAAACGAGATCTCGCTAAGCGGTCCTACGACGCTGGTTATCAACTCGGTAAATCAAGCCAGGGTTTCTCTCATCAGCTGAGAGCACGTTCACGTGAAAGGGGCGGGGTTAGCTACATTTGACCAATCACAAACAGGGACAAGAGTACTGACAGCGCAGCGTCATACTTCATTAATGAAAAGTAAACTAATATTAGACAAATATGAGCTTTAAACATCCATGACTTAAACATATAAGCCAGGATACAAGCCACAGAGTTGCACCTGCAAGGTGAATACAGAACAACTGGTTAAAAAATAACTAGGCCTACCGAGTGTTTGAAAGCGTATAGTTTTATGATATCACTGCCCCGTCTAAGACACGAGTGGATCTGACTTTAATTACATTTGACTCGAGTGTTTCGTCAACATAAATGTGTTGCTTAAAATAATACTTCTGCATACAGTATGTGACACTGTAAGTGTTGCACGGCCAGATACGGCTGGAGAAGCTGACTCAGATAAGGAAATATATGATATATTATGATATTATATGATCGATGATCTGATTGATGATGTAATATGAATGATAAGAGCGACACGTCGGCGTCTTCTCTGCATACGGCAGTTTAAACTGTATTTCCTTTATCCTGTAATATGACTTGAGAGATTTAAACTCCACACACTGAGTTGATCTCTTTTATATAGACGCCGGAGGCGGGCAGCGTCAGGTAAAATAAGTTATTTAGCCTTCCCAAACCTGAGCCTCACGCGCCGCCTATGGGGGATGTGATAGTGACTTATCCGACCCGCCCACTTCGGTAACGGCCCATCGGGATTCGTCCCGATGGCCAGTGCGCCACTGCACCCAGCCCACGTAAACTGTCAACGGGGGGAGCCTCGCTGCGGGGAAACGGTGGACCTAGAATAATAATAATATTTATCCATTAATTTCCCAACATTGTGGTAAAAAAAACACACGTTTAATCCATGTTGGTGTACTACAACTACAAAAACCATCGGTTTGTTTTCTCATCAGGAAATGCAAACCGGCTCAAACAAACGGTTTTTAATCATCATCCTGTTGGGTTATGGAGGTTTTTAGAACCCACCTTGCCACTGCATGTCGTTTGGCGAGCTGGATACAATCATAACAGGAGGGAAAACTCAAAACAGCCAGGATGAGGGTTAAACAATAATCTGTTTTAATGATAAACGGTAAGAATACATTACATTCTCAAAGGAGTAGGCCTGGGCCCTACTCCCTGCTCTGGTTCAACTGCCGGGAGGACCTTTCATCTTGTCGGCAGAAGTAAAAGAGAAATAACTAAAAGCCAGAATAGGCTTATATGCAAAAAAGGAGGAGCTGTGGTCAGTTTCTCATTGGGAGATGCAAAAAAGATGGCTTCTCTTAGCGAATCAGCGCGTGCCAGCAGAGATGATCCGGAAACAGTCCCTTGGTTTGAAGCAAAACAACCACATCTGGTGTTCGCTGTCTCATACTGTTGCTTTCACACACACACATTCTTTCGACTTCCCTCTCTGCTCCCCTCCCCCAGAGTAATAAAACCTGGAGGAATGTTCATGCAGTTTCAGTCCTCACATTTATGAAAGGATAAAACAGAGAAATCAATACAAAACACAAACACAGGTATTGTTTGAACAGTATTCACTTAACTGCTACTATTGATAAACACAGGTATTGTTTGAACAGTATTCACTTAACTGCTACTATTGATAATTACCAGAGAAACTCCAGGGCCTCTTTCAATATCTGGAAATTGCAACAAGACTTTCTGCCTTTTCAAATGTAACACTCTTCCCAAATATCAGATGATATAATCTTTAATTCCCCCTTTTTATCTCTCAAGAGATAAACTTACACAAGGCATTTTGAAACATATCTACTATCATTCTCTTCTACTGTGTCTGTCCCCCAGTATTGTATAAATCTATCAGAAACTGAGACCCAAAGTACTTGAAAGTTTGGGAACAGAACACCACCTTCCATGGCAGTGAAGGAACCATTAGGGGGCGATCTGAGTACTAGGAAGCAGTCTCCTTGTGTGGTGAATCATCAGCCCCCCCCCCTCAGAGGAATACGCCAACAAGGGGCAGCTGATAGGGAGGGGGAGATGCGGCTTTCCCTTCACTGGTGGAACTGATCAGAGAGAAGTAGACTCCTCTGCTGCCTCGACAAGTCCCCCAGCCGCTGACAGCCGCTTCCAAGTAGTCTGCTGTAAGGATGTCTTCAGGGTCGTTCTCGTCCAGTCCACTGATGACAGCTTCCGAGTCGTCTGCTGTAGGGATGTCCTCAGGATCCTGCTCCTCCCGTCCACTGATGGCTGCTTCCGAGTCGACCTCCTCTGCGAGGGTCACGTCCATACTGATGTCATCCCCGGTCCTAGCAGGTGGTTTCCCCGCCGCACACTGGCTCCCGTGGTACGAGCTGTCCCCCTTTCCTCCCACGCGGACGGCATGAGAGATCCGCTGGGTCATTCGGTCGGGGCCGGAGAGCCTGGGGTTGAGCCACTTTGTCCTGATGACCTTCAGCCAGACGAACTCCGCTGTGTCAGCTTCCTGCGTCTCGGTTCCCCCTTTTTGCATCACCAACCTGTGTGGAGAAATCTGATACAAATCCCTCAAGCCTACGCTCAGGGCTCCGGGGCCCTCCGCTGTTTGACCCACCCCTGCGTAAGTCGCTTGGAGCCTGTTGGTGGGGTGTCTTAAAACAACAGCCGTCTGTGAACAGGTTTTCTAAATTAATTGTAGACCTCCTATCTGCCAGTGCAGCTTCAGAATCTTAATACTTGGCCTATGGCAACAAAACAAAACTCCAACATCTCTAGGTGAACCAAATAACATATTTCAATAGCTCTGAATTTCTGACAAGCGTCTGTGTTATTCTTAATGAAATCCCTGAGATCCCATTTAAAATCTAAATATAATATGAACTGCTAATGTTTCTGGTAAAGAAACACACTAATGTTATGGATTCAAAAAACAACCAAAATCCTGATACTGACAAAGTGAATGATTTCCTGGTGATACTGCTTCTACCTGTCAGTGCTTAGATATTATCAAGCTGAAAAAATGAATACAGAATTCCAACAAACTGTCATCAAATGTCTTTCCATTATGAATTTAGATGAAATGTATATCCCCATAATGACCTAAACAATAAAGTCTATGGCTTTTACTTCTTTACCAGGCAAATTACATGATGTTGTCTAAATTACATTCGGTCTCATTACATTACAATGTTTTAGCTTTAACTGTAATATGTTCTTTGTACATTTCAAACCTCAGTTACTTTAATACCTCACCGGTCAACTTCCTCAGTATTCCATTCTGAAATTACATCTCTCACAGTAGCCCCTTGGCCACTGATTCTGCATCTGTGTTACCTGTTATAACTCAATCAATATTAGAAACATGTCAACATTCATCAAACAGTATCTTATCCCCAGATATGGAGCAGGTCAATTCTAAAACTGTCAATCAATGGTCAGATTGAACAATCGAGTTGGGGCAGCAGGTTCCCTTCAGTCCCTAAATGAAAAATGTACATTGTAAAGTTTACACTCCCCCTTTTTACACATAACTCATGTGTAACCAAAATCCTGTATGGGAAGAAAACCTTCAGGTAATAAGGGATTATAAAAAATACCCAACATTTTTCCCAAATATACATCCATCATTTCCACAGTAAACACTTCAGTGAAATTAAGTGTTTCTCTCCATCCTTCAGTCCTAAAAGAAACAGAATCTTCATGTTTTAGTTTGAGTTTCACATTCTGCAAACTGCCACCTCCTGTGGGAGTGAAATATCAAGTAGATTAGAAACGGGTCACCTGTACGGTTTTCCAATTTTTGTGGAATTGTAGGAAACCTCTCATTTCCCACGGAGCCCCAGAATAATGTGTTAGTCCAAAAGCATGCTTGATTAGTCATTGTTTTAAATCATGCAGTTGCACTGATCACATGCAGACATACACTCACACTCACACTGTCAGGTTGTAAAGTCAAGTTTGGTCAGAGTCACCCCAGAGTCAGTCATTGACATTGTCTTCTCAAGTTACACTGTCGGTCAGGGTCAAAGGTCAGTTGGTCTCCGTCTTTTTGGCCATGTGTTGTGCTCTGCAGAGACTTTGATATTTCAGCATAGGCCAGTATCCTTTGTCTACAAAAATCTGTCATATATGGAGCGCCATCATTAATTAATTCACGATTACAACTATAATGTTCAAGATATATCTAACTTTTCATCGGAACAGCTGTTCCGCACATTCCCTGAAAAGTGTTAGCCAAAAAATGTCACTTCCTTATAGTACTACTACTGCAGTTTATTAACACCTAATCTATATTACAATGTCTAATATATCTATTTCAGAAACTTCTGTACTTAACTATTATCTTGTGTCAAAACATTACTAGGATCTGTGTAGCTCTGCATTTCATAGCTCATTAAACCCATTTATCTTCAATTCTGGTCTACTTAAAAACAATGTTAAATTCTTTAGCAGTGTGTGGAACCCAGGGTGTCCGAACACGCAACAATTACTCCCTACTTTATCAAGGATCCAAAAACAGAAGTCATTTCATATTTCCATCCTAAAGCCCTCCTATGGTAATAACCATGCCACAATGGTGAAATCAATACTCTATAGATTGGAATTATATTTGGCTTGGCACTAGCTCTCCCTCTAACATTATCCATTCAAATAAAGGTTTGTCTTATAGAGCGGTTCCTAAAACTATCCCTTTAATGGTGTTAATCAAAATCTCTTGAAGAATGATTTGTTAACATGATGAAAAGATTGAAGAATATGGTTCTATTCTGTCATATACCCCCTTTATCCTTCAGTGTGTTTTAGGATGATTCTCATTTTACTTTAATAGTTTTCTCTTTACTGCTATTTTTTATTTACCAATTGATTAATTCATGGTTAATACAACTTTTTACCTTCACTTATTTATCAAGTCAATTCAAGTTCTTTAAATGTGCGCTTATAATAAGTGTGTTTATGTGTAAACTCACTCATTCCCGTTGATTCCCTTCTCCTCTCCTCTGGTTTATCTCAAGCCGTGACCCTGGCCTCCTTCACATTCTCGACCAACTCCTCTGATTCTGACTCCTCCCCCTTTGTCCATAAGCTGTAACTCTTTGAGGCAGCCATCCGCCTAGCTACATCTGCAGCCCCCATCAGGCCACTGTTGTTGCACTGCTTTGCATTTCATCTCCTCCTTCACAGTCTCTCTGCTGCTTTATGGAGGGCAGATTCTGCTCTCATGTCCCATACTTTGCTCTTGTGCCAAATCTCGTGGCTCAGCTTGGAACTTCATGCCCTGTCTGAGGGACTGATGAGAGTAGATCTCTGCCTGTCAGCAAGCTGTTTGGTTCTGGATGCCACAGGTGGAAATAGTTCTGGATGCAGTTCTTATTGTTGTTGTTTGTTGAGCTCTGGGTTCTCTGTCTGTTCGATGGAGGAGGAGCCTCCTGTGGTGAGGTCCTCTGTCTGCTTGGAGGGTCGGGGCCCCAGCCGTATGACAGACAGAGAGAGAGAGTCCAGGTCCCGGGACGCATTACCTATAGTTAATTCTAACACACTGAGGTAAAATAAATCCAATCCTTTCCACTCTATTTTCCTAATCTTACTATCTGTCTTAAATGTTAAATGTCATCTGAACAACACAATTAATGTCTACTAATGATATGACAAAAACTCCCTCTAATAATCGTTTCATCCATTGTGACATATTTACCCAAACTAAGTTTTTCAACACCCACTGTAACATGTTTACTCCAATTAATTCTTTCAGGAAACCATTTTCTTTTATACATTTAAATACCTAGATGTTTCAAGCACCACATATTTCACACACTATGAAAGAACCCCTCCATACTTAACAATAGTAACCCTGCAGAGCACACTAATCCGATCACAGTAATGTAATTTGACTGAAGTGTAGGTCTATGTCGTTCCTAAAAATGTTAGCAAACACCAACTACAAATTAAAGATAAATTGATTTAGCAAAATGAACTCTTATGTAATTCAAAATGTGACAAAAGAACAATGATTTGTCTTACACAAGATTGTGGTCTAACAGAATGACTCTTGACCTCATGGGGTCAAATAACTTGGATGACCGGGGGAAGGGAAGAGAAGACTCAACCATGTACAGATAGAAACCACACTGCTTGGAGACTGAGTTCAATAAAAATTAAACCATACGACTTGTAGTCTGGCTTCAATAAAAATGTAACCAGACAAGGCCAGTTCATAACACACAATAACAGAGGTGAGCCTAAATTTCCCAACATCTCTTGTCCTATCCTTTGATCATAGTTCCTAGTCTCTCTCTCTGGGCTGCCTGCTCCTGTCCACAAGCTTCTCTCATCAATCACCTCTGTGTTTATCCAACCGTGTGAGATAGGTTTTAGCTTCGTGCAGCACCTCTGTAATGTTTAAACCTTTAACAGCTTCTCTCTGACTGACAAACTTACAAAACATTCTGTTTACTTTCTACTCTTTCTTCACAAACTTAAAAACACAATTGTGGTGAATTGTTTGCGTTTTCAGTTTCCTATCTACATTCAACAACCACCAACTCAGAGTCACTGTGGCATGATCAATACAACTCCTAAATAACATTACAATGTATATTTCGTACAGTGAGTTTGTTATTTAATGTTTAACAAATTGTCCTCTTTGTATGTCTAATCTAGGTAGAATAATCCACTATTATATTTAATTTGAATGTACTTCATATACTCAGTAAACCTCTTTTTACTTTCCTTCAACGTTACTGTATGCAATTAAGTTCCTCTGAAATCTAATTAAGTACAATTCTTAGTTAATGACAAATACCACGAAATTCACAATGCAATGCAATGGTAACAAGCAGTTCTCAAACCTCTCATAAAACCACAATGTGACGTAACTGTATCCTACAAAAACTATGCCAAAAACAACAAATTATAGTTTCTTATTTATTTCAATATATCTTACTACATCAAATCACACATTGATGGATTAGTTTTCACTGTTATTCCTTCCAACTTCAGATCAGTTGTTGATCTTTCACTCATTGCTTTAAATTCAAATGCTCAGCAGCCATTGTCCAGGCATGCTGCTTCAGCAATTAGAGGAACAATGGGGAGAGAAAGGGGGGCTTTCTTGAAACCAGGTGCTTCCATTATGACTTCGCATTTCTTTATCTGACTAAGGCTTTCCTATGTTCAATAATATATATATATATATATATATATATATATATATATGCACATAAATATATCCTCCATGCTGTCTGTTCAGCTTTTAAGATGCAATATTTCTTTCAACAGAATGGGCGTTAAACCCAACAGAACAAGAGAAATCCGTTACTTTCAATGGCTTTTGAAGTTCTCTTGGATTCTTGCATATAATGCAACTGCAGATTCCTATGAAAACTGGAAAGCATTATTCTGTTTTGTTCTGGATGGAGTCTTTAGAAAACCACTGAACATCCCCGATGAGTTAGCCGTCTCGATTTCTGAAAAAACCCACGGGGCATTTCACCTTCGTCTTACACTCCTCATCGCTTCACGTGTAGCTAACGAGTTTAGCCGTATGATTCTGAAAAATCTATGGCGCCTTTCACTTTACTCTTAACACCTCGTTGCTTTATTTATTTATAACTTACCTATCTATGCTAACATATGTATTGCATTATACCGTCAATGACACCTGGAAATATCCTTGACAACTCTAACTTTTAGATTAGCCAATTTACAGACCTTCGATAGAAACAGGCGTCCGTTTTACCTTTTAGTTTTAGGATCCTTAGTTGTCAGACTATTCCAGGTATCTCCCTCCATCCACTGGCTGCTCATGTGACCTCCTCTGTACTCCAACTCGCCTCACGTCGATGTGTCACCACTTGTTGGGTTATGGAGGTTTTTAGAACCCACCTTGCCACTGCATGTCGTTTGGCGAGCTGGATACAATCATAACAGGAGGGAAAACTCAAAACAGCCAGGATGAGAGTTAAACAATAATCTGTTTTAATGATAAACGGTAAGAATACATTACATTCTCAAAGGAGTAGGCCTGGGCCCTACTCCCTGCTCTGGTTCAACTGCCGGGAGGACCTTTCATCTTGTCGGCAGAAGTAAAAGAGAAATAACTAAAAGCCAGAATAGGCTTATATGTAAAAAAGGAGGAGCTGTGGTCAGTTTCTCATTGGGAGATGCAAAAAAGATGGCTTCTCTTAGCGAATCAGCGCGTGCCAGCAGAGATGATCCGGAAACAGTCCCTTGGTTTGAAGCAAAACAACCACATCTGGTGTTCGCTGTCTCATACTGTTGCTTTCACACACACACATTCTTTCGACTTCCCTCTCTGCTCCCCTCCCCCAGAGTAATAAAACCTGCAGGAATGTTCATGCAGTTTCAGTCCTCACATTTATGAAAGGATAAAACAGAGAAATCAATACAAAACACAAACACAGGTATTGTTTGAACAGTATTCACTTAACTGCTACTATTGATAAACACAGGTATTGTTTGAACAGTATTCACTTAACTGCTACTATTGATAATTACCAGAGAAACTCCAGGGGCCTCTTTCAATATCTGGAAATTGCAACAAGACTTTCTGCCTTTTCAAATGTAACACTCTTCCCAAATATCAGATGATATAATCTTTAATCCTCACGATCATTTAATGTATCATATGTTCGCCGAATTGACATGAAAGCACTAATAAATGTAGTTTCATCCACTTGAGTTTACAACTACAAAAATAATCGATTTGTTTTTATATCACATCCTACGGGAGGAAATTCAGCAGCTCTCACTACCGATTTTGAATCCTAATTTAATCATCATCTTCACCACGATCATTTATGTTTATGTTCGCCGAATTGACATGAAAGCACTGACAAATATGAATATACTGTAGTCAACTTCATTAAAACGTTATTAACGTGCCTAAACTCAGTAATTCACCATTTCTACGCATGACAACACACTTTGTCCGTGTTTGGCTCTCTCGCCGCACAGTGAAGTGTTCCCGCATTGACGTCACTTCCGGTTTCCCCCAAAACTTCAAAATGAGTCGAAGGAATTTCCCCACGGTGTTCGAAATTATTGATATTTATCGGAGCGGTATCGCACCTTCTTTTTTAAACTGACTGTTCGAGATGACTAGTAGCCCAATATTCCATTGCACAACAGTTGTTGGGATGCTGTCACAGGCTCATTAAGGACCTGTGGTGTTTTTTATGGATTATTCAATCATCCATGAATGCTATGGGAAAAAGGGAGCATTGATCCTCAGGCTAATCAACACAGGGCATGTTTTATAAATCAGTAAGTCAGATAATAATCAGATACAGTCATGACCGCTCTGTCAGTAATAATAACATTGTATTTAATTTCTGAGATTTGAGAACAGGTTTGAAGTAACTAGAAAGGTTATCCACATTATGGAAGCTTCTGAAGCAATGGAGACAGGACTCAGAGAGACACGAGGAGAGCAGGAACTTTGATGGCAAACACTGATTCTCAGAATTCACAAGACATGTCGTGTGCCACGAGTTGACACAGCGGATGCCAAACCAATTCTGAAGATCTCTACCCCAGACCCATGTATTTAGCTAGTTCTGAGAGAATAATCAACAATGTGCATAAGAAGATAAAACACTAACACCGCAGGACTAGGGAGAGCACAGCCTGTGCTCAGCGAGGGCAGTACAAACTGATAAACTGGGTCAAAGGTATGGGCCTAGGAAAAATGTTCCCAACATATATAGTTCAAATTAAGTTTTCCATAATTACAATATCTCATAATATCCATCTATTTCAAGAAATCTTACCAATCAATTGTTCACTTATTCTATTGGTAGATTTATGTACTTATTAAAAGCGAAAACACCTTGTAGCCTATTCATTATTGTTTCATTAAATATTGTGACAGGTGGGTATGGTGCATTGATAGCCTGCTACTTGTAACTGGAGAGAAAGTGAATTGCTTGTTGTTAAACCTGGGCTGCCACACCAGCAGTCACGGTACTGCAACTGAGGCTAAACTTCAAGTTTGATGAGGGAGGGCTAAATGTTGTCAGATTGAGGAAAAAATTCACCAGGAGAGTTTTCTTGACTAATAGAATGAATTCTGGGGGTTGAGCTTAGACTTTCCGACTTTCAAATTGAAGGACCACCCTAAGACACACCTTAGTAGTGCAAAGATAAATAGCAGATACACCACTACAAAGTAAGCCTGCCAGTAAACCCAAGGCAGAAGAAGAAGAAGTGACGTCAGCGGCTGCATTTGTTTAATCCTCCCTCAGGGACTTATTCCGGTGAGAACGCAATCTACTAGGACAGTTCGAGGGACGAAAGAGTTCGGGGGGAACAAGTACCGGGGATAAGTACTGGCTAAGTACTTGTAGTGTGAAAGCGGCTTTTGACTCTTGTCATTATTCTCCCCTTTTATCAGGGCGTAACAGTGGCATGGTCCAAAATCAGTGCACATCCTCTGGCATATATTGGGGAATACTTTGTCAGTTTAATCACACATTTCTGCATCATGAGATGATTCTAGGGATTCATATTACATGGATAGTCTTTAGAGGACGTCAATGGAGCAACATCAGATCTGGTGGATGAATGTGTGCCTGTTGTTGACAAGCCAGTGGAGAATGATCCACTTTAAAAAAAGATAATGGATCTCTCCTCTGGCTAGAATCATGTCTCATGTGATGATTGTTTATTTTTATTTATATTTCCTGTGCCCTTGTCTGCAGACAGATGTGTTCTTCAGGGGGAGGACATACTGTACGTCTCACACAGGCCAGAGTTCCCCTTGAATAGTTGGACAAACATGAAATATATCAACACAGTAATATTTATTTATTGCAGACTCATAATATATCATAACTTCACTTTGTTGCGAAAGTCTGAAGCTTGGTCTGTTAGCAGTCTTTTATGTTCTCCAAATTTGTTCAAAGGAATCAAAAAACACAATTGGTCACCTTATTCATAATTGCTCTGGTGGTTAGTAAGTAGGACTCTACCAATATGGTTAAGTAATCAACCAGGATACATTGTAACTGGTTGTCAACGTGTGTTGTGTCCCTACAAGTTTGAGAGGCTACCTATATTGTATTTTACTCATGCTAGACTTTAATATTAGAGATCTTGAAGTGGATACTGAGCAGGCAGCATTTCAGAACTATGAATATCTTAGTGCAAAGCACTCATTGAAATCGTATCGTAGGTTTCTGCAGTATTTCTATCAGCATTTTTCAAAAATACAATTTACTTTTCCCCTGTGCTCCACTATTGAACCTGAATTTGTATTCCAAGTCGTTGTTTAAAGATACTAACTCACCAACCTGAATGTCCTCCTCCATGCCAAGCCAATAGTATTGATATATAAAGGCAGTGTGTTTTTTCCTTGACTCCAGATACACTCTAAAAGTCTGGAATGCAACCCCTCGAAGACAGGATTGCTTCTTCTGCAATGTGTTCACATTTCTTCCTTTTGAACATGCAGAGGTAGTCTCCATCCGCTGTCATATCTGTCACGGCTAGGCAAACCAGTATGAACCCAAAAGCACGACTCGACAAACAAAGTACAAAAGAAAGTCTTTACTGAAAAAAGTGGCACTGTGAGTAGTGATGTTACGTATTGCGCCGAGGCTTCGGAGCGTGTGTTGAGTAATCCCCGAAGCTTTTTGTGAAGCATGTATCGAGGCTTGTATCGTTTTGGGCCAGTGACGTCATCGATGACAAACGAAGCCTCGCTGCCTGTCGATACCACGTGACTGCTTCAGAAAGCGATTCAGATTGGTTGAACCACAATGCTCATAATACCCATGGATGTATAAGAAGAACCATATTACCCCTCCTGTACCCGGGCCCGGTGACACAATGAAATCAAGAGAGCTCAGACCCTCACTTATTTAGAGGTCGGAACATGTCATAAGTATAAATAGATGCAAGAATGAATAAATACAGGAATAAATATGTTGCAGTGTTGTCAGGGAGCTTTAGTGTGTATGCTGTGGCTCAGCTGGATCTCACGACCGCAGGGCCTTCTTTGATATGGTTTAGCCTTTCTCAGGCTACAACATGGTTAAGTTTATAAATATTATTAAGGAATACAAATCCCTCTTTGCAATGTTTACCAGCCTCCTTAGGCCTTTCAATCACAATCATTCAACTGGAATAAAAACAATATTGTTAACATGAAAATATGATTTTATGTTCGTTGTTTAGAGTTATTCTAAGGGAACTCGGTATGAGATCAGGGTTCCCATACTTTGCCAGGCCAAGGACCCCCATATAGCATTATTCTCTGGCGGGGACCCCCCTGTTGCAATTTTCTTTACAGAGAGAGTACATTATGAAGGAAAATATGACAAATTAATCATATAGCTTAATACATTTTCTTAATGCTTGTGTGTGTAGCCTTTTACAGTGCAGACACTTTTCTGCTTGCTCTTGCCTCTGCTTTTTTATGCTGTTTTTCTATTTTTCTTTTCGGAAAACTTCGAGCAGCGGCTCCTGGACATTAACCTATCACTGGGACAGTTATTCTTCGTAAATAGACAGAGGGTTTCAGCCATATTTCAATATTTTTACGACGACCTTAGTCTTACAGTAGCGTGGCCTAGTAACAGCTAAAGCCTGGTAGGCTACTGCATGCTATTTAGCTTAAGCTAATTGGTAGCAAAATGCCTCCGTTCTCTACAGATGAATTCCACAAACTTATACAGAAGATGGCTGTGTTGGAAATGAAAATGCAACGGTTGGAAGTTAACGTGGAAGTGAATGGACTATGTCGTGGGAATGACACCACTTTACCAGTGTTGCAAAAATATTGGAGAAGGGTATGCTAACTCACAGCTATTTAGCAGCTACAAGGATTCCAAGGAACAGGAGGGCTGTGTACTGGGTAATAAATCTACAAGTGGTAGTCCTCCCTGGAACTCTCTGGGTGCAAAGCCGAAGAGTAAATCATTTCCATGGGATTTGGGAGGACGGATAACAGGCAGAGCCCAGCGCTCTGAAATCTGTGATGCGACCGGCTGGCCTGCATTGTTATCACCCAGGAAGAGCGCCTCTTCAACCCCTGTTCCTACCAGGAAACAGCAGTGGATAGCTGCTAAAGGGAGAATTACAAACAATCCTCCTAAACCACCAAGTGTGCCAATCCAGAACAGATATGCTCCGCTGACTGAGAACCGGAGATCTCTTTCTGATGACCTGGATAACCTGTCCTCTTCACACAGCAAGGTAAGGACCAATAGCTACTACAAAACTAAAAGGCTAGAGGGAAAGCTAACGACTGGGCCTGAAACTCTGATTGTGGGTGACTCTGCTGTAAGAGATGAAAAACTCTGTGTAGTAAGAACAACACCAAAGTACTCTGTTTTCCCAAGGATGTGGTCTCTGACTTGGCTGAGAAGATCCTGCATATTGGGGCTGAACATCCAACTGTGAAGAATGTGGTACTACACATTGGAACAAATGATGTTGTGAAACAAGAGTCAGAAGTGCTGAAAGAAGACTTTAAATGTTTGTTGGAAACTGTCAGCTCTCTAAATGTGGAGGTGTTCATCAGTGGCCCTCTACCGCCAGTCAGAAGAGGAGTGGAGAGATTCAGCAGATTGTTTGCACTGAACACCTGGCTTTCAACCGCCTGTACTGACCATTCTGTCCATTTTATTGACAATTTTAACTTTTTCTGGGATCGCAGACATCTTTTCAACGCAAATGGAGTTTGCCTGAACAAGTCAGGAGTGAAATTGTTTATCTCTAACATTTTCAACTGCCTGCATCATCAATCTGTTCCCTCTGCCAAGGACAAGCGGCAAGAGGAATCAAAACAGGAGAAAGACACAACACATCGTGCAGAAAACCCTGAAGAAGTATCACTGCACCCGCCTGAGGAATGTTCTGATTATGGGAGACACATGGAGGAGTCTCCACTGCCCGTCACTCCCCCCCCCCTGACAACGCCTTTGAGGATACTCCGTTCACCCTTTCACCCTCGCCCACCCTCCTGGAGATCGTTGAAAACAGGAAGGCGATACAGAGGGTTGGCACCGATTCCTTCCTGGAGTTCAATAACCAAACTAAGGCGATACGCAGGGCTGGCAGCATGTCCTTTACCCCCGCTCCTCAACGACGCCCACCAAAATCACCGCAGAGACGCGCACCATCTCCCCCGTCTTCATCACCGAGCCTACGTTAACCACCTCCCCCCCTGGCAGCATGTCTTCTACCCCCGCACCATCTCCCCCGTCTCCATCACCGTGCCTACGTCAACCACCTCCCCTCCCTTCAAGAAAGCATCTGCAGTCTCCAAAGCCTGATAAGGATGTGTGTGTACAAAATGCAACAAACTCTTACTGATATGTGCTGGGTCCAGGCTCAAGGGCGTATGGCACTCTCAACTCTTTCCAGGACATGCCAGGGCCCTGCCTGCCTATAGCTTTGCCGATATCTGTGTTGATAGGTAATAGATTAAGAGCGGTGAATCATCTTAGACACAGGAAGCGCTCAAACGTTTGTGTGAGTTTATCTAATTTAGCAGTGATTCCATGTCAGCCACAGCTTGTTACAAAAAACATGACTGATAGTGTGTTTAACAAACTTAAACTAGCTTTATTAAATGTCAGGTCTTTGGCAGGAAAAACCTTTTTAATCAATGATTTTATCACTGAGCACAATCTCGATTTTATGTTTTTAACAGAAAATTGGATTGAACAAAATAACAGTGCAGCTGTTCTTATCGAATCAACCCCTCCCAACTTTAGTTTTATGAGTCAGGAAAGAATGCATAAGAAAGGGGGTGGAGTTGCTATTCTGTTCAATGATTCCCTTCAATGCAGGAAGACATCTTATGGGAACTTTGATTCTTTTGAATATGTGGCCCTTCAGCTGAAATGCTCCTCTCGAGCTCTGTTCCTAAATATCTATAGACTACCCAAATACTGTGCAAGCTTTTATGATGACTTTACTGAACTGCTGTCTATAGTGTGTATTGACTTTGACCGTTTAGTCATTGTCGGTGATTTTAACATCCATGTTGACAACCCTCAGGACAGAGGGGCAAAAGAACTGTTTCGTGTTCTTGATAGCTATGGACTGACTCAGCATGTGACGGAGCCCACTCACAATAAGGGGCACACTCTGGACTTAATTATCTCAAAGGGTCTGAATATCTCTAAGATTGTGGTGACTGATGTTGCGCTCTCTGATCATTCCTGTGTTTTCTTTGAGAGCTCTATTTCTGTTCACAAAAATGTTCAAAAAGAGGTAACCACAAAGCGATATTTAACTGAAAATACTAGGGAAAAGTTTACTCAGAATTTTTCTTCCACACTTGCCCCTGCTAACATCTCAGTAAATGAGCTAGTAGATCATTATAATTCAAAAATTAAAAATGTTATAGATGCCATTGCTCCAACTAAGGTAAAGGAAGTGTCTGGCAAGAAAATATCTCCATGGAGAAAGGCCATGACCGTGAAAACAGAAAAAAGAGAGTGTCGAAAAGCTGAACATAGGTGGCGAAAAACAAATCTCCAGGTTCACTTTGAAATGTATAAAGAGAGACTAGGCCTTTATAATATGGAATTGAAAAACGCACGACAATCGTTCTTCTCTGACATCATTACCAAAAACAAAAACAATGCACGTGCCTTGTTTGCTACCGTCGACAGACTAACTAACCCCCCAGTGTCAGTAGCCTCTGAATTTCTATCCACCATGCAATGATTTTGCCTCCTTTTTCACTGACAAAATTCAGAAAATCAGACAAGCAGTCAGTGCCTCTGCATCAGGTACAGCAAATGTGTTGTCTCTGTGTCCACTTAACATCAATTCAAACACCATGACACAATGCCATCAGATTAATTATAAAAACCTAGAGGACATTATACAACTTCTGAAATCCTCCTCCTGCTGCCTTGATATTATTCCAACAGGATTTTTCAAAGATGTTTTTCGTTGCATGGCCTCAGATCTACTTCATATAGTAAACACATCTCTTCACTCAGGTATTTTTCCACAGGCCCTGAAAACTGCAGTCATTAAACCACTCTTAAAAAAGAATAATCTAGATGCTTCAGTAATGAACAATTATAGGCCCATATCAAACCTGCCATTTCTAGGTAAAATCACTGAAAAAGTTGTTTTTCAACAGTTGAGTAATTTCCTGCATTTAAATAGTTGTTTCGATGTGTTCCAGTCAGGCTTTCGTCCAAACCACAGCACTGAGACTGCTCTTGTAAAGGTCTTTAATGACATCCACTTAAACACAGACAGTGGCAGAACTTCAGTGTTAGTATTATTAGATCTCAGTGCTGCGTTTGACACTGATGACCACAGCATATTACTAGACCGACTGGAAAACTGGGTGGGACTTTCGGAAACAGTTCTAAATTGGTTTCAATCCTACTTAAAGGACAGTAACAACTTTGTTTCTATAGGTAAATACACATCTGAGTTGACAAATATGACATGTGGGGTTCCTCAAGGCTCCATCTTGGGGCCTCTTCTCTTTAACATCTACATGCTACCACTGGCTCAGATAATGAAAAACAACAAAATAAGTTACCATAGCTATGCAGATGACACACAGATTTACATAACAATTTCACCAGGAGACTATGCTCCAATTCAAACACTGAGTAAGTGCATTGAACAAATCAATGACTGGATGTGTCAGAACTTTCTCAAATTAAACAAAGATAAAACTGAGGTAATGGTTTTTGGAGCCAACGCAGAACGTATAAAAGTTAGCGCTGAGCTTCAGTCTGCAATGTTCAAAACAACAGATAAAGCCAGAAATCTAGGTGTAGTCATGGACTCTGACCTGAGTTTCAACAGTCACATTAAAACAGTTACTAAATCAGCCTACTATCACCTAAAGAATATATCTAGGATTAAAAGACTAATGTCACAGCAGGATTTGGAAAAACTTGTCCATGCTTTTATCTTCAGTAGACTGGACTACTGCAATGGTGTCTTCACAGGTCTCACTAAAAAATCTATTAGAAAGCTGCAGCTAATTTAGAACGCTGCTGCTCGAGTCCTCACTAACACTAAGAAAGTGGATCACATCACTCCTGTTCTGAAGTCTTTACACTGGTTTCCTGTGTGTCAAAGAATAGATTTCAAAATACTGCTGCTGGTTTATAAAGCTTTGAATGGTTTAGGCCCAAAATACATTTCTGACCTACTGCTAAATTATGAACCATCCAGATCTCTCAGGTCTTCAGGGACTGGTCAGCTTTCTGTCCCCAGAGTCAGAACCAAACATGGTAAAGCAGCGTTCAGTTATTATGCTCCAAATATCTGGAACAAAGTCCCTGAAAACTGCAGGTCCGCTGCAACTCTGACTACTTTTAAATACAGACTAAAGCCTAAAGTCTTTTTGCCGCTGCTTTTAATTGAAATATTCACATCTTATACTGCACTGTAACTTTTATCCATGTATTTATTTATTTTTTTCTCTGAATGTTTATTTTATTATCTTTTCTTTTTAATGACTGATTTTAAATGCCATTGTCTTAATGTCTTTCGTTTTTTGTAAAGCACTTTGAATTGCCTTGTGTTGAAAGGTGCTATATAAATAAACGTGCCTTGCCTTGCCTTGTCTTAGATCCAAGATGACAGCACGTATGTCTGTATGACTTGTATGATTGAGTGATTACATCTAAGTTGTCTGGTGGACACTTTACATTTTTAAACTGCTACATCTCAAATCCTAATCGTAAATTAGTAGTGTGACTTACCGGCGGAAATATCGGCTACTTGGACTATTGGAGCCTGTTCAACTCGGCAACCGGACTACACATCATTGATCTTGATGGGTCCAATTATTTTTCTCATCTTAAAAAGGGAAGTTCATGGGTTTTTTTTTTTTTTTTTTTAAATTGTCCACTGAACTGTATCTGACTGTTTTACGATCCCTACTGATCCAGTTTTTTTACTTTTAACTATAATGTTGTGTTCGGGTCTCCCGTGACCCATTTCAAGTTAAAATTATATAATAACTAGGCTCTAGTTTTTTTTTTTATCGGAACAAGGCTTCATGATATCCTCCATAACAGCTATATAAACACTACAAAACTGATTTTGACAATTTGCCAAGTCTGAAGGTCTCTAAAAAGAAATATGTATCATTTGGAGTTTGGGTCTGGGGAGACCCGGCAGAATTGTTTTGGGTGACTAGAGGTCAAATTTGGCCCAATCGAGATTCATCTTTGACTTTAGACACCCCAGCCCTTTCATCCACTGTAACAATAGTTTTTCGCAACATGCACCTGGTCTCCCCTCCCTCTGCCCCCCTCCCCCCAGGGGAACTCGACCTTTCTCAAAGAGTACACTAACACTTGAACACACATATGCACGTGTGCAATATGTGGTGTAATGTGTTTTGGGGCCATAACATTAAATTACAACCTGATTGTACGGTTATGAATGCATTATAAGTTAGTTATGATGTAGTTAAGACAATATTGGATGATAGTCATTTTCTTTGCGTGTTTTGGACTGAGATAAATCATGGTTCAAAATGCACGTCTGATTATCCTCATGGCTCTACAAAACAACTTTAATATTTCTTCAAGCCATGTTCATGATTTTGTGTTAGGTTTAAACACTAAGAGAGAGCCGTCAAAATCCCACCTAGGCCTGTCTATAGGTGTCTAATTGTACTCTTATTGTTGATTTCAGGACATTTGCAAACCAAATCAATTTCAAGCAAGGATATTTACATTGACGGCTATAATGTGTATGGGGCATTCTACCGAATTAGTACAAAGTGCGGTCCCACAACAAGAAAAACTATTTTACAAAACAATTAAGTATTCAGACATATATATTTACTAAGAATATGTTATGGTCTATTTAAACATAAGGCATTACATTATATAGTGATAAGCTTAATATATATACAAAACCATAATTTATAGGGTACTTTCTATAGGGAAGTATAGCTGTCCCCAACCCTGACATCTTGTTAGATCTCTGTTAAGAATCGCAGAAAAGGTAGGACCCAAATGCAGACTACAAAAAAGGTAAAGGTCTATAAACAAAAGCGAGCTGTATTTAAAAAGCCGATCAGCAAAAAACATGGCATGGATAACACATAAGCAAAAACATGGCATGGATAACACATAGGTAACACGAGGAAGATACAATACCAAAACACGGTCATGACCAACATGGAGGGAGACAGGAAAAACAAACAATGAACCGACAGGGGAACACAGGGAAAGACAAGACTAAATACAGAGCGGGGTAATCACGGGACGAGAAACAGCTGGGAAAGGGAGGCAGAAACACAAGGGCAACAGGTGGAGACAATCAGACACAGGAGGAAAACAAGAGACAGGGAGAACAGAACAGCAAAACAAAACCCATTACCAGACAGACAACACTAAAACCGTGACATAACACCAAGATCGTGACATCTACATTTCAATTTCTGTAAATAATACTTAAAACATTTTATTTTATTTTTGTTGAATGGTGTATTTAGAAGATCTGTATGATTACATTCAAACAGAAGTTGGAATATTTAGATTTATTGTGGATTTCATTTTTTAATAAAAGAAATTAGTTTTCATGTCACTACCGAAACACAAGGGGTTTTAGTCCAATGGCTGAGCCTGGTTTTTAGAACACATTTAAAGGTGGGGTAGGTCATTTTAGAGAAAACCAGCTTGAGTGCGCTAAAATTTGAAAATACACAGCCGGAACAAATCTGCCACTTCCTTACAGATCCCCTTCTCCAACACACATGAACGTGCACATGACCAATGAGGGCACGAGATAAGTTTGTGCACAGATGGAAGGCTGACAGGCAGGAATGTCATCCAATTATTTTAGCCGAGCCGGCTAAAATGATTGGTCGTGCTTTTTACAATACTACGGCTTCCACATATGACATTTTCTAATGGATTTTTTTGTCCAAGCACTTAAGATATTCATTGCTATCGGGATGTTAAGAGCATTCCATGGAATATAACAAAAAGTGTATCTCGAGCCCGTTTCTCAAACTTACCGACCCCACCTTTAAGTACACTTTTTCAGGTTTTTATGTGTATAAACCTCTTCAAAAATGTGTATGCTAGCCATATACTTGCCATCATTCTTTAGTTATGCTCAATTTTAGTTAGAATCAACACTACCGAAACAGTCACTACCGAAACATATGGTCACGTTTCGGTAATTGACATGATCGTTTCGGTAGTGACAAAATGGAATGGTAAGCAGGTAAATCCCATCATTTTTAAATAAATGTGTTTTAAAATCTGAAAATCAGTGTGTTACTTTGAAGGTCTCTTATTATACTATAGGTCTCAGATAGGGATGCATATAGTTGACTTTTTTACGATACCACTGAACGATACATATCGTGATACTTTGAAAATGTATCATCCCATAATTACTCCCATGAAGCCCTTTACGATATAGTTAACATGTCAAATTAATATTAAATTCAATTGTGGGACTTCTTGGACCTTTTAGTACTGAACAAACAATGACAAATACATAATAAAAATGAAGAAAACCGATTATGGAATATCTTTTATAACACCCGCCATCAGGTGTGCCGCGTGAATAGCACATCTTTTCATTGCAAACAGACCGTTATAATTAATGTTAAACCTGAGATTCGACTAGAGAACACATAAATAATAGACTAAAGGTCATGAGATCTCGGCATTGCACAAACAAATCTCATCTTTAAAATCAACATTTGCCTTCACTGGTGAGAGAAAATAAATCCCATCACAGTTCATTTGTGGGACTTTTACCTTTCTAGTATTGAACAAACAATGAAAAATACATAAAATATGAAGAAAAAAAATTATGCAATCTAATTTATAACAATGTATAACACCCGCCATCACAGGCCATGGCGGTCGAGTACTTGACTGACATGCTGCTGGTGGGTTATGTTGTCAGGAGAAAAAAAAATCAAAATGTCATCAAGATATACAAACACAAACTTACTCAGGAAGTCCCCCAGGTACCAAGTTTATTGCACAGTCATTAGGCCTATGTGGTGGCAGGGCAGTGGCTCGGGCTTTACTAAAAACCTCCTTTAGGTCCCAATAGCAACTGGGCACCTTGGACTTGTCAGGGAAATCTTGCTCCTGTGCTTGGATAGCCTCAGTCATTTCTGTACATGCAATCTGAACAACAGCTTGGGTCTCAATCCTTCTAGCATGGGGAGTGTTGTCACCAGTCTTATTGTCTCTCAAACAGAAATGCTTGCAGTCCTCTCCCCATCCCTTAACTCTCCAGTCCATGTGTGGGTTGTGCATGGGTAACCAAGAATAAGTGGATGCTGAGCAGAGTCAAATAAATGGAAAGTCATGTGTTCAGTATGTGTTGCATTTACGGTTCCTTCAATGGGAATATTACAGTGGGTAACAGTAAACAATAACCGACCATCCAGAGCAGAGGCCTTTAACGGTTGCGTCAAAGGAATTACCCCACAGTTCCACTTTTTGGCAAACCCCCAATCCATTAAACTTTCATCTGCACCAGATTCTATGAGAACCCCCCCCGAGTTAAAACATGTCGGTCTACTTTTACCTGTACCTGTGTCAACGTACGAGGAGGGAATCCAGATGACAGTCGGCTCACCAGGGTCCTCCTCGTCCCTGATGAGCCCAATCTTTTGCTGTACATGAAGCCAGGAGGTGCCCCTGCTCCCCACAGTAAAAACACCTGCCCTCCTGAATGCGCAGAAAACGTTCCTCCGGAGTCAACTTAGCCCGAACCAACTGCATGGGCTCCTCTGAGACACTAGGGAGCACTCTTCTCTCAGGAAGAGTATCGGCAGGAGGTTTCCAGGCGGGACGATGGCTTAGTGTGTCCCCTTGGTGTCGAGGCAGACGTGCCACACTCTTGAACCTTTCTTTTTGTCTTTCGGCCAGTCTATTGTCTATTCGAACTGCCAGTGCAATGACAGAATGCAAGTCTTCTGGGAGGTCCAAAGGTATTAACTGGTCTTTCATGGAATCTGAAAGACCAGACAAAAAGGCGTCGAGCAGTGAGGAAGAATTCCAGCCACTATCTGCTGCAAGGGTCTTGAACTCAATGGCATAGTCCGATACTCCGTGCTGGCTCTGCTTAATCTGCATCAGTGCTCTGGCTGCCTCCCTTCCAGGAGCCGTGCGATTAAACACCTTGGTGAGAGTGTCTGTAAATACATCCAGACAATTACAGGTAGGTGAATCTCTCGCCCATTCGGACGTAGCCCAGGCCGCTGCTCTCCCCGTTAAGTGGCTCACCATGAAGGCCACTTTAGAGTGATCAGTGGGGAATGCAGCAGGGTTATATTTATAATGGAGATCACAATGCACAATGAAAGGGCGGCAGTCTCCGGAGAATCGCTCTGGAGATGCCAGACGAGGCGGTGGAGCATGGAGTGGCACATGGTCAGCTGGAACAATTGGTGTGTGAGCAACAGCAGGGTGCTGAGGGGATGAACCAGCTTCCAGGTGAGCGAGGACAGGGTGCAGCTGTTCGGCAAGGTGATTCACCTGAGTATTGACGGAGGCTTGAACATTTTCCTGACGGCCGGTCAGTTCCCTCACCCCCAGGTTGATGGCGCCCAGCTGCTACTCATGCTGGTGTAGTCTTGTTCCTTGAGCTCGCAGAACTATCTTCACTGTCTCTGAAACCGCTGGGTCCATATTTTGGTCAGTTCGTACTGTTATGAACCGAGACACAGGACCCAAAAGCAGGATTCGGAGACAGTTGTCCAAAAAATAGAATGTTCTTTAATCACAAAAACTAAATCGTACTTTAAAAAAATAGAAAGTAGTTAAAAAGCCAAAATAAAGTTGTACAGCAACACAAAAACTCACTTGGCAAAAGGTCTAAATCACAAGGTACGTATCAGGAGTCAAAAGGCCTAGGTGCTCACGACATGAAACATAATGAACAGACAAAGAAACACCAGGGCTATTTATAGGTGAGGGGGATGGGCACAGGTGAAAACAATCAGGGCAGGGCCAAGCAATCTCACGGGCGGGAAACACACAAAGGCAGGAACTGTGGGATCTGGAATGACAGGAAAGATTACTTTCAAAATAAAAACAGGAAGTGACAAGATCAAAACACAAAACTAGAGTAAAAACATAACTAAACCTAACATATCTGTCGAGTCACAACATGCTGAAGATTGTTCCAAGCAAGTGTAATGACGCCGCTACAGATGATAACATCATTTCTGTCCACTTTGTTGTTCAGATATATCACATATTTTGAACTAAATTATACATTAATTGAAACAAAACACTGTATAAACTGAAGAGTGACTCCTGTGAGTTTAATCTGTTATTTTCACTCCGCTGGGAAACTGCTCTCATATTAAGAAGCATCAGATCAAGATGACGCATAAAAACTTCCGGTAAGACAGAGGACCGAGGAGAGAGGAAATTAAAAATAAGTAACTTGAGATCGACCCTCTGTCTCTCCGATTCACAGGAAGAAGTCTCGATCTCTTGATTACATCACATTTTATTATCTCTGTAGATTGAATAAAGTGTTCTCCCATTGGTTGATGGGGAGGGGCCAGGTTCTATTCGCCCCTTTGTCGGCGCATAGGTGTGACCACGCCTGTTAGCGCTTGCTGCTCCATTCAGATCTTCGGTCGCCCTCTAGTGGCGTAGCCAAATAACATTCTTTCATAACATATTATATGGCCAGACAAATTACCCAATAAAACAGTTGATTTTCAGTTCTCACACTGGCAGATTAAGAATACCTGAGGCCTGTACTATGAAGCAGGATTTGGGGATAGCGAGGTAACTTCAGGGTTAACTCTGGGTTTTTTGTCCTACGACGCTGGTTCACTTCTTACCGGGGTTAATCGCCTTGGTTACTTATGCTGAACACCTAACCTGCTCCGGAGCTTTGTTATGTTCGCGATAAGAGATCGACTCGAGTGAAAACACTGTCTGCTGACCAATCAGAGCTCACCTTCTGCTGACCAATCAGAGCTCACCTCCTGCTGACCAATCAGAGCTCTCTTTAATCTTCCTTATGCAGGAAAGACGTCTGTCAAAAAAAATCGCTGACTGTGTGAACATTGAAATTAATAGAATATCACTGCTCCTCTTCAGAACAATCTGACTACTATTACATTTGTGCTAATTAATTCTAATTAAATATCAGCAACAACAAAAGTAACCGGAGCACAGTAATAGTAGTACAGGCCTCTGGTAACCAAAAAACGTCAAACTAAACTCTATATCACGGCTAGAAAATATTTTGTATTGTGTCTGCGTACGATCACTATCACCTACCTGTTAAAAAAGTACATTGGCAAAAATGCAATTATCGAAAGTAATAAGTCAATGTGGAAATGCCTCAAACCTGGTTTCTTTCAAATGGCCTGCAGGGGCGACTCAACTTGTAGCAAAAATATATCGTCCAGTTATTGTTAACAGTTGAGATACAGTATATAATCTTCATAAAATTAGCACTACATTACAAACCAATTGGTACATTAGTGCAGTGATGATTTGTGTAGGACGACCTTGAAGTAAGCCTAGCAAGGGCTCCCTCAACAAAAGGTAATGGGCATTTCTTATTCGATTTCAGAATATGCAGAAAATAAGCTCTGCGGGAAACAAACATTTATGATACTTAACAGCTTTAATTCAACAGGATAGCCTACACTCTCCACATATTAACCTGTTAAACCCCGAGCCTGTTTTTCAGGTTTCAGGCTCGAAAATGACATTCCCAGAACAAATGACTATAACTTCACTTCTAAAAGGTTTATATGAATAATCTTTGCTATTAAAGCAAGGTTACATCTGTGAGTTAGATGTAGAAGTGTCAGAATCAATATAGATGTTTCTGTGTCAGAGTAAATTCAGATGGAGCATAGCAAAAAAATTTAAATTCCTGTCTCCGCCTAAAAAAAACCCATTACTTAGAGTGAAGACCAACCTTGAATGATGACTTGGTAGCTTAAAGGCTTTAGGAATCCAAAGTATAACATATAATAAGTACCCTGTATCAAGATTGAGGCAAAACAAGTGACATTTGACCTTTTTAGAGAGGTTTATGAAAATAAAGTCCAGGCGGAATAAGCTTTGGGCACATTTGGTTCCATCAGTGCCATTTGACTTTGTTCAGGTACCAGACTATACAAATCATTGTATTACATTGAATCATCACTATAGGTATTCATTACACCCAAAACAAAAAAATTATTTTTTTATTTAAAAAAAAAAACAATGTTTTGTGTGTGAGTGTGTGTAGGTGTGTGTAAGTGTAGGTGTGTGTGTGGGTATGTGTAGGTGTGTATGTGTAAGTGTAGCTGTGTGGGTATGTGTAGGTGTGTGGGTGTATGTAACTGTACCAACGCACTATACAATAAAGCCACACTGTAGGTTTGTAAAAACAACAAATATTTTACGAACACACTATACAATAAAGTCACACTAGGTATATAAAAACAACAAGTATTTTTTTAAATAAACACTCGCAAAACGTTATACCTACCTGCACTTTCTACCTACCTGAATGTTCCAGTATTTAGGTCGTGCCACTCCCTGAAACAGTTCTTTTTGACAGTGAAGCACAGATGGACCTGGCACTTCCTGCAGTACACAGGTGTCTTCACCCTTTTGAGTCCAGCATCTAGGCACCTCCTGCAGTTCTTCCTGACCTTGGTGGCATCTTCCCCATAATACTCGGGCATGCATGTGAGTGGTGGAGGAGGGGGTGGTGGAGGTGCAGGGCCTTCAGCAAACTCCAACAATTCTGCAGCAAGCTGCTCTCTGAAAGTCTTCTGGGTGTGTGGCTTCGTCCTGCTGGGGTCACTCCTCATCTAACAAATGTGGAAAAACAAAGAGATTAGATTAATTCACTGGCTTATACTTATAGGATAATATTGGACTATAAATGAATAATATTACACCAAATAAATAAGTAAACACATGTATATTCATTCACTGGCCATTCATTTAGAAAATGTAACTCCAAAAAGACAAGTAACACTATTTAGCATTTTGCCTAATCATTCCTGTAGCTTCTTGGCTAAGCTAACACTGTGATGCAGTTTTACCAAACACAAAAGTAATATATAAAAAGGATAATATTGGACTATAAATGAATAATATTACACCAAATAAATAAGTAAACACATAAGTAATATATAAAAACAGAGAGATTACATACCTTTCCCGTGGTGGAAGTTCAACATCCGAGTCACTACTGTCCGGATCCAGGTCTGGCTGGAGGAGATCTTCATCATCCGAAGAAGAGTCATCTGGTATGATCATAGCCCCACTATCGTCAACTAGCATCTCTAGCACCTGCTCGGTGGTGAAGCTCTCCCTTCTGGCTGCCATTATTTGCTAAAATGGAAAGAGGATACACAAGAAAAAGATCTAAAAGCAAAGAAATCAACGTCCTTGAAATGTGCTCTGTTACCTGTTACCCGCTATCGTCGCTGCGTGCTGTGGTGCTGTCCTGCTGTGGTGCTCTCCTGCGGCGGTGCTCTCCTGCTGCGTAATGCGTAATGGAGCCGGAGCGGGCGTAGTTTATACTACACAAGATCATATCTTTGGAACCCGTTGGTCGATTTGGGTGATTGACACCTTTTCTGAACCGTTAGAGCCAATATAATCGAGTGACAATTAGTAAGTCCCGCTAAACACTTACGTCAAGTAGAGAGAGGTTTGCGTAAACAGCACGTGAGACAGCATTAGCTTGGGACTGCGAAACTTTATACCTACTCTGCTGCCATGAATGTAATGATAGATTATCAGGAACAATTGACATTGGATTAACCTTAAGCAGCGTTTTTATTCCCTTGAACACGAGCTTTGATCACAAAACAGCAACGGTAAGACATAATTATTGTTATGTTTTTGAAAACTGTTGTTTTTTTTCTTCTCTGTTCTGGCTGCTAGCTCAGTGAGTTTGTGTCCTACAGTGATGATACTTATAACAAAATAATATGTGGAGTATCCGCTTTCAGATGGTATGTAGTTTGTGAAGAACATATTAAGTTTTAAAGATTATTTTTGCTAGTTAGCACCGGAAGTAGCATCTGCCCGTTTTAGCTAAGGGGGTGCAGATCTTGGTGGTAGTAGCAAATATTCAAACGAGAACTAATGCTAACGCTTTTTGTGAGACTTGTGTTTTGTTTCAGTAAAAATGGTTCGTATCGTCAGTTAGCTGAGATTCTTCTCGTTAATCTGGTATAACACATTAATAGCATTTTAAATATTAAAATGCCCTGAGACACAGGGTCGTGAAAAAAAAAAAACAGGGTCCCCGCCGGGCTTAACAGTACCACTTTATGATTATTGATGAGTAAATGCAAATGCCAGGCCAAGCTAACGCTAGGCTATAAACAAACTACATCACAGTTACATACTGTGCATCACCAATGCTAATCTATAGGTGGCTAGTGTTGATGTTTAGCAGTCTCGTTTGGTCACTTGTTTGTAACCGGTGTTTTTATTACACATTGAAACTTTGCACATAAAACTCTCATATTTCAGCCTTCTAACTGCAAACGAGTTCTCATTTCCATTGACACTGACTCAAGGGAACTGGAAGTGGTGAAATGCTTACTCATTTCCGGGTTGTAGGAGTAATTCCTGCACCAGTCTAAATGACAACTTCAGAGATTTTTCCTTAAAATGCAGATTGGGCATTATAATTTCTCAGGGGTCATTTGTGTCCATTACCCAGGATTCCCAGCACTAATCAGCACCTGTTCTTCTCCTCCAACACTGGCCACAGCACTGTGACCTGTCAGTGTGTGCCAGGGCCCGGGGCGTGATGAACCCTGACAAGTGCTAAAGAGGATAAATGCTGTCTGGGCTCACTGCTGTCATTATGAGGCATGGCATGTAGTCGCGGTGCCTCCTCACTCTGCTCCTGCAGCAGTGCTCATCCCTGTGCCTCGCTTCACTTCTCAAATGAGATAAGTCTATTCAGTGTTCTGAATCACGCCAGGTCTTTATTTGTTTCCTCTGCAAGGATGTACAGTTCTGCTTCACGGGCCGAGAGGACAGATAGAGGGGGGTCTTCTGTTCTAATGAGAATATGCTTTGAGATTAGTTAAACACTGTTCCAATGGAAGCAGTTAATCCCTTATTTTCAGAGCTAATTAATTTGCACTTTGCTTCACCATATCACCTGTTATCTTTTTTCTTTCCTATTGAAAGACTATACACATGGGAGAGAAAAGGAGTAAACTTTCAAAGTAACTAACTTTTAAACCACTGCAGAAAAACTGTAGAATAACTTCAGGACAATACACAACACAAGCTTGAACAAATAATAATTAGCATATTCATGCTCCAATATGTTATCTAAGCCCTATATACAAGATGCACTTGTAGCCTATGTACTTTATCCATAAATATATGATCATGTTCTTATTATTCTTCATTACATCAGTGGATTCTGAAAGGACATTTTATAGAGCAGTGAGTAGCTTTCCTGTATTGCAGAGCTACTTACGTTTATCCTATTCACGTATGCAAGATTAATTCTAATGAGTGTTCAATTTGGCACAAAATTCAAATGAGAGTTTCAGGCTTTCCACAGAAAAGAATAATAAAGTCTGCCAACTGAAGAGTAAGTACTTTAACATTTATCAAAATAAGACATACTATTCTTCAAAGTGATCATTTTAAATATTACTTTTTCTATCACACATAATAAAACCACTTTGTGAATTGTGAAGCGCAATGATCAGGACTAAAAAGCTAACGTTATGCTTTAAACAAATCACATCACAGTTGCATGGCAGCTAATCACCACCGCTAAGCTAAAGGCTAACTCGTGTCTGAGTGATGACGTATATAGAGGTTCCATTTTCTTCACTTGTTAGCATCAGCTGTTTTCAATGACACATAGGAGCTTTGGACATTCGCTGGTAGAGTATTTACTGACATCTTTTATGTCGTAGAACAAAAAGCTCTAGCTCTAGTCTAACCACAAACTGTCATAAAAACCATTGACTTTGAGATGAGGGACCGAGAAGTGGTAAAAGTATTTTCTGAGTTTTAGGACTCTATTATCCACAAACAGATATAAGCCACTGCCCAGGTAGGATGTCTTTATTTTGGACATGACAGTCATAATGCATGGCCAGTTGCAGAAGCAAACTGTGACTTTACGGTTTATGCAGAAAATCCAAGGTCTAGCCATTGCAGCTGTAGGCATAACACATAGAGTTTGAAACCTTACTTTCATGCATTGTGTCATCCCAGTGCCTTTGTAGCCACCATCATTTCGCCATTGTACGCTAATGCCTGGGGTGATCAAATGCTTTGAAAGGTTCTTCGATGGTGTCCAGAAATGGCTTCAGTTGGAACACACGGTCATGAACTGGTGTCCCATTCTTTCATTGTCAACATCCTTGTCAGGGCTGCTTTTGTGGGTGTTCAAGGATATCCCCCTGTCCTGTGGCATGACATTTGCTTGAAAATGGCACACTGAAAATGCTGTTCTTTTTCTGTTAATCCTGAATGTCACCCAGTTTGTCAAGTGCAAAACAGAAGGTCAGTCCCACAGAATTCCTGGATGTTGATATCAGACCATGGATTTTTTTGTTGCCTTTCGCAATCCTTTTTTTTTTGTATTGTTGCACAGGGTTTGAGCTGCACACTGACGAAAAACAGCTTAAAAAGTCCAGTGGAGAATATGATCTCAGAGCACTGGACATGCATCAGGTTCTGAAGGTTTGAAATATAAGATTATATGTAGCAGAAGGGTTTTTATGTTCCACATCTCTTACAAGACATAGGGTCAAAGGCAGAGATTGCTTCTTGCATCCAACTTCCTGTAAGTATTTCACACCTTTGGTTTTCCTGGTGGAAGAAAGTTGCTTTAATGTGGATAATTGTATGAATAACATCTGCTACATTAAAAATGTGTAAAACAATCTCTCTGCTGAAATAATAATAATAATAATACATTTTATTTTTAGGCGCTTTTCATGACACCGTACAAATTGTTAAAAAATAAAAATAAATAAATAAAAGAAAACGCTAATAGGCAACAGAACATGATAAAAACACAAACAGGAAATCATGGAGGAGACAGTCAAGTGGACACAAATGAAACATATGATGGGGAGCACTACAGTGAGTAGGCAGATTTGAACAGGTGGGTTTTTAATTGGGATTTGAATATGGTGATTGTGTCTGACTGTCGGATGTGCGGGGGGAGGGAGTTCCAGAGTCTGGGAGCAGTGCAGCTAAAAGCCCGAGCACCCATGGTGACGAGGCGTGGGGATGGTCAGCAGACCAGCAGAGGAGGAGCGGAGGGAGCGAGAGGGGGTGTACTCCTGAAGAAGGTCAGCCAGATGGGGGGGGGGGGGGCAGGTTATGTAGGGCTTTGTAAGTGAGCAGTAGGTTTTTGAAGTTGATACGTGATTGAACAGGGAGCCAGTGGAGTTGGATGAGGATGGGGGTGATGTGTTCGGAGGCCTTGGTGCCGGTGATGATCCGGGCTGCGGAGTTCTGTATGATTTGTAGTTTATTGATGAGCTTGGTGGGTATGCCTGAGAGGATGGCGTTACAGTAGTCGATGTGGGACGTGACAAATGCATTGACCAAGACTTCAGTGTTTGATTGAGAAAAGGATGGGCGGAGTCTGGAGATGTTGCGTATGTGGAAGAAGGCAGTCCGGGTGATGTTATTTATGTGAGGTGAAAATGAGAGGGAGCTGTCCATGATGACACCAAGGCTCTTAACTTGGCCAGAGAAGGGGATGGAGTAGCCATCAATGATGAGGTTGGAGGCAGGGGAGGATGAGGTTTTGGAGAGGGTGGTTTTGGTGCCAACCAGCAGGGCTTCGGTTTTCCTGCCGTTGAGTTTTAGGAAGTTCCTGCTCATCCAGCTCCTGATGTCCTGGAGGCAGTTGGTGAGAGAGGTTGGGGGGAGGGCAGTGTTGGGTTTGATGGAAATGTAGACCTGGGTATCGTCGGCGTAACAGTGGAAATGGACATTATGATGACGGAGGATAGTGCCAAGGGGGAGTAGGTAGATAATAAACAGGAGTGGACCCAATACTGACCCCTGAGGAATACCATGTGAGAGCAGCTTGACCGGTGGGTGCTGAGACGGACATATTGTTTTCTGTCTGTGAGGTAGGATGAAAACCATGAGAGTGCAGTACCAGTGATCCCAATGTCTGCCAAACGTTTGATAAGCAGTGCGTGTGAGATGGTGTCAAAGGCAGCTGTGAGGTCAAGGAGGATTAGGATGGTGAGCAGTCCAGAGTCAGCTGCACGGAGGAGGTCGTTGGTGATTTTTACCAGCGCTGTTTCGGTGCTGTGCTTTGAGCGGAAACCCGATTGGAAGGGTTCATGAAGGTTGTTTTTGTCCAGATGTTGTTGAGGTTGGTCAGCAACCACTCTTTCAATGGTTTTTGAGATGAAGGAGAGGTTAGAGATGGGCCTGTAGTTATTCAAGTCATCTCGGTCAGCTCCAGGTTTTTTGAGTGTTGGTGTTATTGCAGCAGTTTTGAGGTTTGGCGGTACAGTTCCAGTTGCGAGGGATGAGTTAATGATTCATGTGATCAAGGGGCAAGTAGAGGGCACACAGGTTTTAATGAGGGCAGTGGGGAGTGGGTCGAGCTGACAGGTAGTAGGTTTGGATTTACGGATAAGCTCAGTGTTGGAGAACTCAGTAGCTGCCGAGAAATTGGACAGGGTGAGGATTAGCTGGTGACTGGTGGAGCTCAGCCACTGTTGGTCGTCTTTGGAGGTGCTAGATGCAGCCAGTTGCAGGTGGATGGTGTTGATTTTGCTATTGAAGAAATTCAGAAAGTCATTGCAGTCATCAGATGAGATGTCTGTAGGGAGGGTTGTGGGAGGTTGAAGTAGGTGTCTGACGGTTGAGAAGAGGTTTCTCGTGTTACCTTTTCCAGAACTGATGAGGTTGGAGTAGTAGAAGGACTTAGCGATGGTGAGGGCGTTCTTGTAAAGGCAGAGATGTTCTTTGTAGAGCTGAATGTGGATTAAGAGTCCAGTCTTTTTGCACAGACGTTCAAGACACCGGCCAGTGGTTTTTAGCTGGTGGAGGGCAGCAGTGTACCAGGGAGCAGTGTGCACAAATGAGACTATGCAAGACTTCAGGGGAGCCAGAGCATCCAGGGAAGATGTGAGACAGTTGTTGTAGTGACTCACCAGTTCAGCAGCAGTTGAGGAGGAGGATGGGGGTGGACTGGGCACTGAGGCAACAAGGGAGTTAAGGTCTCTGGGGTCAATAGGCGCATTCACACCGCAGTACTTTTCCCACAAAGGTTCATGAGAACTTAGTTCATGAGAACTCTTTAGTTCTCATGAACTAAGTACAGATCGCGTTCACACCGGAAAAAGTCCCTGGGGGAGGATTAGGCAAATGAAGCCGCTGACGTCACTTCTTCTTCTTCTGCTTTGGGTTTACTGGCAGGCCGCAAACCACTTCACGGCGTATACTGCCGCCCAAAGTCCTCGGCCGGAAGTCCCCGGAGTTGGGGACTGGCTTCAGTAGTAGCCTTCCGATTAAATCGCCAGAACGCCGACACCTCCTCATCTCCACCGCTCCCATGTTTTATTTTGTGTTGCCATAAGTTAGTCTCTCTGCGTTTCTCCGCTGGGCTAATGCTAATGCTAATAATGCTAATGCGAGGATAATAAAATGGCGGCTTCACAAAACGTTTTGGGAGTTTTATGGGGCGTGGTTTGTCCGCCCAGCCAATCAGAAATATAGCTCTTTTCTCACAAAAGAGCCGCTCGAAAGTCCCTCCTCTCTAGCAGGAACTTTCGAGGGGGTAAAAAGGTTCTCATGAACTAATTTTAGTACCGGCTCTTTTTGGTGTGAACGCGATAAAAGAGTTCTCATGAACTAAGTTCGCATGAACCTTTGTGGGAAAAGTACTGCAGTGTGAATGCGCCTAATGCGTTTGGTGTTTCTGAAGGTGATGGTCCGCAGTGCTCTTGTTTTAGATAGGGGGACATTTACCTCAAAAAGCACAGATTTATGGTCAGAGATGGGGAACTCAGCATCAGTGAGGTTAAAAGGAGTGATACCGGTGCAACAGACTAGGTCTAATATGTGACCTTTGTTGTGGGTTGGAAAATTGACATATTGTGTAATACCAAGGCACTCAAGGAGTGAGATGAAGTCCTTTGCTAAACCATTAGTGGGGTTATCAATATGAATATTAAAATCACGCAGGAGGATGACAGTGGGGGACATAGCACATATTGTTAAAAAGGCTGAGAATTCTGTGAGGAAAGCAGCTGAGGGCTTCGGTGGTATGTAGATAGTCACAATAATGGTAGGTTTAGATCCTGTGAGTTTCATTGCCAGGCACTCAAAAGAGGAGTGATGAGGGACGGTGACAGTGGTGAGTTTCATGTCTTCGCGGTAAAAGACGGCAATGCCATCACCCCTTCCAGTCACACAGGGTTCACAGATGACCACCAAATGTACCATCTAAGAATGTCAGATACTTTACAGCCAAATATCACACATCATAAATTTGCCTCAGGTTGATTTGCAATCTTCACAGCATACACCACCCTCATTTCTCAATCTAGCCTAGCAAAAGGGAACAACAACAACAAAACAATAATCTAGTCAATTTCAAATATACTTGAAAAAAATTAGGGCACCCAACTAAACTGGAATAACCCAGTGAATTAAAATGCAAAAGAAAAACAACACATAATGCACTATTACATATGAAAAACCTTATTCAGAAAAGTGAATTCAAGGTTAAACAATATGCTCTTTGTAGAACAGTTAAGCAGCTGTATTTATATTCAACACATTACATTATTGATTATAATGATGAAAACACAAGAAACTGTCACACAAAATGTCAAGCTGTTCCTTAAAAGACATACTCCTGTAGACGTTGTCTTTTTTGATAAGTGATCAAACCGAGGTGTTGCACAGAAGAGACGTGTCCGGCAGAACAAAGATAATTGTTTTGACAGTGGATGTCCTCACTGTGATGCAGAGCTTCTTCACTACACCAGCGTACAAATCTGTATACTCTGAATAAACATTTCACTGTTGCTGCTGGTTTGTAGTTTGATTGCAAGGGTTCTTCTTTTACTTCTTCAAAAAGCAGTATGAGCTCATCAACTTTCAATAGTGAGGTGAAGGAATGAGTCACCATGAACACCATGAACACCATGAACCCGCTTACATGGCCTACCGAGCTGTCAGTGGATCAGCTCCCTTCTACATTTTTACATTTTGATTGTTGGATTTTGTTTGTTTGATTGATTGATAGATGGGTAAAAACAGCACCACGCAAGCCTCTGGGCCATGATGAAAAACATGAAATCAGATTAAAAAATCCTTTGACACTTGAATGTGTAAACAGACCTTTGAAATTGCATTTGTGTTCAGTGGGAAGGTTATGTGATTCTCCACTTGACAGCATTTGCAAATGTCGCACTTTTTGATTATGGATGCAGTCAGACGCCTGTCAGCATGTGCTACCTCCTTCAGTAAATGGGTTAATGTGAGTGTTTCTGATGTGTGCTTAATTTGTGGTTAGGGGGAGATGGAGAGAATGTTTCTCGTGCTTTTTTTTGCAACTGGTTCACAATTATTCCTCATGAAAACTGTCTTCAACAAGCTGAATTTGTCTACATTAAATGATTAATATCGGTTATAACCTTACCATTTGAAACCCTCCCACATAGACAATACTTGATACACTGAAACAACTGAAAGGTTGACTTTAATTAAATGTATTATGTCAACACATGTCACATAACTGTATTGGGTTAGTTGAAAACATATTAAGTTGAACCTAATATTCTTTTATTTAAAACATTTGTTGACATAATACATTTAATTAAAGATAACGTTTCAGTTTTTTCAGTGTCGTATGCTGGCACATCTGCCCAAATGTGAGTGTAGGAGCCATTTCCTTAGATTATATTATTTTATCTTTTTAGAGTACATAGCCTGAGATTCTGGGGTGTATATTATTTATTATTTCATTTGAGTGCGTTACTCTGCAGGTCGAGATGCTGCAGCATAAAAGGAGAGGTGCTGCAGCATACTGGTGTGGCTGACTGAAGCAGGAGCGTCACAGCTTGGTTCTTTATTGTGCCTTTAAAATTGAAATATCAGTTTATATGACAAATAGTTTGTTTAAAAACGTTTATTTATTTTTGCCTTTTTTGGAATAAACTATCTTACTTTTCAATCGCATCTGGACATTTATATTGTTTCTCTCAAACTACAAGCGTCTACTCGTCGGTCAGCCCCACGAGTGAATCACAAACAAAGGACAAAAGACAAATGGATATCGTGGTCACTACCAACCCAGTCTCATAAAAAAACGTTAACTACGTTGGTCCACAACGTAGAACGTAGTATTTCTACAAAAACGCCTCTGAAATTGAAAGATCCCTACGTTTTTTTTTCACCATTCATTCCAATGGCTGGCGTCTATGTCACGTGATCTTCACATTTCTCCCTGCAGAAAAAGAAACATGGCCGGTGGAAAATGCCTATTTTAAGGTTAGATTGGCCATTAAAATGTGTTTTGATGTCATTTGATGCGAGAAATATGAGTTGTTATTTCAGATGATGTGTGCAGTGGATGTACATGATCTTTAGTTTGCTAGTTATTACGAAGATTACTTCAGGAAATTGTGTCCATTCAACGTTTTCATTGTTACCAAGGTGGTTGCTAGGGATGCTGCTATCGATAATATTTCTGTTATGTTGTGTAAAATGGTGTTATCTTTATTGCTACCCCCTTCCCCGTCAATGTATAGTGTTGGTCCACAGTGCAAACGTATTAGTTTAACAAAATCCGCATCTAAAATTGTGGCATAGTGTGGTGCCGAGAGATGGGAGTCGGAGGCGGGGTATCAAAGGTACAAGCTAGACTTTTATTTAGCATCTCAAAACACATGTAAACAGCTTCATGCCCGGGAAGCGAAGACCGGCGGAGACAGGAAGTCCGGCTCACTAAAATGTCCGTGCAGAACAATACCCTAACCCATAGATCCGTGGGTGAATAATGTCAATCACCACAATAGATACGTTATTTTCCCCTGTGCAATTCTCCATTTATTCAACAATAACACATAATTATTCTTGTGTTTATTTATTTGTTTGATTAATAAACACAAGTTGGAGTCCGTCAGGACCGAGCGTCGGAGCAGCTCATTTGCTTTACAGAATATTACACCCGGAAGTAAGTATTCTCTCCGCTTCGCTTGACAAACCCCGTGATAGTCCTCAAGCTCTGTGATTGGAGAGTGTGCTCCGAGGGTTACGCCGAGCGTCGAACAGCACTTGAAAAGGGATGGAACCACGGCAGACTGTCCAAAACTGGATTTGAACGGGTCAACCGCGTCCCCCCCTCCCCCACCCCATCCCCAGAACTACACATGCTGGCTATTGCGTTTCGCAACATGTTCTCTCTCTATGGCACGTCTCTACTGGGAATTGTAGTTTTAAAAGACGTTTTCATATTTCCCATAATAAGAAGTTGCCAGTATTAAACTGTGTACATCCCTGGAGGTTTAGGGGATAGGAAACACTCACATTTAAAACATATCATTAATAAATGGGTGAATATTTCTTGTGCTCATAAGCAGCATCAATATATACCCACAACACAGCTAAGGTCAGAAGAGCTTTATTTAACAGCTGGTCTTATGTCTGTGACCCCTCCTGTTGTTCATTGATAAGCCTGAAACATGCACTTGTTTTGCAAATATGGCAGTTTTTTTTTATAGAAGGAAATTGCTATTGATCATCTTAAGATAAGATATACTCTATTGATCCCAAGTTGGAAACATTTGCGTTACATCAGCATGTGTAACAGTTGTAAATAGCAGTGGTGTTTATTTGTAAATCATTTAGTATAATCACACAAATTCTGTGTTTTATATTTAATAATTCTGTGTTCTTTATTTATTGATTGTTCAATACCTGACAAGGCCGGAGATGAAAAACTTGGGTCACAGGTTCCTCAACAGCGCATTACAAGACATCTATCAATATGTGTGTACCTCCACCGTTAAATTGTCATATTCTGCACATTTCTTATACTATCTACATACATCTTATAAGAGTATAATACATATGTATAATATCAGTTAAAATACGTGCTTCAACATAGTTAACATTGCTGGAGGTATACACAAAGTTTTACATTCATTGCATAACTACACCGTTTGTGTATATGATATGTCAATAAACCTTAGAAAATCTTGAAAGGGATGTGCAAAATAGTCATTATATACAGTCTTTAATGAACTATTAGTAGAGAATAATGAGTAATGAATATACTTTATAGGGATCCTATTAATATCTAATAATAAAAATAATGAAATTCAATAACATGCTTTAACCACTAGGTGTCCCTTTATATCAGCTGTGCACCTTTATGGTGTAAATACAGCCTATCTACCAACTGGATCAAATATAAAAGTCAGCCGAATTACTGTTGATACTGCAAGGAGACGTATTAACGTATTGTGTGAAAAGAAATGTAAGATGTTGTTTAATTGTTGATATATTTATGATCCACGTCACGTTTCCAGTGTTGGCGGCAGTTCCTCATGTTTGTCTAGAAGTCTTCTCATCAGGGCTCTATGAATAAAGAACTACGGCAGATATGTAATATTTAATGCAGCCGAACTGTGTATTACAATGTCGTTATGTGATGACTTTCAAAGAGAAAAGCAAGCACACTCGGAATAAAGTGTTTTCGGTCTGTTTCCGGTATTTGTTTATGATGATGTGATGTGAGATGTGAGACTGGAATTGCACAGGGTAAAATAACATTTCTATGCCACCATTTTAGATGCGGATTTTGTTAAACTAATATGTTTGCGCTGTGGACCAACACTATACATTGACGGGGAAGGGGGTAGCAATAAAGATAACACCATTAAACAGTTACACAACATAACAGAAATAATATCGATAGCAGCGTCCCTAGCAACCACCTTGGTAACAATGAAAACGTTGTATAGACACCATTTCCTGAAGTAATCTTCATAATAACTAGCAAACTAAAGATCATGTACATCCACTGCACATAATCTGAAATAACAACTCATATTTCTCGCATCAAATGACATCAAAACACATTTTAATAGACGCCAGCCATTGGAATTAATGGTGAAAAAAAACGTAGGGATCTTACAATTTCAGAGGCGTTTTTGTAGAAATACTACGTTCTACGTTGTGGACCAACGTAGTTATTACACGTTTTTTTGTGAGACTGGGTTGTCACTACAGTAAGACTTTGAAATAGTATTGAATATACTTTAGATTTAGTAAGAATGAATCTGATTGGGTAGAAGTGAGCATATAACTGGATAAATGAGAGTGTGACTATACTGCAGAATAATGGGGCCAATAAAGGTTTAATATGGTAGAATGTAATGGCTTATAACACCATACCAATCTGAGCATTATGGTCCCACATGGAGAGAGGGTTGACGGCACTGCGGGGGTGTACAAAGCTCTGACTTTGTTACTGTTCTTTGTGTCTTTATCTCTCCATCTGATTGGAACTGCCAAGCAGTGTTTATGAGTCGGCTAGGGTCTTATCAGCGTCCTCGCAGCTTTGACATACTAGATCTGAATCAATAAACAGAGAGGGTGCTGAGGTGAGCTGAGAAGCCATGCAGCCATGGCCATGTTTGATTGGGATGGTGGATTGCTTGCATTAGCCTTTGGCAGTCAGCCTGAGATTAGGAATGTTACAATTTGTGAGAGTTTCATGTCCTTCACATAAATGGATGTGCAGCAATTCTAGTAGGCAACATGTTCACAACTGACTGTGTAATTCAGGGGTGTCCTAACATTTTTGGGGCTACATGCAGAAATATATAGGAAGGGCTGGGCCCCTCACTAGAGGAGAAGTGCATTGCCTCATAAGGTACAGTAGGTACCTTATTCTTGATAATTGATTATGCTTTCAGAGTAAAACAGCCTACTTTGATAGTAGCTAGACAGCTAGTTACTGTGTCCTGGCATCTTCACACAAGGTGTGTGTGATATGGACGTTGGGATACAGAGACAAAGCAGAAACGATAAGCAAAGGAAATGATGGGCCGCCTGGTAGAGCTGGAGGCCCATGTATGGGACCTGGGTTTAACTCCGGGCTGGAACTCAACCCTAGGAACAAAACAGGTCAAGCCACTTTAATTAACATTCATTTAAAATCAGATCTTTCAACACTCAAATAATCTATTGCACTGTACAGCACTCTGCCCTTGCGTTCGGAGTTTCCAGTATTGAAAGCCTTTATTGTCACGGTTGTCATGCCAGGTCACGGGTCTATGTCTAGGTTTGTGTGTTTCCGCTGTCCTCTATGTCATGTTTTCCTTCCGTCGTTAGTTCCCTGGTGTGTCTCGTTAGTTGATTGTGTTCACCTGTGGCCCTTGTGTTTTCTCCTCCCTCCTCACCTGTGTCTAGTTAGTTGATTATGTTCACCTGTGGCCCTTGTGTTTCTCCTCCCCTGCCCAGCTGTTTCTTGTCTGGTAATTATCCCTCCCTGTATTTAGTCTTGTCTCGTCCTGTGTTCAGTGTTGGTGCTTCTTTTGTTTGTGACCTGGTTCACCGTAGAGTGTTTTGTTTGTTAAAGTTATATGTTAGATAAGAGCCCTTGCAATAAAGGTATTATCAAGTGTTATCTGCGTTTGGGTCCTACCTGCTTCACTCTGCGCTATCAGAAAGCACCAACCAGAAATGGGCCCAGCAGATCCGCTCGAGTGGGAATTATTGAATTTTTCCTTTTTTTTGGCTAACTGCTCGGATCGATGGAAGAGAGCACCCGGAGTTCAGCAGGGAGAGGCTGTGTTGTCGGAGGCGCGCCAAATGGCTAGAGAGAAACCAGGTTTGGTGAAGTTCTTACCTGGCTGGATTTCAAAGATCCTCCCGGTGTGTGATTCCCGGCCTGCTAGCCCCAGGCATGCTAGCTCCCTACCTCCCGATTCCCAACCTGGCACAATACGCCTTGGTGGGTTCCGTCTGGAGTCAGCCCCGGCTTCTTCCCCATTTCCTGCTCCTGTCCAGGATCCGTTCTCGGGTACTCGTCTGGCTTATGGAGGTCCACGGAGTATTCAGGCGGCTGCTAAAAGGAGTCGTCGCAAGGCCAGGTTAGCCCGAGCCCTAGCAGCCATGGTTCCGGTTACAGTTCCGGCCCCAGCAGCCATGGTTCTGGCTCCAGTACCGGCTCCAGTACCCCTGGTCGCGACTCCAGTTTCGGCTCCAGGACTGGCTTACCGGCCAACGCCAGCTCCCCGAGTCCTGTCGGCATACCGGCCGACTCCAGCACCTCGTCTCTTGTTGGCTCCCCAGCCAACACCAGCTCCCCGTGTCCTGTCGGCGTACCGGCCGACTCCAGCACCTCGTCTCTTGTTGGCTCCCCAGCCAACACCAGCTCCTCGTGTCCTGTTGGCTCCCCAGCCAACTCCAGCTCCCCGTGTCCTGTCGGCGTACCGGCCGACTCCAGCACCTCGTCTCTTGTTGGCTCCCCAGCCAACACCAGCTCCCCGTGTCCTGTCGGCGTACCGGCCGACGCCAGCTCCTCGTGTCCTGTCGGCGTACCGGCCGACTCCAGCACCCCGTGTTCTGTTGGCAAACCAACTCTCTCAAGTTTCCCCTCCAGACACTTCTCAAGTCCCCTCTCAGGTCCCCTCTCGAGTCACCTCTCGAGTTCCCTCTCAGGTCCCCTCTCAGGTCCCCTCTCGAGTCTTTTCTCGTGTCCCCTCTCAAGTCAACTCTCCAGTGTCCTCTCGAGTCACCTCTCAAGTCAACTCTCCAGTGTCCTCTCGAGTCACCTCTCAAGTCAACTCTCCAGTGTCCTCTCGAGTCACCTCCCAAGTCAACTCTCCAGTGTCCTCTCGAGTCACCTCTCAAGTTTCCCCTCAGGTCTCCTCTCGAGTTCCCTCTCAAGTCCCCTCTCAGGTCCCCTCTCGAGTTACCTCTCGAGTCAACTCTCGAGTTCCTTCTCGAGTCCACTCTCCAGTTTCCTCTCAAGTTCCCTCTCAAGCCCTCTCTCGAGTCCCCACTCAAGCCCCTACTCATGTCCAGTTGGAGGTCCCGCAGACTAGTCTTCTGCCGGGGGTCCTGCCAACCCCATGTCCTGTCCAGTTGGAGGTCCCGCGGACTAGTCTTCTGCCGGGGGTCCTGCCAACCCCATGTCTTGTCCAGTTGGAGGTCCCGCAGACTAGTCTTCTGCCGGGGGTCCTGCCAACCCCATGTCCTGTACCGTTGGAGGTTCCGCTGGGGGTCCTGCCAACCTCATGTCCTGTCCAGTTGGAGGTCCCGCAGACTAGTCTTCTGCCGGGGGTCCTGCCAACCCCATGTCCTGTCCAGTTGGAGGTCCCGCAAACTAGCCCTCTGCCGGGGGTCCTGCCAACCCCATGTCTTGTCCAGTTGGAGGTCCCGCAGACTAGCCCTCTGCCGGGGGTCCTGCCAACCCCATGTCCTGTCCAGTTGGAGGTCCCGCAGACTAGCCCTCTGTCGGGGGTCCTGCCAACCCCATGTCCTGTCCAGTTGGAGGTCCCGCAGACTAGCCCTCTGCCGGGGGTCCTGCCAACCCCATGTCTTGTCCAGTTGGAGGTCCCGCAGACTAGCCCTCTGCCGGGGGTCCTGCCAACCCCATGTCCTGTCCAGTTGGAGGTCCCGCAGACTAGCCCTCTGTCGGGGGTCCTGCCAACCCCATGTCTTGTCCAGTTGGAGGTCCCGCAGACTAGCCCTCTGCCGGGGGTCCTGCCAACCCCATGTCTTGTCCAGTTGGAGGTCCCGCAGACTAGCCCTCTGCCGGGGGTCCTGCCAACCCCATGTCTTGTCCAGTTGGAGGTCCCGCAGACTAGTCTCCTGCCGGGGGTCCTGCCAACCCTTTGTCCTGTCCCGTTGGAGGCCCCGCCGACTACTCTCCTGCCGGGGGTCCTGCCAACCCCATGTCCTGTCCCGTTGGAGGTCCCGCCGACTACGCTCCTGCCGGGGGTCCTGCCAACCCTATGTCCTGTGCCGTTGGAGGTCCCGCCGTCTACTCTCCTGCCGGGGGTCCTGCCAATCCTATGTCCTGTGCTGTTGGAGGCCCCGCCGACTACTCTCCTGCCGGGGGTCCTGCCAACCCTGTGTCCTGTCCCGTTGGAGGCCCCGCCGACTACTCTCCTGCCGGGGGTCCTGCCAACCCTTTGTCCTGTCTCGTTGGAGGTCCCGTCGTCCACTCTCCTGCTGGGGGTCCTGCCAACTCCTGGTCCTCTTCCGTGGGGGATCCTGCCGAAGCCTGTCCCGCCGGCTCCGGTTCCTGTCCGGCCGACACCGGGTCCTGCCCGGCCTCCGGAGCTGTCTGGTCTTCGCCCTCATGCTCGGCCCCCTGAGTTCGCCCGCTGTGGCCTTCGCCCCACCATGGACTCTGCCTTGCCCCCGGGCCGTCCGCCCGAGACCCCCACCTTGGACTCTGCCTTGCCCCCGGGTCGTCCGCCCGAGTTCCCCACCATGGACTCTGCCTTGCCCCCGGGCCGTCCGCCCGAGACCCCCACCTTGGACTCTGCCTTGCCCCCGGGCCGTCCGCCCGAGTTCCCCACCTTAGACTCTGCCTTGCCCCCGGGTCGTCCGCCCGAGTTCCCCACCATGGACTCTGCCTTGCCCCCGGGCCGTCCGCCCGAGACCCCCACCTTGGACTCTGCCTTGCCCCCGGGCCGTCCGCCCGAGATCCCTTCCTGGTCCCCTACTGGGCTCCTGGGCGGTCAGCTTAGTCCCGTCCTCCGGACCCCCTCCACCCACCCTGGTGGCCTAGGGATACGTCCCTCCTCCGGACCCCCTCCACCCACCCTGTTGGACTATGTTGGATTTTTTGTTTAGGGACGCCTGGAATCCGTCCCTTGAGGGGGGGGTTCTGTCACGGTTGTCATGCCAGGTCACGGGTCTATGTCTAGGTTTGGGTGTTTCCGCTGTCCTCTATGTCATGTTTTCCTTCCGTCGTTAGTTCCCTGGTGTGTCTCGTTAGTTGATTGTGTTCACCTGTGGCCCTTGTGTTTTCTCCTCCCTCCTCACCTGTGTCTAGTTAGTTGATTATGTTCACCTGTGGCCCTTGTGTTTCTCCTCCCCTGCCCAGCTGTTTCTTGTCTGGTAATTATCCCTCCCTGTATTTAGTCTTGTCTCGTCCTGTGTTCAGTGTTGGTGCTTCTTTTGTTTGTGACCTGGTTCACCGTAGAGTGTTTTGTTTGTTAAAGTTATATGTTAGATAAGAGCCCTTGCAATAAAGGTATTATCAAGTGTTATCTGCGTTTGGGTCCTACCTGCTTCACTCTGCGCTATCATTTATGCTGCATGCTTTTTCTCATTGTACCCACTTGTTATTTTAAATGTAAATTTAATTTGTTTATAGGGTGACCTCTCGACATTTGTCAAGGGACTACAAATGAAAAATGCCTTTTATCTAACTGCCGCATTGTTTATTGATGTGCACTGTCTATGTAAAATAAACTTATAAAATATATTACTTTGTGTCATTCTCTCTCATGACAATCAATCTATGTTAAAGTAAAAACTGGCCAAAATATACATTTTGACCAATCAATAAATATCATTTAGGAGGCACTGGATTATTTGTATGACATTGTCATACACTGAACAAAAATATAAACGCAACACTTTTGTTTTTGCTCCCATTTTTCATAAGCTGAAGTCAAAGATCTAAGACTTTTTTATATGAACACAAATCAATCAATCAATGTATATTTATATAGCCCAATATCACAAATGTTACATTTGTCTTAGTGGACTTCACAGTTTGTACAGAATATCAGTATGACAATACGACACCCTCTGTCCTTAGACCCTCACATCGTACAAGGAAAAACTTCCGGAGAAAACCCACAGTTTAAAGGGAAAAATGGGAGAAACCTCAGGGAGAGCAATAGAGGAGGGATCCCTCTCCCAGGACGGACAGACGTGCACTATATGCCGTATGTAAATCGAAAAAAATAATAAATTTGCAACATAGGTTGTCCAAATGTTTGGAAATGAATGTGTCTATAATAAGAAGATGAATCCACGAGGATGTCAGCAATCTTGTGGGAGCCATCAGGGAAGTAGCATGATGATTCAGGCAGGACCGCAGAGACAGGTGCAGCCACGACTCAGGATCCCGGCGTTTTTTTGTCATGGCAGCTATTTTCTGCTCTGTAGTTTTTATTTCATCTCACAGCTGAGATGGAATGAAGAAACCGCTCTCCCGTTGGTTGATTTGGGATGATTCAACAGAAAATAGAGCCAACAGTGTTCCTGTCGTTTTCACTGTTGAGTGTGGTGATTTGTGCTGTTAAAAGATTGTTGAATTGACAGTGAACAGTGAAGTTGACAGAATTCTGATACGAAAGGTGCTAATTTTCAGAAGTAAAGAAAACATTATATCAGCTATTTGAACAGGCACATTCACACCATGCTTTCATGATATGAGCTGAATCACATGAAAGGAGAATCTTATCTAAGACAAATGTTTCAAAGTTTTGGAACCCAACTCAAAATCATCCACCTGACCCAATTCAGCTTTAGAAATAAATACAACTGAATACTTTATTTTACTGACCTAAGAGTTTTACAGCTCAAGCGAATTGTGTTTTCAATTGATGTTGGTCTGTAATTAATGATACTTATATCAATTTTGATAATTCAGTCGCAGTTATTGCCACCACCCAAACTGAAAGGGAATGGGGGATTACATTATTTCTAACCGATTACTAGAGAGGGGGGAGTAACAGATTACTAACAGGATTACTTTGTCAGGAAACAAAACAAAATTAACTATATTCTCTTAAAGTTACATAAAAAAGGAATGATCAGATTACTGACTTTTCTTTATATTGGGGATTACAAGCAAGATTACAACATTAGTCCCACCTGTGGCAGTGATTGGATTGATTTTAAAACCAAGGCTTGGGAATACCGCTGCTACTGATTCATATTTTAGATTTGACATACACAATGGAATATCTGACACTTTTAGCTGTCATACTGCAGAACCCTCTGATTAGACACAAACTCAATGATAATGATGTGGGCTGACATCCTTCAAAGTGATCTGGAGATACAGTGTGTGTCATTGGCTGTCATTGGCTTTTGCCAATTGGGATACAGCAGGGCTACAAGAAGCATGACAAATGCACGACCCGGGAGACAGAGGTAAAGTATGAGTAAATACTTTATTTTCAAAAATAGGAATACAAAACAAGATTGATACTCCAACCAACGAGGTGAAGAAAGGCTCAAAAAGGCACAACAGAAAATCGCTCACTTAAGTGAGGAACAAAACTTACCAAGTAAATCAGGAGCATGAATTAGGCTTGAGACAAGCAATGTAATCGTGTAAGCAGACTACTGGCATGGAGACAGGACAAGGCGAATCGCGAGAATACTGGCTTCCAAGCCAATATTTCAAGGATGCTACGTCATCGACTGCCGCCGAAGTACTGTTCCAATGTCCAGCATACTTGGAATTCCACCGAGGCCGCGTTCTTGGTTTGGGGGAAATTTCAAGGCTGCACATGGGTAGACTTCGCGTCCTTAAAATCCCCACAATGCTTTGCGCACGGACCAATTTCAAAAACCCTTGCGGAGAAAGGTGAGTACCAAAATAAGACAGGAAGTGGGAAACAAGACAAACATTGATTAAACAAAAACATGAAACATGACTGAACTCAACACTTTTGACGGGACACAACAAAAGTTAAATTAATAGAAAACTTATGAGCAACTTATGAACTGCCAACCCAGTCTCACATCTAAACGTGTAATAACTACGTTGGTCCACAACTTGGGACGTAGTATTTCTACAAAAACGCCTCTGAAATTGTAGGATCCCCACGTTTTTTTTCACCATTCATTCCAATGACTGGTGTCTATGTCACGTGATCTTCAAATTTCTCCCCGCGGAAGAAAAAAAAACATGGCCGACCTTCGTTTTATTCTCGGTGGAAAATGCCTATTTTAAGGTTAGTTTGGCCATTAAAACGCGTTTTGATGTCATTTGATGCAAGAAATATGAGTTGTTGTTTCAGATTATTTGTGCAGTGGATGTACATGCACTGTAAAATGTTTGGCTGTAAAATTACAGTAAATAGGCGCATTCACACCGCAGTACCTTTCCCACAAAAGGTTCATGAGAACTCTTTTGTCGCGTTCACACCAAAAAGAGCCGGTACTAAAATTAGTTCATGATAACACTCTAAAATATTACCATGATTTCACAATATTTAGCTGTAATATTTTACAATAAATTACTGTTTTACCACTTAACAGTCTATACCTGTAATGTTCACAATATAATACTGTAATTTTGAATTTCACAGTGAAATCAATACAGGCACAGTTAATTACTGTGAATGTACAAGATAAATGATTACCAGGATTTCACAACATGTTACTGTATTATTTCATAGTAAAATACTGTATTCAGACCATTCTCTGTGATAACACAACAAATTAAGTGATTTTCTTGCTTTTATCGCTCTTGCTTGGCTTTAAATACTAATTTCTTTTTTTGGTGCAGGTTTTTACTTAAATTGAAAGGGGCACCGCTGCATGTGCCTTAAAATAAACGATGCAACATATAAATCTATGTCAAATTGAAATTGTTGCCTTGGCTTATTGTTTTCAGGTGCTTCCTGGGCATTAATCCCAAGACGGGCTCGAAAGCCAAAAAGAGGCATGGCAATTTAAACCCCCATGTCAGCACATTCTTCAGAAAAATAGTTGACTTCGAGTGGATGTCTGTGTAGACAACTGCTCCACTCCTTGTTTTCTTTTCTGTCTAGCTGCTGCGCAGGTGCACCTGGTCTGCACCTGGTCTGCACCTGGTCTGCACCTGGTCTGCACCTGGTCTGCACCTGGTCTGCACCTGGTCTGCACCTGGTCTGCACCTGGTCTGCACCTGGTCTGCACCTGGTCTGCCCCTGGCTCCGCCTCTGCCCAGGTGTTCCAAATTCCACTCAGCAGTGTATATATAAAGAGAAGCTGGAGGAGAAGGATGTCTCGCCTATCCTAACGCCGGGAGACACTCTCCTCAGAATACCTCTTTGCCATTTTGAGCTGTAGGCCATATTTTTGCAGATGTGTTTATGTTTAGCCTGGAGGACCTGGTAGTCCAGTTTTAGCGGCGTTATTTTGTTTCCCATAGGGTTTATATTTGATTTCTGGTTAGGCAGGGGGGGAGCTCTGGGTTCTACGGTCCGTGGTGTGGCTGGCTCGGGTTCCCTCCTTCTGTTTGTTCCTTTTGGCCAGTCCTCCAGACCTCTTTTTGTTTCCCATTTCGCTTGTGTGAGCAAACGGCTGATTATCAATAAATGCTCGTTACCAAGTACCGGTTATTGCGTGTATTCTTTCATGTTGCGGGTCTCAGCACAAGCCACTACTGCGGAGTAGAGGTTGGGGCCGTAACAACATGTCCAAGACACTGTGAAATGTACTTTGCACTTCAATGGAGTAATAAAAAGTTAAAATGGGCATTTTCTTTGTTTTTCTTTGTTGATTGGGCTGATTGAATTATGGTACAATCCCAGTCAAATTTACAATATATTATCGTATTATTTAGATTTGTATATTTACAGTAAATTACTGGCTACTGTGTTGCATTACTTCTACAGTAATAGTGTGAACATACAGGTAATTACTGTAATTTATGTACAGCAAGGTACCATAATACCACAGCTCTGTACTGCTATATCACAGTAATTCCATGGGCATGGCAACTGTAAAGTCACAGTATTTAGTTGTACTTTTATTCTAATTAACTGTAAAATATATACAGTAAATTACTATGAAATATTTACAGTCAATTACTGTGAAATATTTACAGTAAATGACTGAAATCCATGCAACTAGTAGCCAGTAATTAGGCGCATTCACACCGCAGTACTTTTCCCACAAAGGTTCATGATAACTTAGTTCATGCAAACTCTTTAGTTCTCATGAACTAAGTACAGATTGCGTTCACACCGGAATATAGTAAGTAAGTAAAACTTTATTTATATAGCACCCCTCTCAACACGGATGTACAAAGTGCTTTACAGTATAGTACACGTGACACAATTCAAAGTACAACTATAAAATGTGTTCGGGAAATTATTGTCCTAGACTCCTAGATATGACGTACATGACCAACCCTGACTTCTGTTTATCTCCTTTAAGGACATAGGCTGCTTTCATGGTTGCTAAGGTGGTTGCCATGGACGCTGCTATCGAGTGCTGTTGCAACGCTGTCTCTTAAAAATTACGTTCCCACAGAACTAAACTGCATTCTCAATTACGTTTAGCTAGAAATGTATTTTCTCCGACGTTACGTTTGTTATGAACGTATCTATACGTTTATTTTCTACATATCTTCTAGAAACATATCTTCTCCCACGTTACGTAACGTATCTTAAATACGTTTATTTTCTAGATATCTTTGCCATTTATTGTCTTGCTTATAATAATGAGAATAGTCATTTATAAATATCATTTTAGAGCACACATTTGAAATTGACGATCGGGCTCGATATATGGTTAAATTAAAATCAGTAGGCGAGGCTGTAATTTCGCCAGCTGTTACTCTCAGGCAGAAAATAATAGTTTTAACATGCCAAAAAGCTGCTGTGTCGTTTATTGCACCTCAAACATTAAAACAATTCCACGTGTTTCTGTACTTCCTCTAAGAAGAAAGGACAGTAACAGAAGATCTGTGCTTTCAGGCTTGATCGCCGTTCAAATGACAGCGTTGGTTTCCCCAAAAGGGTATGTAAAGTGATGTAGATTTTACACTCATCTATAATCCAAACCATTCTATTTATTCTAACGTAAATTACATGCCAGTGTTTTATCTTTTTATATACCGATTTGTTTTTGCATATTTAACTGGGAATGTTTTCATGTTCGCTGATTGGATGTTTTAGCCGCAATGCACGTTGGGGTATGGTATTAGTTCGATATGATATCCGGAAAAAAATTCAGAGCTTAGGATGGCCGAAGACACTACACTACCCATAATCCCCAGCTATCATTTGAGACTACAGTTCCATTGACAAACCCTGTGATTAATCTTCAAGCTCTGGGATTGGATGTTGGAGTGGCAGTGCGCCAAGGTTACGCCGAGCGTCAAGCTCTTTGAAATGGAATGAAACCACGGCAGACTATTCAAAACTGGACCTGAACGCCCCCCCCCCAGAAATACACATGCTGGCTATTGTGTTTCGCAACATGTTCTCTATGGCACGTCTCTACTGGGAATTTTAGTTTTAAAAGACGTTTTCTTTTTTCACAAAATTAGAAGTTGACAGTATTAAACTGTGTACAGCCCTGGAGGTTTAGGGGATAGGAAACACATTGGTGTGTACACATTTAAAACATATAATTACTAAATGAGTGAAAATCGCTTGTATCCATAATGGGCAGCATTAATATATACCCACATGACAGCTCATTGTTACGTTGTAATTCTACTCCACGACAATTCAGAGGTTAACCTGGTATTTTTACTCCACTACATTTATTTTAGTTACTTTGCAGATCAGACTTTAGTTACACCTGAGTAAAATACAGGTACTGTAAAGGTTATTGTCAACAATCAGGAGAGATATTTGATAGTTGGTGCTTGAGAAGACTAAATATTTATCTGCAGATCTCTATAAAGTATATTCATTAATCGTTATACTAATAGTTAATTAAAGACTGTATATAATGGCTATTTTGCACATGCCTTTCAAGATTTCAAGATTTTCTAAGGTTTATTGACATATCATATACACACAAAGGCTGTAGTTATGCATTGAATGAAAAACTTGGTTCGCAGGTTCCTCAACAGTTCATTACAAGACATCTATCAATATGTGTGTATACCTCCACCATTAAACTGTCATATTCTGCACATTTCTTATACTATCTACATACATCTTATAAGAGTATAATACAGGACTGTCTCAGAAAATTAGAATATTGTGATAAAGTTCTTTATTTTCTGTAATGCAATTAAAAAAACAAAAATGTCATACATTCTGGATTCATTACAAATCAACTGAAATATTGCAAGCCTTTTATTATTTTAATATTGCTGATTATGGCATACAGCTTAAGAAAACTCAAAAATCCTATTTCAAAAAATTAGAATAGTTCCTCAGACCAAGTAAAAAAAAAAGATTTATAACAGCAAAACACAATCAAACATTTGAAAATGTCCATTAATGCACTAAGTACTTGGTTGGGAATCCTTTTGCACGGATTACTGCATCAATGCGGCGTGGCATGGAGGCAATCAGCCTGTGGCATTGCTGAGGTGTTATGGATGCCCAGGATGCTTCAATAGCGGCCTTTAGCTCATTAGCATTGTTGGGTCTGGTGTCTTTCAGCTTCTTCTTCACAATACCCCACATATTCTCTATGGGGTTCAGGTCAGGGGAATTTGCAGGCCAATCGAGGACAGTAATGCCATGGTCAGTACACCAGTTACTGGTGGTTTTGGCACTGTGGGCAGGTGCCAGATCATGCTGGAAAATGAATTCCTCATCTCCATAGAGCTTTTCAGCAGACGGAAGCATGTAGTGCTCTAAAATCTCTTGGTACACAGCTGCATTTACTCTGGGCTTGATGAAACACAGTGGACCAACACCAGCAGCTGACATGGCTCCCCAAACCATCGCTGACTGTGGGAACTTCACACTGGATTTCAAGCAACTTGGATTTTGCTCCTCTCCAGCCTTTCTCCAGACTCTGGCTCCTTGACTTCCAAATGAAATACAAAACTTGCTTTCGTCTGAAAAGAGGACTTTGGACCACTGTGCAACTGTCCAGTGCTTCTTTTCCTTAGCCCAAGTCAGACGCCTCTTCCGTTGTCTTGAGTTCAGAAGTGGCTTGACCATGGGAATACGGCTATTGTAGCCCATTTCCCGGATACGTCTGTGAACAGTGACTTTTGATACCTGGACTCCAGCTTCAGTCCACTGTCTTTGAAGCTCCCCCAAATTCTGGAAGCGACTCTTCTTCACAATGCTGTTAAGGCTGCGGTCATCTCTCTTGGTTGTGCAGCGTTTCCTGCCACATTTCCCCCTTCCAACAGACTTTTTGTGGATGTGCTTTGAAACTGCACTCTGTGAACAGCTTGCTCTTTGAGAAATTTCTTTTTGTGTCTTACCCTCCTGATGGAGGGTGTCAATGACGGTCCTCTGGACAGCAGTCAGATCAGCAGTCTTCCCCATACTTGTGATTTAGTTTACTGAACCAAGCTGAGTGTTTTTCAAGGCTCAGGAAACCCTTGCAGGTGTTTCGAGTTAATTAGACGATTCAAGTGATTCGTTGAACACCCTACTAGTATACTTTTTCATGATATTCTAATATTTAGAGATAGGATATTTGAGTTTTCTTAAGCTGTATGCCATAATCAGCAATATTAAAATAATAAAAGGCTTGCAATATTTCAGTTGATTTGTAATGAATCCAGAATGTATGACATTTTTGTTTTTTTAATTGCATTACAGAAAATAAAGAACTTTATCACAATATTCTAATTTTCTGAGACAGTCCTGTACATATGTATAATATCAGTTAAAATAAGTGCTTCAACATAGTTAACATTGCTGGAGGTATACACACATATTGATAGATGTCTTGTAATGCACTGTTGAGGAACCTGCGACCCAAGTTTTTCATTCATTGCATAACTACACTGTAGTTGTGTAGGCCTATATGATATGTCAATAAACCTTAGAGAATCTTGAAATCTTGAAAGGGATGTGCAAAATAGTCATTATATACAGTCTTTAATGAACTATTAGTAGAGAATAACGAGTAATGAATATACTTTATAGGGATCCTATTAATATCTAATAATAAAAATAATTTCACATCGCATAAACACCATTTCCCAACGTGCATTGCGGCTAAACCACCCAATCACTGAGCTGAGGATTTGTTTATGACGATGTGATGTGAGATGTGAGACTGGAATTGCACAGGGGAAAATAATGTATCTATGTCACAATTTTAGATGCAGATACTTTGCGCTGTGGACCAACACTATACATTGACGGGGAAGAGGGTAGCAATAAAGATAACGCCATTAAACAGTTACACAACATAACAGAAATAATATCGATAGCAGCGTCCCTAGCAACCACCTTGGTAACAATGAAAACGTTGAATGGACACAATTTCCTGAAGTAATCTTCGTAATAACTAGCAAACTAAAGATCATGTACATCCACTGCACACATAATCTGAAATAACAACTCATATTTCTCGCATCAAATGACATCAAAACACATTTTAATGGCCAAACTAACTTTAAAATAGGCATTTTCCACCGAGAATAAAACGAAGTTCGGCCATGTTTTTTTTTTCTGCAGGGAGAAATGTGAAGATCACGTGACATAGACGCCAGCCATTGGAAATGAATGGTGAAAGAAAACGTAGGGATTTTACAATTTCAGAGGCGTTTTTGTAGAAATACTACGTCCCAAGTTGTGGACCAACGTAGTTATTACATGTTTAGATGTGAGACTGGGTTGGAACTGCATAAAGAAAAGATTTTATAAATGCAATAACGGCGTGTACCTACCAATACATGCTTAACAACCATTTTATAGTCCTAAATTATCAACGCTAAAAACTCATTACATTTAAAATATATGAACACTTCCACTGTGCTTAACATAATGCAACCTTAGAGCAGAGAAGCAGATGGTTTCTTTAGTTCCAAAGTTGCAACCGGAACTACATGAACATCGCATTATTGTACCTGGACAATGTTTAGATTTCCTATCTGAATTTGTATTTTGATTGCCAAGTAACAAAAAGCTATAACTAACTAGTGGAGCACGATGGACTGTTGCATTACATGTTACTTGTTAGACCCTTTTATCCAAAGTGACTTACATACTCAATACTGTGGACAATCCCTACAGGAGCAATTTGGGGTGAAGCGTCTTGCCCAGGGACAGAACGACATGTTGACTGCAGTGGGGTTTGAACCTGTGCTCCCCTGATCCGAACACCAACGCACTAGTCCACTGCGCCACACGGCTCCTTGCATGACATAAACGACATACAAGGATCAGACAGAGATAAACAGAAAATCATGGACTTAATACAACCTGAAAGAGGTGCAGGTGTACAGGGGGGTGGGGGCTGCAGGGTTGATGGGGAACAGGTGAAACTAAGGTCAGGACAGATGGACAAACATGTGGGAAAACACAAGGGGTAAAAACAGATAGGAATTGGAAAATAAACTTTAAAATACAAATAAACTTAAAACCAGGATCATAACAGCATATCTTTTTTATATAATGTCTACTGGACAAATAAATGTGCCTAGACCTGGAGTGTTCAAATTGCATTGTGTCCATACAGGGTACTAACTTAAATGTCACAAAAACGTTTTGCTGTCAATACTAGATAATTACTTTAAAATCATTATTTCACCTCACACAGAGGGTCTAGCTTAACTTGGGTTTCTAAGCCAAAGCTCATTTCATGGACCAAATCAGTAATCCATCTATGACAATGTTCCTCTAGTAAAGCTCTGCCCTATCCCTCTTTACGGCAGTCATCCCTTCAGGCCTTTGCCTAAATTCGAATGTGTTTTAGTCAGTTTGCCTAGTTAAGGGTTAAAGTGTATTTCAACATGAGCAGGGCCAGAAGCGTTGATAAAAGTGAAGAACAGACTTATGGATATACTTGTGGATACTTGTGGATCCTCACTGAACATGCTAAAACCTGCTGCATAAATGTATGAGCGAGCATCATCTATATTCATTACAGAGTTATAGTGTTTGGCTGGCTGACAACATTGCATTTATATCTTTTTCCTGAAGTGTTTTATCCCATGTTACTCACAATGAATATGGATTGTTGTAATAAATTGCATTTTCATGTAAATGAGCAGTGTAGTGGGTTACAGGTGGAAAGCCAATTGGACTGTCTACACTTCAGTGTGTGCACACCTGGCACATTAAGATGTTTTCAATGAAAGGGGCCAAACTATATGAAATATTCATGTTTTTAACAACACTTTGTCAGTGTCAATTTGTCGAGATTCTGACATTACCACCACTGTGGCCTGCTTTACAATATCATTATGGAGTTTGCTTTACATTAATTATCAAAAGGCAGGGATGCTTCAAAAAATGTAATCCTTTACAATGACTAGTTACCTATGAATAAAAACAAATAAGTGACTGAATATAAAAAGAAATGCAACCTTATTACCTACGTTACTTTTGGATTAAATGTATATCAAATGCAATGACAATAAATGAATGACAAAATAAATACCAATAACATGTTTTATACTTAAGTGTATTATGTAAGACAACAGAACAAAGTGAACTATATTTAGATATATAGTATGAAAATGATTTTATTTATGGGAAAACCTGCCTTTCATGAAGCATATTCAGGCAGCAGCTTATACACCAACAACACTTGTTTTTGAAAACATAATTTAAAAAGAAAGTACTGAGAAAAATACTGGAGAGGAAGATGTTTAATGAAGAAATATGTGAGCTCATTATACCCTATTGTCCTACTAGGGCAGGGATCACCAACTACATTTGTCCAAGGGCCAACATGTATCCAATAGACACTATCGCGGGCCAGCGGGGGGGGGGACTGCATTCTCCTACTGTAAACCTTTCCTTAGAATATGGTATGAATTGTAAGGTGTCCTTGGGTGCTTTGAAAGGCGCCCCTAAATAGAATGAATTATCATTATTATTTATTATCTGAAACGATGTAATAACTTTTAAAACTGTTTCCAGTCACTTGCCCCATGCATTCAGCAGCAGCAGGCCATTCACTTTGATCCGTTATAAATGTCATCATTACGACAATAAAGAAATGCTACATCAACGTTATCTTGCACATTTTTATCTAACCATCTCCGTTTCTAACTTTCAATATATTTTAAAAGAGATCTCTCTCTCTCTCATCTGCGTGCGGGGGCGGGGCCTCACAGACACGCTGCATCTCTCTCTCGCTCACAGACACGCTGCAGCGCCGTGCAGTGTTCACACAGTTCTGCCGGTAATGAATATTACATTTTGTGAGAAACTTTCCCACCAATAATTCCAATAAGTATTCCAAAATGTATTCACTTCAAGTTTTGCGCACAAAGCAGACTCTTCACAACGAAGGATCACTTCTTCTTCTTCTTCTTCTTCTTCTTCTTCTTCTTCTTCTTCTTCTTCTTCTTCTTCTTCTTCTTCTTCTTCTTCTTCTTCTTCTTCTTCTTCTTCTTCTTCAAGGAAGGGAAGGGAAGGTTTCGCAGTACGCAGTCTACTGTCCCGCAGCTGCTGCCTCTCTGTTGGACTCCAGTACTGCACCTTACTCACGAGACGTTGTAAAAAAAAAATGGGTGGGGGGCGAATGCAGTAACCACTCCGCCACCGCCACAGTCACCCCGTCGTGCAGGCCGGATGAGAATGTCTGGCGGGCCGGATGTGGCCCGCGGGCCGCCAGTTGGTGGTCACTGTACTAGGGCATTGCATTCCAAGAATGCAGGGTTGTTGGTTGTTCCTAGAGTCTCTAAAAGTACAATGGGAGCCAGAGCCTTTTCTTATCAAGCTCCACATTTGTGGAATCAGCTTCCAGTTTGCGTTCGGGCGGCAGACACACTATCCGTTGTTAAGAGTGCGCTTAAGACCTTCCTTTTTGATAAAGCTTATAATGATAAAATAAAATAATCTAATAAGAGTGCATTGACGTAGATATGTTGTGCCTCTTCCCCTATACATTTTAGTTCTTACTCTTTCACTTAAATCCTAAAAACTTTGATCTTATATTTAAAACTTTATCCAAAACCTTTCCCCTCTCTGACCTCTCGAGGTTTTATTAGAGGGTAACAGGTTGCAGAGAAGGCCTAGCCTGGCCCGGGAGTGTGGAACGTAGCCAGACCTACTCCTTACCTCTAACCAATTCCAATTAAGGTTCTAGTGGGGACCTTTTCCCTGCGTGTGCCTCTCCACCTCTGTTTCCTACTTCTTACTTGCTACCCTTTCCCTCAACCTATCCTAAGGGAGTGCATGTATGTAGACACGTTAGTTTAGCTGCTATAGGCTTGGACTGTTGAGGGGGGCACCTTACTCCGTCTTTCTGTCTGTTTGTACCTGTGTACTCTCATGTTCCGATTAACTCAGCTTCCCCCAAATCTCTTTTTTGTGTCCATATATACGCCGGGATCCTGAGTCGAGGCTAATCCTGTTGCTGTGGTCGTGTGTCCTGGATCCTCTATCCTGAGCACTGGATCTGAGTCCTGGACTTTGAGTCGTGGCTGAACCTATCTCTGCGGTCCTGCCAGACTCTCACCATACTACTTCACTGATGGCTCCCACAGGATTGCTGACATCCTCGTGGATTCATCTTCTTATTATAGACACATGCATTTCCAAACATTTGGACTACCTATGTTGTAAATGTATTATCTTTTCGATTTACACACGGCATCTATTGCACGACTGTCCGTCCTGGGAGAGGGATCCCTCCTCTGTTGCTCTCCCTGAGGTTTCTCCCATTTTTCCCTTTAAACTGTGGGTTTTCTACGGAAGTTTTTCCTTGTACGATGTGAGGGTCTAAGGACAGAGGGTGTCGTATTGTCATACTGCTATTCTGTACAAACTTTGAAGACCACTGAGACAAATGTAACATTTGTGATATTGGGCTATATAAATAAACATTGATTGATTGATTGATTGGGTCAAAGGTGGAGATTATATAAAATATGTTTTTATGTGGATTTTAAAGTCAGATACCTGATTAAATACAGCTAATTCGAACCCACCTTGTGTTTGCGAGTTGCAACACTTGCAAACCAAATCTTCAAATCCAAATCTTCCTGTGGTGCTGCGTCAAAACAATAACCAAATGTAAGACTTTGTGCAAGTAATCCAATCCAAAGGGAGCACTTATGTGTGTTAATCTTTAGGAACCAATAAACAGGAACTATTTTTGTTATAGAATACAGGTTCTTGGAACTTTGGATTTGGTTAACATGGAACCGGGTTGCACTTCCCAACCCTAAATAGCACCAGCTTTATTTCTGAATTGTTCTAAGATTAATGAAAAGCTATGATAACGTTTTTTTCTGTGTCACTCAGCTAGATGTGTGCATGGCTCCTGAACTAGTGAGGTTAGATTTTCGGAAGCACTTTACGTTCATTATTAATAAAGCTTTGTTATTTTGCCATTACTGTTAAAGATGTCATCTTTTTTATTCAGAGAAGGTTTTCTGAGGATAAACGTAGAGGCCCAGCCTCTGTTTTATTCCTCACAACCCTAACCCTCTGAATGGCAGAGTCTGCATCAGATTATGTTATTTCTTATCATACTATCCATTTAGTTCACATAAAATCAGAAACCAATCAGGGAAATTGAGAAAAAATGATACCCAAAACATAGAAACTAGAAAGAGTATGGCTATGTATCTTATCTCAGGATATAAAACATTGCATCAGCGTAATCACATAATCATTCATTATAATTCATTAAATGAACAACAATTTGTGGAATACTCTTGTTTTTTTTCGAGTGTAAATAATGGAGCTGGAGGAGTTGAAGAATTAGCTTAGCTAAGCATAAAGTCTAAAAGCCGGGGAAACTGCAAGGTTGGTTTGTTGTGTTTGAAGGTGTTTTGTGCAGATATCTTTTAAATGTTAGTGATCATCTGACTGCTCATGATCATGTGTCCTGATTTGTTGGACTGTGATGTGAGGATTCCACCATGGGGGCCACAATGCTCCATGCTTCCACTGCATGGAACTGATAGTCAGCTTTAGAATTTTTCTTCCACACTTGCCCCTGCTAACATCTCAGTAAATTAGCTAGTAGATCATTTTAATTCAAAAATTAAAAATGTTATAGATGCCATTGCTCCAACTAAGGTAAAGGAAGTGTCTGGCAAGAAAATATCTCCATGGAGAAAGGCCATGACCGTGAAAACAGAAAAAAGAGAGTGTCGAAAAGCTGAACGTAGGTGGCGAAAAACAAATCTCCAGGTTCACTTTGAAATCTATAAAGAGAGACTCGGCATTTATAATTTGGAATTGAAAAACGCACGACAATCGTTCTTCTCTGACATCATTACCAAAAACAAAAACAACGCACGTGCCTTGTTTGCTACCGTCGACAGACTAACTAACCCCCCAGTGTCAGTAGCCTCTGTATTTCTATCCACCAGGGCGTGCAATGATTTTGCCTCCTTTTTCACTGACAAAATTCAGAAAATCAGACAAGCAGTCAGTGCCTCTGCATCAGGAACAGCAAATGTGTTGTCTCTGTGTCCACCTAATATCAATTCAAACACCATGACACAATTCCATCAGATTAATGATAAAAACCTAGAGGACATTATACAACTTCTGAAATCCTCCTCCTGCTGCCTTGATATTATTCCAACGGGATTTTTCAAAGATGTTTTGCCTTGCATGGCCTCAGATCTACTTCATATAGTAAACAAATCTCATCACTCAGGTATTTTTCCACAGGCCCTGAAAACTGCAGTCATTAAACCGCTCTTAAAAAAGAATAATCTAGATGCTTCAGTAATGAACAATTACAGGCCCATATCAAACCTCCCATTTCTAGGTAAAATCATTGAAAAAGTTGTTTTTCAACAGTTGAGTAATTTTTTGCATTTAAATAACTGTTTCGATGTGTTCCAGTCAGGCTTTCGTCCAAACCACAGCACTGAGACTGCTCTTGTAAAGGTCTTTAATAACATCCACTTAAACACAGACAGTGGCAGAACTTCAGTGTTAGTATTATTAGATCTCAGTGCTGCGTTTGACACTGTTGACCACAGCATATTACTAGACCGACTGGAAAACTGTGTGGGACTTTCTGAAACAGTCCTAAATTGGTTTGAATCCTACTTAAAGGACATAAACAACTTTGTTTCTATAGGTAAATACACATCTGAGTTGACAAATATGACATGTGGAGTTCCTCAAGGCTCCATCTTGGGGCCTCTTCTCTTTAACATCTACATGCTACCACTGGCTCAGATAATGAAAAACAACAAAATAAGTTACCATAGCTATGCAGATGACACACACATTTACATAACAGTTTCACCAGGAGACTATGCTCCAATTCAAACACTGAGTAAGTGCATTGAACAAATCAATGACTGGATGTGTCAGAACTTTCTCCAATTAAACAAAGATAAAACTGAGGTAATGGTTTTTGGAGCCAAGGCAGAACGTATACAAGTTAGCGCTGAGCTTCAGTCTGCAATGTTCAAAACAACAGATGAAGCCAGAAATCTAGGTGTAGTCATGGACTCTGACCTGAGTTTCAACAGTCACGTTAAAACAGTTACTAAATCAGCCTACTATCACCTAAAGAACATATCTAGGATTAAAAGACTAATGTCACAGCAGGATTTGGAAACACTTGTCCATGCTTTTATCTTCAGTAGACTGGACTACTGCAATGGTGTCTTCACAGGTCTCACTAAAAAATCTATTAGGAAGCTGCAGCTGATTCAGAACGCTGCTGCTCGAGTCCTCACTAACACTAAGAAAGTGGACCACATCACTCCTGTTCTGAAGTCTTTACACTGGCTTCCTGTGTGTCAAAGAATAGATTTCAAAATACTGCTGCTGGTTTATAAAGCTTTGAATGGTTTAGGCCCAAAATACATTTCTGATCTACTGCTAAATTATGAACCATCCAGATCTCTCAGGTCTTCAGGGACTGGTCAGCTTTCTGTCCCCAGAGTCAGAACTAAACATGGTAAAGCAGCGTTCAGTTATTATGCTCCAAATATCTGGAACAAACTCCCAGAAACCTGCAGGTCCGCTGCAACTCTGACTACTTTTAAATCCAGGCTGAAGACTTTTCTTTTTTTCGCTGCTTTTAATTGAACTATTCATATCTTAGACTGCACTGTAACCTTTATCCATGTATTTTTTCTTTGAATGTTTATCCATGTATTTCTTCTTTTAATGTTTATTTTATTAGCTTTTCTTTTTAATGACTGATTTTAAATGCCATTTTCTTAATGTCTTTCATTTGTTGTAAAGCACTTTGAATTGCCTTGTGTTCAAAAGTGCTATATAAATAAACTTGCCTTGCCTTGCCTTGCCTTGCCTAGACAACTTACTTCTGGAACAAGGTTATTTTCTCTGCTTTGTTTTCTACTGTAGAATCTTTGAATAAAGGCGGGATTGTCAGCTGAAAGCCATAATGCAAGCACATTAAACTACCGTGACATCATCTTTGACGCAATACTCACTGAATTCTACCATCTGCATTTAGGAATGTGTGTATTTTGTGTTTCAACTACACCTTCTTATATTGACTCAGCTAACTTGGAACCAAATTGGCACCAATAAAAAAAAGAACAGCGGCAATCAAATTAGAAGAAAATACATAAATGTACATGATAGTAACTTACCCATTGATCCTGAATTGTTAAACAATCTTGAGGTGGCATCTTTCCTGTTTTGGAAAAAATCAATAATTAAAATATGAAAACATTTGTGTTTCCCAGTTTTATTTACAGCTTGAATATGTATGAAACACTATAAAGCTACTTTGGGTAACTAAGATATGAGATGTAATGCACTTAAGGAGACAATGTACACAAGGCACAGATAGTGTGGAAAAGATTCAACGGCTTTATTGTCACATGCACACAGGGCCGCCCCACCCTACAGGCCAATCACGCAGGCTGCATGGGGCCCCGCCTTGCGCAGGGGGCCCTGCCCAGAGGGCCTCAGCTGTTGTGCGCAGTTCTCCGCGCACCCCCCGCTGACACACGAGAGTGAGAGGTGACAAGGGGAGCACGTCTGTAACCCGACACCGTTGCAATGAATCGACATCTGACCAATCACGGCTTTGATACGGCCACTAGTGAAGGTTAAAAGATGTCGGTGAAAAGACAGTTTCAGTCCGGCGCAAGCAAGAGGGGAAAAAAACAAAACATGAAAAAACTAGAGCATCACTCGAAGGTGGGTTATTGTATGAGTCAAATGTACAACTTGCGAATGTTGTATAAGTCAAATTGCCAATTGCCATATTAAAACATCAGCTGCAATTCACGACATGAAGAAGGCAGTCTCTGCATAGCATATAGGCTAATGGAGATGCAGTTATTTCTAGCATTCTTTATTTAACATTCATTCAAGTATGTTATGCCTTTTATCTGCTAATGTACAGGAGGCAGAGTGATAAACTGTCTGTCTAGTTGGCTTACATAACAGTTAAGGTTTACAGCCTAAAAAACATGGAGCATTTCTTCCCCTTTTATTCGTCAATTTGCACATTTCATGGTGATGCTCAGCCTCTCCCCTTAACTCCTAACAGTCATCATCATGTCAACCACAACACAGAGAAATACTGAGAGAAATGTGTGTGTAGTTGTTGACACATTGCTGACAGAGGGAACTACATTTGAATACAGATTTAAGAAATATCAGTTTTTGAGCATGTCATAAGCATGTTTTGTCTTGACTATATTACAACTATATTATAATAAAATAATATAGTATTTCTATTATTGAATTGATTATGATTATTATTAGTAGAAGTAGTTTATTTGCATTAATTATATTGTAATATTTTTGAGGCTAGTATTTGGCAGGAAATGCAGACGCATACTGAACGACATACATGCACATTTACCATTTACCTCACTGCAGTGTTGTAGTCAAGTCACCAATTCACAAGTCCAAGTCACTCTCGAGTCACCACTCTTCGAGTCCAAGTCCGAGTCACCAAGGGAGAGTCGTAGTCAAGTCCAAGTCCGAGTCACCCAAGGAGTGTCCGAGTCGAGTCCGAGTCATCATTACCTGTGTTCGATTCCGAGTCCAAGTCTGAGTCACCTAAGAAGAGTCCAAGTCAAGTCCGTGTCACAAGTCTTCATATATTAATCTTCGTGGATATATGTGTTGAAATGTAGCTGCTCCTTTACATTGCTTTTATCCTGTCATGTTATACTAATCTGTCTATTGAACTGCTGTGAAGCGAGTTTGACTACAATTCTTGTAATAGGTGCTATACAAATATAAAGATTATTACTAATATTAATATTATTATTATATATAAATTAACTATATTTAAAATGAGTTACCTTTTAGAGAAGTGATTATATTTGTATGCCAATATTTTCCTATGGTAAAGTTTTCGTTTTGCACTTTTATTTTTGATAGTAATAAGATCGTGACTCTTATTTTGAAGGAACTTTTACCAGTTAAATTGGTTTACTGATAAAGATTTAGCCCCAGAAAGCACATGGCTACTTAGCATGCAAAATGACTTCATTCTGCATGTTAAGTAGCCATGTGCTTTCGTGTTATCAGCTGAATCTTTATTTATTGATTAGATCACCTGATGATAGTGTTCAAGACAGCCTATATGTCTGAACTCGATCCTCAGAGTAATGTGTTACAGAGCCTTCTCTTCAATATTGTTTCAACATAACGAGCATTTTGCGCTGCTCTTTTCCAATGTGGAAGCAGAATGTGTGAAAGCATACGGCACGATGCGGGGTGTGTCTGTAGACATCTTTAGACTGGAATAGCGGGGCCCAGTACGTGAACTCGCCTCGCAGGTGCACACGCCAGGATAGAGGACATCAGACTCCAGAGAAAATGTGCTCGAGTCCGAGTCCAAGTCAGAGCGTCAATGTACAAGTCGAGTCCGAGTCATCGTTGGGGGAAACATTTACAAGTCCGAGTCCAAGTCGGCGTACGCGATAAATCACGAGTCCTAGTGCAAGTCATTGTGCGCGAGAATTCACAAGTCCAAGTCCGAGTCGCGTCAATCAGTGCGCGAGTCCGAGTCGAGTCACGAGTCCCGAAAATCGGCACTCGAGTCCGACTCGAGTCCGAGTCCAGGACTTGAGTACTCCATCTCTGCCTCACTGTATAAAAAAGTAACTGTATAACAAATTATATTTGCAAAGTAGCCTACTTTGTTTTCAAAAAAATTTGTTCCACTCCTGTCGGTAGGGGGGAGGCCTCATCTCACAATGTCGCTTGGGGCCCCAAGTTGGCCAGGGGCGGCCCTGCATGCACAATAGCAACAGTGCAGTTGTTGGCATCAAAAGTCAAGTCAAACAATGTTTTAAAATAGTGCAAGCAAAAAAATGGTGAAAGCAAAATGCAAGAATAAGAGGCATTATTGGGTTATTTCAACCCAGTCTCACTGCAATTTGTGTTATAGTCACGACATTTAATCTATTGATTCGTGTTCACCAACACGATTTCCTCCTTTTTTTCCTGTCACACAGAAAGATTTTTGAAAGCAATGTATTTCTATTTGTAGTATGTTTCGTGTCTGCAACACGTCTTTTTGTCCAGTCGGGTCTTGGAAGACCGGAAGCTGTGGGGTTCATAAAAACATGTTCTTACACAATATCAAGCCACGATTATTGTTTTTATTTTAAATCCTATAATGTCGGACTTTTTTTGCCGTCCGTGAGGAAAAGAAATGGGGCTCAGAGCCTCAGAATACTGAAATTTGTATTTTTAAAATCTTTTTTCCTTCTAATTTGTTATTATTTTCCAAATAGCACACTGTTATTTACTCAACAATAACACACAATTATTCTTGTTCTTATTTATTTGTTTGATTCTATAATGTCGGGCTTTTTTGCCATCCGTCAGGAACTGAATTTCAAAATAAAGTCACCGGAAACAGACGCAGGCGATACACACCCACTGAACTGATTACCCAAGACCCTCAGCTATGGTTGAAGCTCGGTGATTGGATGTTTTAACCGCAATGCACGTTGGGATATGATGTTAATACGATATGAAATAACTATCAACAGAATTGAGTTGCCAGGCAACAGCTTTGGGGGAACACAGTATTTCCGGTCTCGAAGTTTGCATAGTAATCTGCAGTACTCATCAACTAAAAACATCAGTTTATCCTTGTTAATTACACAAAATTGATTTGTTTAAATTGTGTACAATGCTTTTGTGTTTTCCCCCTTCGATTCGAAGAAACAAATAGTTTTTTCGGAGTTTAGGATGGCCAAAGACACTACACTACCCATAATCCTCAGCTATCATTTGGGACCAGGGCCATATCCAGGATTTCCTAAATACCGAGGTCCAAACATGCTAGGGGGGTTCGGAGATTTTTGGGATTTTCATGAACTAGTTAGGTGCTTTTTAAGTCCTGTGGGGGGTCACAAATTGGATAATATATTGATTTCAAACCATGTCAGTGGGCTGCAGCATCAATTATTTTGAATCAGTTAATTGTTACTATTAATGATCTGGACAAGAGGCTAACATGATCACAAAACATTGTCAACATTCATTTTCCATGTCTCTCTCCTTTCCATAACCTGCAGCCTCTCTTCCATCTTCTTTAGTCTCTCTGTCTTCTTCCTGTTCATTACTCTCTCGTCCTCTACTCTTTCTCTTTGTTCAATCTCTCCCTCGTTGTTCACTTGTTGCTCCTCCTCACTTGTCGCTCCTGCCAGTGAATTAAAAGAAATTCAGCAATTTAGTTAATTTCACTTGTTTGTTCGCATTCTTTTTTTTAAAATCTGTTGTGTTTGATTCTCAAAAGAGAACAAAGATGTAAGCAAATTGTGTTTTATACAATTGTATGTTATTATCAAAACGGCCATAGATGTATGTTGTTTTAAAAGTATGCCTATTGTCTATATTGTAAATGAAGACTATTGTTATAGATAAATAGATAGATAGATGGATAGATACAATATATACATAGAGGGATAGATAGATCGATAGATGGATATATAGATAGAGAGAGAGAGAGAGAGAGAGAGAGAGAGAGAGAGAGATAGATAGATAGATAGAGAGTGATATATAGATAGAGATGGATAGATGGGGTTATTAAGCCTACATTCTTTTGTGTGACTGTACCTGCAGTTCCTCCCTGACTTCCATCACTTTCTCTCTCTTTCTCTCTGCCTGTCCTGTCTCTTCCTTACCAAAGCTGAGCTTCGACTGACATAGTCTTTTCATTATATCTGAGTCAGTGTAAAAATAAAACAATACAATGTTATATCTTCAATGTTTTACTCAAATTGAAATGAAAGAAAAGCATTACAACGTTTGTTAAAAGGTAATCCTTCTGACATTGGATGAATGTAATTAACTTTAGCTCTCTAGCTAGTTTATTCACGCAATTTAAACCAAAGTATAGCCTATAGCTGCAATATAAGTTAGTGTGCATGTTGTCGGACGTCCACTAACTAACGTAGAGCGTTCACACAGGATCTGCTGGTCATATGATGTCCTGATGAACAGAAACACAAGCAGCCCGCTGGACTCAGATCTCTAGATACCACATCACTCCTCCGCTTCTCCGATACAAGTCCGGGCTGCGGTGGTTTGTTGATACGGTTGATACATGTCGTCTTCTTCTGTTTGCTTTAATCGAGGCTACTTAGTTATGCAGCGCCCCCATCGGCAGTAAATGGATGTTCTACAAAATACCCCGTTTAGTGCAATTATTCCACAAGTTTTGTTATATACACAGCTCGGAAAATATTACCGAGGTCCGGACCTCGGTGACCTCAATGGTGGAGACGGCCCTGTTTTGGACTACAGTCCCTTTGCTTGACAAACCCCGTGATTAATCAAGCTCTGTGATTGGATGTTGGAGTGCCAGTGTGCCAAGGTTACGCCGAGCGCCAAACAGCTCTATGAAATGGAATGGAACCACGGCAGACTATCCAAAACTAGACTCAAACGATTGTCAAGGGCCAACAATCAGGCAAGATATTTGATAGTTGGTGCTTGAAAAGAATAAACATTTATCTGCAGTCCCTTATAAAGCATATACATTACTCGTTATTCTCTACTAATAGTTAATTAAAGACTGTATATAATGATTATTTTGCACATCCCTTTCAAGATTTTCTAAGGTGTATTGACATATCATATACACAACTACGGTGTAGTTATGCAGTTAATGAAAAACTTGGGTCGCAGGTTCCTCAACAGTGCATTACAAGACATCTTGTTACGGTTGAGCAGTGCGGACCCAAGTGCAGACAGACAGAGGGAGGACCCAAGTGCAGACAGATGATTGTTTAACAACAAAAACACCTTTATTCAAGGCAACAGGATCAACAAAAAACCAGACAGGAACCCTATCTCCATCTAAGCACAAAAAGGAACCCACAAAACCCCAACAGAAAACAAGAACTTAAATACACACATGGCCAATCAAGACACAGCTGGGGAGGGGAGGGAAAACACAAAGACACAGGTGAACAGAATCAGGTAATCACACAGGAGGGAAAACACAGACAGGAAACAAATACACACATGACAGACAGGGGGTGAACATCCTTGAAGGAAAAACAGGAAGCCGACAGTCCTAGACAATTCCAAAAATAAGAAATTAAATAAACAGATCCTAACATAATCCCCCCTCAAGGGACGGATCCCAGACATCCCTAAAAAGTCAAAAAAGTCAAGAAGGGCGGATGGAGGGGGTCGGAGGAGGGATCGGGCGGGTGGCCTGGGGCACGGCAGAGGTCGAGAAGGGGGACTCAGGCGGACGGCCCTGGGGCAAAGCAGAGTTCACAAAGGGGCGAAGACTACAGTGAACTCAGGGGGCCGGGCATGAGGGTGAAGGCAGCGGCTGGAAGAGTCAGGGGGCCGGGCCCGAGAGCGAGGGCTGCGGCCGGGAAAGTCAGGGGGCCGGGCTCGAGGGCGAGGACCGCGGCACTCAGGGGGCCGGGTTCGAGGGCGAAGGCCGTGGCTGGGGAACTCAGGGGGCCGGGCCCAAGGACGGGCAGGAGCTGGTGGAACCAAGCCCCCAGGAAGTGCGCCGGACTCAGATGAAAATATTCGTGCTGGCCAAACGGCGGTACTACACTTCCGTTTGGTTTCCAGGCCCGGAAACACCTTTTCCCATTGACTTACATGGGGAAAGAGTGGTCTGTAAATCGTTGGATAATTTTTTTTAAACTAAATAAACTACCCAGTATGAACACTGTGAGGGAATAATTTTGTCTTTACTTAAGATATTTGACCTTTCGGCCTGTTGACGTTTACGACGAAGCCGAAGTCTGTTATCTGTCTTAAGGAATGGGAAGTTTCACCTATTGCTGACATTATGAGTTTTGTAACCGGTCAACTCTCGGTCACAAGAGCCATAAAGTCAAATAAGTGATTCAGTGCCTCCAGGTGGTCACGTACACCTTCCCCCCCAATATGTGGGTTGACTCTGAGTGAAGCGAATTAAAAGGTCTACCAAGATGAGAAGGGATTCAGAATTGACATGGCAACCCACCTGGGCAGGCAGAACTTTCTGCTGCTGTGACTTGTGATGTGAATTCTCCGGCCGATGCTTGTAATAAACTGCCAGTGTTTCACATCAGAACTCCTGCTCGTCCCGTGTCTCTCTGAGTCCTGACTCTCCATTGCTACAGAAGTTTCCCTTACATTACTCCAGAGGCAGAAAAAGTCTCTACGTTATCTTTTGGAAGAACCAGAGAAAAGGGTGAAAATGGATAAAATATATCCGAAAATAGTGTCTCTTAAGGCAGGTAGAGTCCCCTGACAACTCCCTTTACATTCCTCCAGAGGCAGAAAAAGTCTAAGTTAACTTTTGGAAGAACCAGAAAAAAGGGGTGAAAATGGATAAATTGTACCCCAAAATAGTGTCTCTTAAGGCGGGTAAAAGTTATGTGAATATGGGGTGACGTATATGGACACTTGAGCACCAGCAAGACCCCCACCTCCATAACCTTGTGCACCAGGTGAACCTGTGTACCCACACTTAAGCACTCCCCCACGGACTACACCAAGAGGGAACACCGGTCAGAAGTGCGTGCCCCTGGTAATACTGAATAACAAAAATGCCATTAAAACTGCTATGCATTGAGGATTTTAGTCCGAGATGAGTGCTTATCTGCGGGTATCTTGTGTCAGCTTCGTGGACCCCAAGTTCAAAGGAAATGTCCATGATATTGACAAACATATTTATATACAGAATGATGATTATTTTACCCTCAGACACATGCATAGAGCACCCCCAAGTGTTGGTTTACAGTTGGTAAAATGTGTCCTGCCGGTGGCAGGGACTTTGCATTATAAGTTGACGTCACATTTCCATTGCGCGGACATTTGTACATTTGAAGGACAAATCCCATGTTAACTCTGTCCATAATGCAGACCTTTTCCTTACAAACACTTGTATAGCCCTTATTAAAAACATTCGTTCCTCAAGTTGTAAAAATGTGCTAATAACGTTATTCTGAGAGTTATTGCCCTCTGCATTATCCTGGCTGTTTTGAGTTTTCCTTCTTTTAAAACAAACTCAGATATCTCCTCCAACACGGTTTCAACATAAACTGTACCGAAAATAAATACCTCACAATGTCTATCTAATTATGAACACGGAACACATTTATGGTGGTAACAAAATGTAACAAAGTAACACATTTACCAACACTACACATTTTCTACGCCACTGCATACTTACATTTAAATGTGTTCCGCGTCGGTTCAGTCATTCTCTGCAAGGGTTTTTGAAATTGGTCCGTGCGCAAAGCATTGTGGGGATTTTAAGGACGCGAAGTCTACCCATGTGCAGCCTCAACATTTCCCCCAAACAAAGGACGCGGCCTCGGTGGAATTCCAAGTATGCTGGAGATTGGAACAGTACTTCGGCGGCACTCGATGACGTAGCATCCTTGAAATATTGGCTTGGAAGCCAGTATCCTCGAGATTGAGAAACGGCCACATACAGGAAACAAATACACACATTACAGACAGGGGGTGAACATCCTTGAATGAAAAACAGGAAGCCGACAGTCCTAGACAATTCCAAAATAAAACATAACATAAACAGATCCTAACACATCTATCAATATGTGTGTATACTTCCACCATTAAACTGTCATATTCTGCCCATTAATTATACTATCTACATACATAAGAGTATAATTAATATGTATAATATCAGTTAAAATAAGTGCTTCAACATAGTTAACATTTCAGGAAAGCAATATATTAGACGTTAAGTACTTTATCAGGCTTGCTATTTATCTGTAGATACCCCCAAAGCTTTTTTCTTATTCAAAAGAGGACCTTAACCTAAAGTATTCTTTAATGTTTAAATAAAGCCTTATTAGTGTGTCTGTTTTGCACCTCCTCCTATTAATATCTTTGTACATCCTGCACTAAACTGTTTTATTGTAGAGATCTCTTACAGTATCTTCTTGATATTTTATATTCTATATGTCTATCATGGACCCTCTACTTTCCCCCTATTTTGTATGTACTCTTCAAATCATTAATCAAATATAACATATTCAACAAAAAAATTGAAGAACGTGCTTTAACCACTAGGTGGTGCAGGTTAAAAAACTGTCAAGTTGAAAGTGTTAACGCAACAAATTATACTTTTTATTATTAGTGTAGGACACTTATGTATGTCACAATCTGAAGATGTTTAGTTGTATTCATGTTTTCACATAGTTTTACAGGATATTGCTATATTATTTGACATGTTTTACTTCTACACATTAATATCTGATTTGTAAAACATCACAGACAGAAAGGTATATCCGTCATTTAATGGTAAGCTATTGAAATTCTGAATCCATAGATGTGTCTCCCATCACCCAAACCCCCTGACTATTCTCTCAACTCAGTATTTACAATCTTTAATTAAAAGAAAATCAATAATATCTTTAAAAACTACAGGTCCCTGTCTATCAGCTGTGCACTGCTACCTATCTACCAATTGGATCAAATATAAAAGTCAACCAAATTACTATTGATACTGCAAGGAGACGTATTGTGTGAAGAGAAATGGAAGATGTTGTTTAATTGCTGATATATTTATGATCCACGTCACGTAATCAGTTTTGGTGGCAGTTCTTCCAGTTTGTCCAAAGGTCTTCTCATCAGGGCTCTATACATAGAGAACTACGGCAGATGTGTAATATTGAATGTAGCCGAACCGTGTATTACAATGCCGTTATGTGATGACTTCCAAAGAGAAAAGCAAGCACACTCGGAATAAAGTATTATTATACCCCAACATGCATTGCGGCTAAAACATCCAATCACCGAGCTTAAACCATAGGTGAGGATCTTGGGTAATCAGTTCAGTGGGTGTGAATCGCCTACGTCTGTTTCCGGTGACTTTATTTTGAAATTCAGTTCCTGACGGACGGCAAAAAGCCCGATATTATAGAATTAAACAAATAAATAAAAACATGGATAGTTGTGTGTTATTGTTGAGTAAATAACTGTTTGTTATTTAGAAAAGAATAACAAATTAGAAGGAAACAAATATTTAAAAAATACAGATGTCAGTATTCTGAGGCTCTGAGCCCCATTTATTTTCCTCACGGACGGCAAAAGAAGTCCGAAATTATACGATTTAAAATAAAAACAATAATCGTGGCTTGATATTGAGTAAGAAGATGTTTTTATGAACCCCACAGCTTCCGGTCTTCCATGACCCGACCGGACAAAAAGACGTGGTGCAGGCACGAAACATACTACCAATAGAAATACATTGCTTTTAAAATCGTTCTGTGTGACACGAAAAAAAGGGGAAAATCGTGTTGGTGAACACGAATCAATAGATTAAATGTTGTGACTATAACACGAAATGCCGTGAGACTGGGTTGGTTATTTTGGCTCGACAGCCTTTTAGTATTTTATTCTTTTATATTTTATATTGTTATTGCATATGAGTGATTACAGTCATTGTTGGTGTGGTGGTCTACCAGAGGCCATGGTATAGTGGGCTACACATATGAAGATAGTTTTTACTTTCCCTAAATTATCTGTCAATGACCTGACTTTCCCTCTTGTCCACCATGGGTGTAATTACCACCACAGCCTCTAGGTGCTGCTGTCTCCTATTGTTCTCACTTGCTATTTCAGGCGGAAATACTCTCATTATTTTTCTATTCTTTCCTTTTTTAGCTTGGCCAGCCCATTTTTACTGAACTGCACGGCAGTTGACAACATTGTGTTGTCATGATAATTATGTGATGTTCCTTGAGCTCCTGTGAGCTGTCTGTTATCACTGCTCATACCTGCGATCTTTGTTCAACCAGGAGAAAGAGGCTGACAGACAGGACTGTGTTTTCTACAGACTGTTGCCCTGACTCCAGATGTGAGACGATTAAAGCAGCTGTAAATCATTGTGTGGATGAATCAAACAGACAAAAGCTTCTGCTCCTCACACACTGGTGGGCCCAGTTGGACATCTACTATTGATAGTATGACAGCTCGCTGTGAGTCAAATAAATGTTATTCAAAATATTCTTCTGATGTAAGGGATGGAGCTTGTTTGTGACTCAATAGTTACTGTGTGAGTACTGACAACCTGTTCTGTACTAAGGCTTTGATTTAAGAATCAAAACACCATATTTGTGTGTTGTGGTGTTTAGACTGATATAGTGTACAAGCCCAGGAAACATGAAAAAGCTATCAGGGCATGAGTAGAATATACTGTAGCTTCATCTCTCACTATCTGTCCTACGTGACTTGTTTGAAAAAAATCCCTCAAAGATCTTTCACCCTGAAATGTCAAACTGAAGTCATTTTATATGCAAAACCATTTTCAAAATGATAAGCTTGAAAGCAGTGTGTCAGGCTTGGCATGAAAAGCAGGAGATATGGCTGCTCTGGCAGGGACTCCCTATGTGAACGAGTTCTATAACGCCTGATCAGGCCTGATATACCTGGGAAGTCTTTTATGACACATTTCGGCTCTGTCAACACTGGAGGCCTATTGAAAAAGCTAGCTTTCTAATTCAATGTAAACACCATTTCCCCCTTTTTCTGCCTATCTCAGTCTTCTGTCAGTTATCACTATCTGTCTGAACTAATGGCCTGTGTCCACCAAGTACCTTTTTCTGAGTAGCAACAACCAAATAATGTTTTCTACCGGCCTCTCCAAGCAGTTAATAATATGTGATATTTCAAGTGCTGCTGACGTCGACGGTGCTCCTTAACGACAAACAATCATATAGCGGGACTCTTTATGGTAACCTAGCAAATGGTGAAAAATTAACCTGAGATTGAATTATTAACAGTACATGGCGAGTATAAAGTTGTTAAAGAAGCAGTAGCGCTGAGATTGTAACGCATTAACACATAAAGCCATACAAAGTCATTCAGGGCATATGGGTGACTATTATGTTCTTCATAAGAATAAAAGCAACGTGCTAAAATAAATTGTTATTGTTATGAGAATTCCCCCGGCTGGTTGCAATGGAGAAAAAACAATGTCAAACAAATAAATAGAAGAACAAACAAATAATAAAATCCAAGGGGGACAATGATAGTCTTTCTTACAATGAGATACTCTGTTGGGTTTAGTGTTAATTGCGTTGACTAAAACTATGACGAAATATGTTCGTCAACGACCTTTTTTTCCATGACTAAAACGAGACGATGACGAGACGGCACCGACGGCAGTAAACAATAACTTTAACGAAATCAACATGCAATATCGTTGACGAAAAGTGACGAGACGAAAATGTAGTTTACTAAATAAAACATTTGCCAACATCTCTCTTTAATTTCGTTGACGAAAAATGAGGAGACGAAATATTATCAAAGATAACGTTACATCTGATAGTCCGTTTTTCTCCCAGCAGTTCCATTTCCGGTGCTGCGGCAGGGCAGCAGCTGTGTGTCTGTGCTGGGCGTGGCGGTAGATTTGAATTACACCGGGCCAGTAGCACACTGTGAACTGTCAGGAAGACTCGGGTCTAACTCATGGTCTAACCAGGGCCGCAGGGACGTGTACAGACATTTGGAGGGGGAAATTGTAACTTGTTTTTAATGTAAAAGATACCAAACGATTATTACATAAACTAAATTGAACAGTAATTCACATCTCATAACAAAATAAGCTAAGGCGACTACTTGCATTCGGTGACTTGATTTTAAAAATTAAAACCAGGGACATTTTTTTGTTTTGCGGTCCATATCACATTAAAATATCTAATGTTAGTAACTAGGCTATTAAAGACAAAATGGGGACAATTCTGTTCTAATGTAGTTTGACCATTGTAACTGCTGTAAAGACATACTGATAAAATAGGGCCTCTAACTAATTACCTTAAATAAACTCACTAATTAATGAAACCAGTTCAATATGCATTTATAGCATTCTTTATGAGCGCAGCCAGTAACGGGGTATCTAATTACTCATTTATTTATAACTTAATAACAGAGATGGTCAAACTAAAGTGGTGGGGACATGGCAGAAATCCTCACCCGTGAGAGGGCGATCAAGAAAAGAGAGCGAGCGGCCCTGTTGAGGGTGTTTAGAGATGAAAAGACACAGAAAGACAGAAGCACAATAACAACAAGTAGGCTATATTTAGGTGTTTTTTTGTAAATAACCGATGGTATCAAGAGGAAGTAAAGTCCCCTGGTTTGTCCTTTATACCCTAACTGCCATGACACAACTCAAAATCAAGTTTCCAAAATCCGACACTGAGGTGGTCTTAACGCCCCGGCAGATGACAGCGCTGACAAAGTGTGTTTCCCGCAGCAAGACGCTACAATACTAATTGTGGGTTTATCATGTTGATTCAGCCTAACAGAAAAAAGAAAAACAAAGTCTCGCTCTATCCAGAGGGGCAGGTCATCCAAAAAGGCCAAACGGACCGTTGCCCGGGCAACATTAGCCCGTACCTGTGCACGTCCCTGCAGGGCCGTATCCACCATTGAGTAGTGATGGCGAGATGAAGCCTTATGAAGCTTTGAAGCTTTCCAGCCAATTGGTTCGCAAAAGGGTTCATCTCATGAGGCTTCATCATGGGCTTCATTTGAACACAAAGTGGTCAAAGTGTGTAAAACAGGCAGATTGGACATCTCAACAGTGTGCTCTATCTCATACTTGATTTTTTGAACTTTTTCAACCATGCCAAACATTACGGGGAGGAAACAACTTGGCCCTGTCATACACCAGAGACGTAGGCTATGTGAGTAGAGCCAAACCCCCGCTTTCGAACTCGGACCATAACACTGTTCATCTAATACCTACCTACAAAACGGTTCTCAAGCGTAGTAAACCACAGACCAAGACTGTAAAGGTTTGGACTAGTGACAGCATAGAGTCTCTTAAAGGATGTTTTCTCTCTACTGAGTGGAGTATCTGGAATGAAGTTGCGGAGATGTTTAACCCAGAACTCTGGCCTGAAGGCTCAGTTGTGAGGCGATACTATGAACCACGTAAAGCGGAGGTGATAGGGGCTAGCAGAGCTAGACCTTTTGCTCGTGCGAGGGTACTGAATGGGGCTACGGCTGAGCTGCTTATCTAAACGTTATGCGGGTTGGATCATTTAAGGTAGGATCCGACGTGTAGTGGTGGACAACTTGCGACAAAAATGTGACATTTTATGCTTGCAAGAAACTTTCTTACCAAAGCAGGACTTGGGAAAGTTGAACTCTCTTAATGACAATTTTCACGGGGCTGGTGAGTCCACTACGGACCTATCTCTGGGAATAGTGAGAGGAAGGATAGCAGGGGGCGTGGCTATCCTGTGGCACAAAAAGCTGGACGCTGTCATTAATGTCATCAGGCTTGAAGTTGACTGGTGTTAGAGATGAATTTTGCCTTTACTTAAGATATTTGACCTTTCGGCCTGTTGACGTTTTACGACCAACCCTAAGTCTGTTATCTGTCTTAAGGAGTGGGAAGACATTAATAGTTTTATGACCGGTCAACTCTCGGCCACAGAGCCATTAGAGTCAGATAAGTGATTCAGTGTCTCCAGGTGTTCACAGATATCTTCTTCCCCCAATATGTGGATTTGGCTCTCTGTAAACTGGTTAAAAGGTCTACCAAGAGGAGAGGGTGATTCAGATTTTGACATGGCAATCCACACCGTGCAGTCAGAACCTTTGACTGTGTGACTTGTGATGTGAATTACATCACAAAAGTGTCAGTTTCTTCTCTTACCTATATTTCAGTTTTTGTATTTTCATATTAAGATTGACATGCTCAACATTTCAACTATGTTGTATGAATTAATAATAGTAAATAATTGGTTATTACAAAAATAAACAATAGTTTTGCAAAATATTACAATTTTGTAATGTCCTTGATTTCCATGTGGTGCCATATCTTAGCTAAACAAGGTCTCATGCCTACTTTTTGTCAAAAACTTCAACCCTGTTAAATGTTTTCAAGTAAATTCCTAGTAATTATTTATATTTTGTGCCTGGGGTGGGAAAATGTAAGTCGTCCACTACCAGATGTTATGACCAAACATTTTGGTTTCATTTTTCAAAGATATAAAGACCCAAAAGGCACCCGATTCAGAGAATACTCTAATTCTACATACTGTAAGTACTTAGTTATAATTAAGTACACAAATGACATGACCCATCTCTTCAGAGAGCTAAAGGTGACCTGTGCAGCAACACATTTCAATCAATAATTGTCAATACTAAGAGCTGCTAGATTGAGCTGCTGTAATGGAATATGTAAGGAGAATAAGAACATACCATGTGGTCCAGCTGGAGTTTCATCTGCCTCCTGATCCCTGCCTCAGTCCCTCTTTCTGATACTTCATCTTTATTCCTCACATATATTTCTTCTTCTTCACTAATGTCTACATCTCCTCCTCTTCCTTCTACTTTGACCCTCCTGGTCTCTTCAGTGAACTGAAACAAAAGTTAGGGGGGCAGCTGGGGGGGGCAAGGCTCTACAGTGGGGGGGGGGGGGGGGCAGCTGCCTCCCCTTGCCCCCCCCCCCCCGTAGATCCGCCCCTGAGTGGGTGATATGAATGCTGACATATCAGACAAAGTGTCCTTGTTTGCTAAACATATGCTACAGTTTTGTGATGATAACAATCTTATATTATCAAGCCAAATACCTCTGCCTACAGATAGCTATTCATATATAAGCGAGGCCTGGCATACAACTTCATGGCTGGACCATTGCATAAGCACTGCTAATGCCCATGACATTGTAAGATCAATTGAGATTGTGTATGAGGCATCAATGTCAGATCACATTCCTTTTTTAATGTCACTAGATTATGATAGTCTCCCTGAGATGTCTCAGGAGGTTAAAAATGCCTGTACCACTAAAGTGGATTGGTCCAAGCTCACAAATGAGGATAGGCTATTGTACTATGGGAGAACTGATGTCCTATTGAGTGATGTATATCAACCCAAAGTAGCAACTCTGTGTGTTGATGTGGGTTGTATTGAAAGCTCTCACCGTGAAGACCTCTGTAACATGTATGATTGTATTGTGGGAGCTGTATGGGAGGCCAGTAGACCGTGCTATACCTACTCTAGGAAGAGACACAACGTCAAGCCAGGGTGGAATAAACATGTGGCTGATCAATATGCTGAAGCTAAGAATGCTTTTGGGGCCTGGGTCCAGGCAGGAAGGCCCAGAGAGGGGCCTGTCCTGGATCTCAAAAAGCGTACAAATGCTAGATATACATATGCAGTTTGTTATGTCAACAAACATACAGAAACATTGAGAGCGGATTCTATGGCTGAAAAGCTCCTTCATAATGATGTGACTGGCTTCTGGAAGGAGGTGAGATCTCTGAACAGGGCCAGTACGTCATTACCGTGTACCATAGAGCGAGTATCTGGAGCTGATAACATAGCTGAGTTGTGGAGGCAACATTACTCTACTATACTTAATTGTGTTAAAAGTGATCCCTACAAAGTTGGTAATGTTGTGAAAAGTGACACAGTGGGAATCACAGCTAAAGAGGTTTATCGAGCAATTGCACAGCTAGCTGATAACAAAGCATGCGGCTCTGACAGAATCACTGCAGAGCACCTTAAACTGGCAAGCCTGAAGGTTGCAGTTGTTCTTGCCATTTGTTTTACCGGACTAATGACTCATGGTGTGTTGCCAGACTCCATGTTGACTGTTACTTTGGTCCCTGTCATTAAGGACAAAGCGGGCAAGGTAGGGAGCTTGGATAACTATAGACCAATTGCTCTAGCCAGTGTGTTATCCAAGGTCCTGGAAAGAATTGTGTTAGATAGACCATGTTCTTATTTATGTACCTCAGATAACCAGTTTGGCTTCAAGGCTAAGCATGGTACTGAGCTATGCATCTATGCTTTGAAGGAAATGGTAGAAACATATAGAAGACAGAGTTCCACTGTTCTGATTGGTTTCATTGATGCCTCTAACGCTTTTGACCGAGTTAACCATCATAAACTGTTTTTAAAATTGAGACAAAGGGGTGTGCCTAACAGTATAATTAGGATCCTGGCTTATTGGTATGCCAACCAGAGCATGCGGATCAAATGGGGAATGCAGTCTCGGCGCCATTTGGTGTTGGTAATGGAGTCTGCCAGGGGGGGCTCCTCTCACCAAGCCTTTTTAATATCTATATGAATGATCAGATGATTTAAGTGTCTGTAAAACAGGGTGTGTGATTGGCAATGTGATTGTAAACCATCTTAAGTATGCTGATGATCTGGCAATTGTTTCTCCTAGCAGTGCTGGTTTTCAACAGTTGCTAAATGTTTGTTCTGATTACTGAGTCACATTTGACGTTAAATACAATGCTAAGAAGAGCGCTGTAATGATCTGCAGAGCAAAAGGGGATAAGAACCTTTGTTTTCCAACATTCTACCTATCAGGACAGGTGCTGTCTGTTTGCTGTAACACTAAGTATCTGGGACACATCATAACAGATGAAATGGCTGATGATGATGACATGTATAGACAGCGGCGTGTCTTATATATACAAGCCAACATATTGGCTAGAACATTCTCTTGGTGTTCAGATAAGGTTAAGGTGAACCTCTTTAGAGCTTATTGCACTCCTCTCTATACTGCCCCCTTGTGGGTCAAGTATAAGAAGGCGAGCCTCCGGAAGCTCCAGGTTGCATAATGACTGTTTGCGTATACTGCTTAGAAAACCAAGGTGGTGCAGTGCAAGTGAAATGTTCTGTAATGCACGAGTCAACACGTTCCATGCTCTTTTGAGAAATCTGATGTACACATTCATCTGTCGATTGAATGTTTCTCATAAGTGTTGTATATCTTGTAATAATGGACCAAGAGTCTCTTTAAAGGTGACCTATCATGCTATATTTAAATGATATAGTGTATGACCATACCTATATAAGGTATATTTATACATTTTATTTTTCAAAATACCAAACAGATCATTTTTTAGCCATGCCTCGTTTCGCTCATTTTCGCTTTATTCCAAACCTGCCTATGAAAATTCTGAGCAGCAGCTGACCACGCCCCCTGCAGAAGAGCCGGCGAGAGTCACGTTACCATGCTTGCTGTGATTACGAGTGTGGAATACACATGTCATCTCAGAGCAATGCATGTGTTCAAGCATATTATCAATTTGATCCAGAAACTGAAGCAGCGGAGGTTTTGGTGGAGGTGCAAACATCTCGGTTGCAGCAGGACGTTTCTGAATGGTTAGTTGACAAGCTGTTGTCCCTATTTATTTTTACTCTGTTTGTTACGATGGTGGCTACTTATTCCATTCATATTTTGGCTAATTAGCAAGAATGCAATGTGTACAGTTTGTAACTTAGAGTTTGTAACGCAAACACAGCGATACATATATATATTTATAAAGGGAGACATTCATATTTTCAGCATATATACAATGGCCTCATTGCGTTTAATAGTTTACAGTCCTTTCCTTCCAACATCGTGCAACAACCGTTGGAAAGTTCAATAACTTAGGGTGATAAAAAGTATAACTCCAACACCTCAGTTGTCAGCATTATGTGTTTCATGTGTTTTAAAAGCTCAGTTATTGACTTCTTTCTAAAGGGGTACATGTGCAACTTGCGCCACGATGCCTTCTGAACCGGAGCATGTGCTGCATGGAGATACCACACGTAACATTAGCTTCACTAAGTTGTCTGTTTAGAGAATACATTTTTCACATGTCATTCAATATATGTTTATCACACTAGGTGTCAAGACGGATGCAGGAACATGAGGACTCTGTAACCTGTGTGGTGGACCATCCTGGATTTGGTTTTGACTGAAATTGTAAAACGAATGCTAATATTGTTCATGGAAATAAATACTGGTGTATATGGCTTTATGCAATCTTTCATTCTGTCATTGTACATGTACTATTATATACTACACAGCAATGGCATAACGCACCCATGTGTACGACAACAAGTCCACACACAACCTTATGCTTTTGAAATCAGAATATTCTTTACCCATCCAAACATGAATAATCACGACACACTTGATATCAACTCGGAACTTTATTGTCAAAATCAACGGTTATTTGAATCAGGATCAGAGTGGTGATTCCGGCCTGCGTTGTCCTCTGATCCGTGAAATGTCTCTGTTAGGTTCAGACAGCAGCCAAATTGAACCGTGTAGCATACCCGGCGATGACCTCCTCCCTGTCAGGTTGCTCATAATGGTGCAGGGTCCACAAAGACTTGGTCGAAGATGAGGTCCATCAAGTTGGCCACGTAGCCTGTGCAATGTTAAAAAAAGCACAACAAAAAAAGTGGTTTAGATTAGTATGCATGTCGTCAACAACAACATACCAGGGCTTTAGCTCCGTTTTACTCGTGGTGTGTGTCCCCTCGCATACATACATACAGTGTTGTATCCTAACACACCCCCATTTATATTCATGTGCGCAAACAAGTAAACATGCAAAAGCTTTTCCATATAACGCTGCAAAAAACGGCATGTCTCATTAGCTTAGCTTAGCGTAGCGTAGCTTAGCGTAGCGTAGCTTAGCTTACAGATCGATGATATATGATCATTCTTACAGACTACAATCACAAAAGCTTTTACATAACGCTGGAAAAAACGGCACTTACCTCCAGAAGATTACGTTTGTTATTATAACTTACTCAATATGATTTTTTAGAGGATACAAAATACTAATACATAGGAGAATAAATACTTGTGTTATCGGCTAGGCTAGGCATGGCTTTACAGCCTTCACACAGATCGCCATTACGGCAGTCTGAACATGTTCGCAAATGCCTGATAATTAAAATAAAAGACAAAGCAAAGACTGCGGAGCGTACAAAATAAAATGTTACAAGAACATATAAACACCTAACCGATTACTAGTTGGGGTTGAGGCGACATTGATACGGTGAAGCTACATGCTACATGCTATATACTACAAGCTAGAGATAGCTTCATCAGGAAAAACACCGCTAAATAAAAACTTACAGCTTCAGAATTGGATGTGTCCTCACTGGCCTGGTCCCGGATGGTTGGTATTGATCCCGGGTGTAGCATTAGTTTGGAGGCATATCCGTGTTGGACTTGAGAGAAGTTCATAAACATGTCCGTGGTAAAATGTTTGGAACACACACACAGAAATCTGCCGGGGTCTTCTGGCACATGTCCCTTGAAAATGAAGTCTAGCCACAGATTATTCTCTTTTTGCACTGATGGCATTGCATGCAGTCCCGTTCCGAGTCTTGCAGCCAACAACAGCACAACGTTTAACTGGCTTAGACATCCTAGCAAGAGCAGGCAGAAACACAGATGTGACTGGGGTTGATTTAGCCTGCCGATAGCCTATATGCGAATGAGAGGTTTGGCAATGCACGTGGCCGTGGCTCATTCCCCTGATAGGTGGAGAGTTGACCAATAAGCGGAGTACGTCTTTGTGACGTAGAAAAGTGTCGGAATGTGGATCCATTTTCAGATCCGTTGCAGCCCCTTTTTTAGAGATTTGGCGAAGGAGGAAAATAGAGAGGGTTGTGTTTTCTGACACTTGGCGAGTTCCCTGGAACACCGGGGACACATAATCATGTATAAAAGACGTACAAAGGTGCATTTTGCATGATAGGTGCCCTTTAAATAAAGATGATGATATTGCAGCTATAGGCTATACTGTGGTTTAAATTGCGTGAATAAACTAGCTAGAGAGCTAAAGTTACATTCATCCAATGTCCGAAGGATTACCTTTTAACAAACGTTGTAAAGCTTTTCTTTCATTTCAATTTGAGTAAAACATTGAAGATTTGACATTGTATTGTTTTCTTTTTACACTGACTCAGATATGGCACGAAATGCGCTCTCCCGTTTGCCCTTTTTACTCTGGACTCGCTAATATCGAAGGATCGGAGCAGCCCCGCCCCCTGAGGAGCGACGCGTCCAGAGCCCATGTGAAAAAATCATCTTCCAGACTGTTAATATTGTTACTGCTTTTACTCTCTGGTAACGTTAACATTAACCCTGGTCCTGAGTGTTTCTCTGCTTCCCTGCATCATTTGCCAACTCTAAATGAGTTTAGCTGTAGGCAAGGATTGGGTTTTCTGCATGTTAATGCTAGAAGTCTAGTGCCCAAATTAGATGTTTTCAAGACCTGGTTTTTAGTTGCTCAGCCTGATATTGTTGTAGTTTCTGAAACCTGGTTAAAACCGTCTGTCACTGACACTGTTATTCACATTGATGGATATAATGTATTCAGAGCAGATCGTAAGGGCAGAGCTGGTGGTGTTGCAATATACACTGCTGAGAAACTACAGTGCTCAGTCCTTCACTCAATTTCAATTCCAAGGCAATTTGAGTTTCTAGCAGTCGAAATAACTATAGCAAATGCTCCTCTCACTGTTATTGGCTGTTATAGGCCTCCATCGGCCATCATGGATGCAACTACTAGCCTTACTGAATTGTTGTCTACGTTTTCTTCTGAAATCATATTATTGGGTGATTTAAATTGGGACTGGTTGAGTGATACATCTTCACAGTTTAAGCAGGTTTCTGATTCTTTGAACTTAACTCAGCTTATTGATAGTCCCACTAGAATAAACCCTGCCAAACCCAATAACGATACCTTTATAGATATAATTCTAACAAATGCAGCTCATAAGTATGTGTCTGTTGGTGTTTTTCCTAATGATATCAGCGACCATTGCACTAGGAGCACTAAGTTGCCCAAAGCCAAGGGCCTTATTGTGCTCAGGCGTTGCTTCAAACACTTCTCTGAGCAGGCTTTCCTACACGATCTGGCGGAGGTTAAATGGCACTTCATAGCGTTAAATCCATCTGTCGATGTTGCCGTCCAATTTCTTATTGATCACTTTTTATCGATTATTAATAGACATGCCCCCCTTAGAAAATTCAGAGTTAAGAATAGGAACACTCCATGGTTTACTAGAGAACTATCTGATCTAATTCATGATCGAAATAAGCAATGGTCCTTAGCCAGAAAGTCTAACACTAGTGATGACTGGCTTCTTTTTCGTGTCCTCAGAAATAAATGTTCAGCCCTTATTAAAAAAGCTAAAGCTGATTACTATCTGAGCTTAACCACTGATTGTTTTAATGACCATTCTAAGTTCTGGAAAACAATTAAATCACTTCAGAACAAGAAGGTTTCTAGTTTCCCAAAAAAACTGAAGGTCAGTGATTCTTTTATTTCAGATTCAGATGGTATGGCTAATGCTTTCAATGCTCACTTCAAAAAGGCTGGTCACATTTTTGATGAGCAAAGTCATGACTCTCTAAATGGTCGTACTCACAGCCCTAGACTAGAGATGAACTCCCCTGTTTTTGATTTAGCTTCTTTCTTGGTCTCTGAAGTCTTACAGGGTTTGCAATCAATTGATCCTAAAAAGTCTGCCGGGCCTGACGGCCTCGACCCGTTCTTTTTAAAAATTGCATCTCAGATTATTGCACAACCGGTAACTGATATTTTTAATCTCTCCCTGTCCACTCACACACTGCCAGCTGTGTGGAAGCAAGCTCTGGTATCGCCCCTTTTGAAAGCTGGTGATCCCACGGAATTAAATAACTATCGTCATATCTCAAATCTTTCTGTGTTATCAAAGATTTTTGAGACCCTAGTTTCTACTCAGCTACAACTTTTTTTAAATTCACACAACATCCTTAACCCTATGCAATCTGGATTCAGATCAAAGCACAGTACTGTGACTGCCAGTCTGAAAGTCTTAGACGATATTAAGGCTGCTTTGGATAACAAATCTGTATGTGTTGCATTGTTTATTGACCTAGCCAAAGCATTTGATACTGTAGATCACCACATTATGTCTAATGTTATGTTGATGTCTCGTTTCGGTCATAATGCCATTTGCTGGTTTCATAGTTATCTAACCGACCATACTCAATACGTCAGGTTGAGTAGTACTGTCTCTGACCCTGTCACCTTGAAGAAGGGAGTTCCACAGGGCTCTATTTTGGGGCCTTTGCTCTTTTTATTATATGTAAACAATATTTGTAATCAGATGCAATTTTCTACCTATAATAATAATAATAATAATAGATTTAATTTGTTAGCGCTTTTACAGGTGCTCAAAGACGCTTTACAGATATAGTGAAGGGAAAAGGAAGGAACAACAAATAAATATATAGTAAACAATCACACATTAAAAGCCAGATTGAAGAGGTGAGTTTTTGTATGTTTTTTGAAGGTGGTGAGGTCAGTGCAGTCTCTGATGGGTTGGGGGAGTGAGTTCCAGAGGGAGGGGGCAGCGACGGAGAAGGCTCTGTCCCTCCAGGTCCGGTGATTGGTGCGGGTGGGGATGGATAGGAGGTTGGCTTCTGATGAGCGGAGGGAGCGGGAAGGGGCGTGGTGGTGCAGCAAGTCTGTGAGGTAGGGGGGGGGCCTGATTGTTGAGGGCTTTGTGAATAATGAGGAGGACTTTGAAGTTGATTCTTTGACGGACGGGGAGCCAGTGGAGGTTCTGGAGGACGGGAGTGATGTGGTCTCGGGAGCGGGTGTGGGTGAGGAGGCGGGCAGCAGAGTTCTGGATATGTTGGAGTTTATTGATTAGGTTGGATGGTATGCCATAGAGGATGCTATTGCAGTAGTCGAGTCGTGATGTGATGAATGCATGAATCAGGGGTTCAGCAGCAGAGGAGGAGAGTGATGGGCGGAGACGTGCAATGTTTTTGAGGTGGAAAAAGGCGGTCCTGGTGATGTGATTTATGTGGTGGTAGAATTTGAGCTGACTGTCGAAGATGACTCCGAGGTTGCGGATGTGAGGGGGGGGAGATAGAGTGTGGCTGTCAATGGTTAAGTTGAAATTCTGGATGTCTTTGATACGGGATGGGGGGCCAATGATGATGATGTCTGATTTGGCACTGTTCAGTTGGAGATAGTTTGTTTGCATCCATGCTTTTATTTCTGAGAGACAGTTGGTGAGAGTGGAGTGTGTTGTGGGGGTGATGGTTTTTGTTGAGATATAAAGTTGGATGTCATCGGCGTAGCAGTGAAATTGAAGGTTGTGGCGACAAATTATTTTGCCAAGGGGGAGCATGTAGAGGATGAAGAGGAGGGGGCCAAGCACCGAACCCTGGGGGACACCTTGGGACAGAGGAGCAGTGGAGGAGGTACAGTTGTTGATGTTGATAAACTGATGTCTGTCGGTGAGGTAGGATTTCAGCCAGGAGAGTGCAGTGTCAGTGATGTTGAGTGATGATTCGAGGAGGGACAGCAGGATGGCGTGGTTGATGGTGTCGAATGCTGCGGTGAGGCCGAGGAGGATGAGGATGTTAAGGTTGCCGGAGTCAGAGGAGAGGAGGAGGTCGTTTGTGATTTTGAGAAGAGCTGTTTCGGTGCTGTGTTTTGATCGGAAACCGGATTGAAATGGCTCAAAGAGATCATTGGAGCTGAGGTGGGCTTTAAGTTGTGAGGCAACGACACGTTCAAGTATTTTTGACATAAAGGGGAGATTTGAGATGGGCCGGAAGTTGGACATGATGTCAGGTGTGAGTCCAGGTCTTTTGAGAATGGGTGTGACAGCAGCCAGTTTGAGAGAGGGGGGAACTGATCCAGATCTGAGGGAGGAGTTAATGATGGTGGCGATGAGTTGGGAGATGGCAGGGAGGCTCTCTTTAACAAATTTGGAGGGCATTGGGTCAAGTGTGCAGGTGGAGTTAATTCCAGTCATGAAGTCGGACAGTTGCATGGGGGTCACAGGGGAGAAGTGTGACAGGGGCTGTGAGTTGAAGGGGGGGGAGCCAGGAGGGAAGGTGGGGGGTGCTGATGAGGGTGTCAGATTGCTGTAAATGTTGCTGATTTTGGTTTGGAAAAACGAGAGGAAGGAGTTGCACTGTTCGGTGTTGAAGGATGAGGTGGCGTTGTCACAGGGTTTGAGAAGTTTGCTGATGGTGGAGAACAGACGCTTGGGGTTGCTGGAGCCAGACTGAATGAGTTGTGAGTAGTAATTAGACCGGGCTGCTTTGAGTGCGTTACTGTACTGCTGGAGATAGTCTTTGTAGATTTGAAGATGGACTGTTAGTGTGGTTTTCTTGTGTTGGCGTTCAAGTTGACGTTTCCTTGATTTCATTTGGCGGAGTTCGGGGGTATACCAGGGGGCGGAGTGTATGAAAGAGACATTTTTGTTTTTGTGGGGGCCAGTTCATTGAGACAGAAGGAGAGGGCTGGCGTCTCTGTTGAGTTTGTTGATACCTACACATATCTTGGCTTTTGGTTGGACAGTAATCTCAACTTCAAACACCATATTGAAGTTCTAACTAAGAAATTGAAATTCACTGTTGGTTTCCTTTACAGACTTAAAAGTTGTTTTTCAACGTCATCCCGTAAAAGGTTGGTCTCTGGCTTATTCCTGTCCCAGCTGGACTACGGTGATACCATTTATAGATGTGCCTGTCCCACTGTGTTGGCCAAACTTGACCCACTCTACCATGCTGCACTGCGTTATATCGTTAGCCTAATAGCATAATTGCCTAAGTCATTTTTTGGCCAAATTGTGATATCTGCCTAACTTTACTCTCCTACCACTGCTGCATCACCCTGCCTTATTGCCTATGTCCACAGCCTATCAGAATGCATTTTAGAGTCCAAAATCACTATCTGCCTAAGTCATCGCTTTGACTTAGGCATTTTTGCAGGGCACTTTTCCTTGTTTTCCAAAAACATTCAAATATGACTTGGGCAATTATGCTATTAGGCTAACGATATATCAAATGCACCATATAGGACTCATCATTGCAAACTGTATAGCCTAACTGGATGGTCCTCACTTACTATGCGTAGGATGTGTAGTGGAATATTTGAATGTATTCATGTTAGCTCCAAATGGATAAGCTTAAAAATGGGAATTATTTGGGTAAAACTGTGAGCTGGGCTTTGGAGGCCTACAGCATGTGACTTTTGAGAGAGCATGTGATTTTTGAGGACTTCGGAGTGCAAGGGAAGTTCAGAAATGGCCTTAGGGTATAGGAACAGTTAAGCTTAGTTGGTTAGCTGGTCCTGAGGAGGTCATGAGATGATGACTGGTAAACCTCAACAAATATGGCTTTCTTAGAGAAAGACATGTGACATTGGTGTGGTGAGCTGGAGGATAAGAGGTGTGTGCGTTCTGTTAAAGAGTCCTCTGTCTGTGAAATTATATGACTCCAAAGCCTGACTGTGGGACTGCCTAAGGGTAGACACACACACACTGTAAGGAGATGGAATCAACAAACTGCTGACTCATTGCCTAGGCAAACTGGCCAAAGACTCCTCCCCGCTTAGGTGTATAAATACTGTAACGTTTTTATGCTCAGTGCTCTCTTCCTGACTGGCTGTCGTGGTACGTATGTCACCCGGTGGTAGGAATTGAGCCCGGAGTACTGTTGCAGAGTGCTCTGTATTGATTGTGTTGCATTGTTATATTACCATTAAAGTAGATTATTGTTTACTTGGTGGCATCTGGATTCCTTCCATATAAACAGCTCCATAGGGACGCGGAGAGATTTGAAACGCGGAGCGTCAATCCTATTAAATCTCCAACAGATGCGGCATTGGTTTTTATTAATGTATAAAGCCATTTTAGGTAAGCTTCCACTGTACATATGTGCCAGATTTGCTCCAGTTTGTGACTCTTACAACCTCAGATCCAGTGCCTGGATACGGTTCCAGGTTCCTGCTGTGCAGACTGAGGCTGGAAAAAGGAGTCTTTTTTATTATGGTCCTTGGTCTTGGAATGACCTTCAATCACGCCTCAAACTGAGGGCACTTGTCTCTATAGCATGTTTTAAGTTGAAGTTGTCTGAAGTCCTTACCACTAGCTGCTCTTGCAGTAATAAGTAGTGCACCTTTCTTACTGTCCTAATGTGCACAATGTAGTGACTGCTTTTTTGTCTTTTGTTTTCTTAGTTATGTTCTCTGTATTTTATATGTTTGTGTTATGTGTAACGTTGCTGCCTTCTTGGCCAGGTCAGCATTGCAAATGAGATTCTATCTCAATGCTTTTATCTGGTTAAATAAAGGTTAAATAAAAAAATAAATAATGAAAAGACTACGTCAGTCGAAGCTCAGCTTTGGTAAGGAAGAGACAGGACAGGCAGAGAGAAAGAGAGAGAGAGAAAGTGATGGAAGTCAGGGAGGAACTGCAGGTACAGTCACACAAAAGAATGTAGGCTTAATAACCCCATCTATCTATATATCTCTCTATCCATCTATCTATATATCTATCCATCTATCTATCTAATTATCTATAACACTAGTCTTCATTTACAATAGGCATAATTTTTAAGCAACATACCATACCATCTATTGAAGATAGATGTCATACTAACATACAATTGTATAAAACACAATTTGCTTACAATTTTGTTCTCTTTTGAGAATCAAACAAAACAGATTAAAAAAAATAATGCAAACAAACAAGTAAAATTAACTAAATCACTGAATTGCTTTTAATTCACTGGCAGGAGCGACAAGCAGTTGCGGCTCCAGAGTATTTGTGTTGGGTAGGGCTAACCCATACAGTGGTGGGGCTCAAGTCAGTATTTGCAATGTATTACATACACGCTCCCCTTGACAGTGAAACGCCATGCGTGAGGTTTAGATTATTTCCCTGTCTCAATCCAAATTGAACTGTATGAAATAAAAAGGCACATTTGTCTTGGAGTAAATAAACCGGCCTGGAGCCAATCCTGCAATTTCCCCACAAGTGAAAGAGTTGACATGCTGAAAACCCAACCCCTGCAGGGGGGTCTGGGGGATTCTACCCCAGGAGATTTTTTTAAATACTAACATAAAATACACATTCTGGTACTCTTTTGAGAAGAAAAATAAATAAATATATTACTACATGACATATTTAATAAAAATGAATGCCATTTTAGTTTTTTGTTACTTTGTTCTGAAAGCTGAAACTGCTGCTCCTCACAGAGAGAAGAGGCTGTGTGAATTACTTTACATTGTGGATAAGGGTGGATAGCCCCCATTGTTCTGAAAGACAGCCCACACACCTATCAATCATCAAACTGTGGGGTCTTATTTCATTATGTGAAGACATTATCTATTGAGAAGACGGTATACGTGACAAAAGTTTTGAAAAACGTTTCTAGTCTGCGATTGAGTGACGAGTTGTGTACAGACTCGACGGGTAATAATGGATTATGACGGAAATATTACGATCCTGTCCGTCAAAATGAGTGACAACGAAAAAGTCTAAAGCCACCACTGCTTGGGAGAAAGAAACAATGTGATATTTGCTCCCATTTTCGCTACAATGAGGCGGAGAAATATAGGGAATGCATTGTTTTATCAGAAGGGAAGCAATGTGGCCATAACACAGCTGGTAAAAACACCACAAACCTGACCAGATACTCTCTGCAAAGCTGCTTTCTTAATCATTCAACCTGTGTTTTTCATCAAATAAGGACAAGATATAATCTTATTGTGAAATAAGTTTGACTAAAATTACAAATTATTGGTTTTGGCTAGACTAGCTTGACTGAAATGTTTTATATAATCTGATGACTAAAAAAGACTCAACAATTTTCATTGACAAAAAGTAGACTAAAATAATTAGTTTTCTTTGACTAAAATTAGACTAAAATGCTCAGACTTTTAGTCGACTAAATCTTGACTAAATAAAAACAGGATGAAGGTGACTAAATATGACTAAAACTAAAAAGGACATTTAACACGGGACTAAGACTAAAACTAAATTTAAAAATAGCTGACAAAATTAACACTACAGCAAATACCAAAGTGTTAAAATCTGAGTACTGATGGCCAGAGTAGAAATGTTTACACTTTGGAGTAGAATGGACATAAAGTACACTTCTCAGAGTGCACCAGAAACGCTCTTTGGTGTTGTTTCTTTGAGTGGTGTTGGTGTTGACTTTTGTAGTGTTTATTCTGGGATGATGGACTCCCTCAGAGTATATCTTTGCATTGAGTCAGTCGATTTTAGGTTTCGATTCGTCATCAGATAGGCCACGCCTACTCATTGGTTTAATGCAGCCTCGTGACCCTCTGCTTTTTGAAAATATTCTCCAAGAAAAGCGCGACCGTGACCGTTTCAGATTGATGCAAGAGTTATACATCCATGGATCGAACGGCAACATTTCTCCGCAGGACTGTAACGTTGCGTAAGTAGACACCAAGCGAATAATTCTGAATATTCATATTTGTCTTCTTGTTTTAACTTGTATAACTAAACAACTAAAAACTTTAACGTTAGCAAGTAGAATATTTGTGACGTTATTGTAGTGGTAACGTTAGCCGTAGTCAATCAGATTAACGTTATTCTGACAACGAAATATGTATTTATTTGCTATTTTAGCTGCTGCTCCCGTGTTAATTATTAGGCTTCATTCACACTGACTCAGGGGGAAAACCACTCCTCTTCCCAATCCTTCGACAGGGGGTAACGTTACCTTGAATACATGTTTTTTTAATCCATAATCAACTCCGGTTCAAATCCGGTTTGCTTTCCATCGCCAAGGCCAAATTTCGGACGCTCCGGAAAGACCCTCCCCCAATACCTCCGTGACTCTGAGTCCCTCACCCTGTTCCAGTCCCGCCTCAAAACTCACCTATTCTACCAATATATATATATATATATTGATATTCTAACCTGAAGTGTGTGTTTTGTCCGCTCACCGCTGCATGTGATCATGCAGAGCTGCTTGTCGACTCGTCAGCAGCAGCAGATCTCTCTCTCCCGTTAGATTAGACTTCACTCGCGTTTATGTCCATATCGATCAGATCTTGCTAGTTCTAGCTAATGATATGACTACCTGCTTATTAAAAGACACCTAAACAATAAGCGTCGCTATGCAACCGGGTGAGGCCGCAAAGTATAGCGCAGTGCCCACCGGAACCCCAAGGCATTACCAACGGATCAACGCCCAATAAACCCATACAGGACATCTCTTTCTCCATATTAAGACATTAGAATTGACTATTCTTGTCTGTCACATACTCTTTTGTCTGTCACATAAGTGGCGCAAGTTGCGCAACTGATGCGGTATTGCGCTAAACGGAAATTATTTTTTTGACCGGACACTTTGACCGGAGAGATTTAGATTTGCCGGTCTTCAGCATATTTTACCGGTCATAGTCCGGTAATTACCGGCTAACGGGAACTCTGCTGCTTGGTGATTGTTAGTCTTTCAAAACACTATTTTTGTCAGTTTACTTTGCACATTAGCACTAGTGTATGATATTCCACATTGTCCATTTGTTGTAACAGGATTTTGGAATGATGATCTCTTAAGTGTTTCCCCAGGCTAAAGAGGCCTAATGAGCAAATGTACAAATGCTCACCTATGACCAATGTATTTTGTGGGCTGTTTGATGTTGCTACTGATTAGATGTTATATTTAAAACACATCAAAATCACATTTTTGAAAATAAACGCATGTTTTCAAGAATCTGATGTGTACTTTATTTCCTGAAGTGTTAATGATTCACCGCAAAATGGTTTGTTTGGTGTACATCCGCTGAACAGCACTGAAAGTGTGAAAAATGACCATGGAGTACATTTTCTTTCTCAAAGTGTTGAATAATCAGCTCTGCACAGTGAAACTAAAAGACTGACTAAGAGTACATTTTAACTCTGAGGGTTCTAGGTGTACACTGCACATTTTGGAAAGCACTCAAACAGTGTCAAAAAAGTACCAGTTATAGAGTATATTTTGACTACCAAAGTGTTCAAATCAAACTCTTTATTTGGAGTTTATATTTCACTCTTTTGACAGTGTTCAGAAAACACCAAACTCTTGGACCTATATACACCCCGAAACTGGTGTTAAATGTACTCTTATAGAGTACAATGTACACTGTGATTTTTGCTGTGTAGTTGGGTCACCCTGTCAAAAAAAGATGTTATGTGGACACAGGGCCTTGGAATGGGATTTGTGCTGTGCCGCTGCTGAAGCTCTCACTGCACATTAATGTCCCGCTGCCAGTGGATCCATGGCTTAAGGCCATTGAACATTACCTTGTTACATTTTTTAAATAATCTCAGTAGTGAGCGGCAACACACACTTTCATAAATATGTCACTGCATATTGTTTCCTCTCCTTTACCTTCGCCTGGTTGGCAGATCTTCATCCTGAGACAGAGCAGTAGAGGTCATTGCGCAGCTTTCATCAGGTCAACAGGTTTGCAGGATGTTACCCTAACGCTACAGCTAATTGTGAAATAACTGCTTCCATTCCTCCAACCTCTGAAACGACACGCCACAATGGTTACATGTAATGGATTAACTTTCATCGCATGCAGCATTAACCTCAGTTCCATAACATAACTCACATATAAATACTCAGATGTAAAACTGACAGGAGGATGTGCTTCATACAGAGCATCAAACAGGGAGAGGGAATGTATTATTTTTTAATCCCAGGAAATACTGTTAATAAGTGTGAGTACCAGTGATGTTGAGCCTATTTATCAACACTAGAATGTTAATTAACTATTAGAGAATAACGAGTAATGAATATGCTTTATAGGGATCTGCAGATAAATGTTTAGTCTTCTCAAGCACCAACTTTCAAATATGTCACCTGATTGTTGGCACTTGACAATCCCCTTCCCTGAATTTTAAAGTCTGATTTAAGGGGACCCGTTCGAGTCCAGTTTTGGATGGTCTGCCGTGGTTTCGTTCCATTTCAAAGAGCTTTTTGACGCTCGGTGTAACCTTGGCGCACTAGCACTGCCACTCCAACATCCAATCCCAGAGCTTGAAGATGAATCACGGGGTTTTCAAGCAAAGGGACTGTATAGTCCCAAGCGATAGCTGAGGATTATGGGTAGTGTAGTGTCTTCGGCCATCCTGAACTCTGAAATGTTTTTCTGATTTAATTTCGCATTAACACGAAACATACTACCAATAGAAATACATTGCTTTTAAAATCGTTCTGTGTGACACGAAAAAAAGGGGAAAATCGTGTTGGTGAACACGAATCAATAGATTAAATGTTGTGACTATAACACGAAATGCCGTGAGACTGGGTTGCGATACCGGGGGAAAAACGCGTCATCTGCACGAAACTGTGTCTCAGGGCTTTTTAACCTGTTAAGTCCTGAGCCTGTTTTTCAGGTCTCAGGCTCAAAAATGACATTCCCAGAACAAATGACCATATCTTCCCTTCTAAAAGGGTTAAATTAATAATATTTTTCTCAAAGTAATGATAAACCTGTGATTTGGATGTAGAAAAGTCAGAATCAATATAGATGTTTTTTTATTTTAAAGAAAATTCAGATTGAACATGGTAAAAAACTGTAAATTATAGTGTCCGTCCAAAGATTATTTTGTACTTATAGTGAAAACTATCCTTGGATGATGGTAAGGTAGACTAAAAGCTTTAGGAATCTAAAGTACAACATATAATGAGTAACCTGTATCAAGATTGATGCAAAACAAGTGACATTTGACCTTTTTAGACAGATTTAGCAAAAAAAACTCCACCTCTGAGGTGATTTGGGTGGAAATGGGCGTTTTTACCGTTTCTCTGGAACCCATTGGTCGATGTTGGTGATTGACGGCTCTTTTTGACCGTTAGAGCCAATAGAATCGAAGGGGAATTTCCCCATACACACACATGGTAAAAACAAGAAGGTGGGGGCTTTGCACATGCAAGTTTGCATCAGAGTGAACCTATATCTCGCTCTGACATCTAGAAACGGAAAAGCAGGTTTATTGCTTATGGATTATCACAAATAATTTCAAAGGGACACAGACACATTGGATTAACCTATGGATTAACTTCAGCAGCGTTTTTATCGTTTTAATGCCATTGAAGACCACTTTTGACCAGACAATGTGTCAAGACATTGCCTTTAAGAGCTACCGACATAAATGGATGCCGTGCTTCCATGAGCGTCAAATACCGCCGCAGATGAGAATACATTGCAATCAGTTCAAAGCTCTTTGCGTCCCTTTATGAAGCTGAAGGAGCCTCGGCGCGTCCCAACTGCACGCCACGGGACCCTGACCAAGAGTCGCTCCTGGATGCTTAGGGAGTGAGAGTGTGTTGTTACTGCACTGTAAAATAATTTGACAGTGAGGGGAATACTTCCGGTTTTATAATGAAAACTTCAAGACCGGATATACTGTTTTCACCCCGTGAGGGTTGACGCCAACTTCACATGGACGCTGCGGTCAATAGAAATAAATTGGGGGCGAAAACGTAGTATATACACGTTCTTCTGGCGAGACCTCAAATAATCTTCGTAATACCTATCCAACTATAGATCCTACACATCCACTGGACGTGGATTCTAAAAGTACAATATACACTTCTCGCTAGAAATCTAATCAAAAAGCGTTTTAATGGCCAAACTATTCTACAATTTAGGGTTTTCCAGAGAGGGTTATTTGTGAATATACGACCCTCCGGAGCGTTTGCAATCAACGGGAGCATCAGGAGCAGAGCAGCGCTCTGCGCCCAAACATTTAAGATCAGTTACAAAAACAGATTACTCCTATATGCAAGGTGAAGAAGAAAAGCTGCCATTGTGAACATATAAATCCCACAGCGTCTCCACCTCAATCCCGAACTGCTGTGTCCTGTTTTCCTGCCTTCTGCGTAACACCCCATCACAAGAAACACAACGCAGAGTCCCAGTGTGTTCAGAGGGGCTTCGGGACATTTGGGTTACATGTCCAAATAAGCAACAAAAACATTATTCATAGTAGAATATGATACACTATAATGTAGATACAAGCATATACGACAACTTTTAAGGTTTAATGTATTTCTCCACAACATTATGAAAAACATATTCACGTATTATTTCATCATTCCCCAGTTGTACCAGTGAAACATGCCTTTCATTGCATGTCTTGTATGCATGTCATGGCTTTCCTTTTTTTATTTAGACGGATAAACATAAAGGAAATATTACTTGTCACAATAGCATTACGTCATGCATGAGCTATACCTATTCTGAGTGGAATCCTCTTAGAGAATGAGAGATTGCAATGCCTTTAACATGCTGCAATCTGACTTTATTAATAATCTTCCATGACCCGGGGGACAGGAAGCTAAAAAATATGATGCACAGTGACAATAATGTCATGATCTCCACAGCAAAGTTGCATCCAATGAATTCCAGGAAGAGAATCGCCGAGTTAATCTGCATTTTTGGGCCTATTATCTGCTGTGCACTGACGTGGGTATAGAAAGGATACACATCTGTCGGCAACGTTCACATCTGCGAGGCCCCACATGGACTAATTTGTATATCAGAGTACAGTACAGCAGAGCAGAGCTGGCCCCGGTTCCTCTGCAGCGACAGATGGTGTGGTGATAGTATTATGTGCTCGGCAACTCGCCCCCTTCCCCAACACAAACACACACAGACACATTCATACATCTCTCATCCTGAAGGATCCGGTACACAGCGGTTTAGGTCTGGAGATAGTGAACATCAATATTTCAGCCATTTGCTGATTATTTTCTACTTGTTAGCTCGAGAGCTCTTGATAATCTCAGGGCTGGGACTGATGATATGCTGGTTCAAAAGCCCCAGTGAATGATATGATTGCAATATTGATATTGCGAGTTGGACAGTGAAGGAGAAACTGGATTTGTGAAGCTTTGTTTTAAAACCAAACCCACACAGTTAAATCCCAGAGTAATGTTGGCCAACAATGCAAATGAATGAGCGCTGATATGAGACAATCAGGCTTTGTGATTAAGGTGGATTCAGTTATCAACATATTCCATGCTAGTGATGCTAATCACAAACTGGACTTAGTGTTTTGTCAACAATATGTGAAAATCTAAGTCTTTTTCCCACTAGCAGTAGAACAATAGAATGACAAGGATTTATTGAACATATAGAGCATTATATTAGCAATTTTTATTTCGGATGAACATGGAGAATAACACATGGAGTAAACAATCGTAGCAAAGCAACTTTGTGAAGTCAGTATGAACTTAAAATTGTTTGAGTCTAATAAAAGAAAAAATCAATAGGACAGTTGGTGGAGAAAAAAACCAATAAATGAGTATGTACAGTATGAGTTGTAATGAGTAAATAAACATATACAAATGAATGAGAGACATTTTAGTAAACCATTAATAATAAGGACATAATCATAATACAATGATAATGATATTAATTTGATAATCTCCTTCACTGTTTCAGAGAGATTTATGTCCAGTTTGTTTGTCTTATCTTAAAAAGTCTATAGTGTTTGCAGTTTGTGCTCGTGTGCATGGTCTTCTTTTAGTTTGTGGATATAAATAAGGTTATAATAACTCAGTTTTTCCGCTTTATGAGAATATTATTGTGATAGTGAGGGCCACCTCACCTAATATGACATAAACAGTGAAGGAGCAAGTGTGGATATTGCATTCAAAGCATTGTTGTGGAAATCAGATGCAAAGTGTACACACTGTTAGTTCTTTATGAAACTATAGCAGGAGTAATTCATGGGGAAACTGGAGACTTATGCATGCCATCACTCCAGCTGAGCAATGAGAAATCAGACTTCCTCCAGAGGGGTCGGACTCATTCTTTCTTCTGTACAGCCTCATGCATTTTAAAATTCCTGCTTCTGGGTAACACATTCTAACCACAGTATCCTCCGCCTGCTCAATAGCAATGTGGCCCAACCCAAGCTGTGGTCTGCTTCCTTCCTTTTTTTATGTAATGAAAATAAATACCCCACTGCTCCAGGAGTTTTCTGTAGTCTTCCAGTAAAAAGAAAACGAGACAGTATATTAATGTTTTCCTCTACAGTTATACAACTGAAAAAACAAAGATTAATCGTTTCTTCATAGACACATATTGCATTGTTTGAGGAACCTGGTGGAGACCTGCAATAATTGGGAGACTTTTAGCGTTGATAAAGTCACCCTACTCCATCCGACAAGATGCTGAAAATAGCTCAAATTATGTATTTTGCTTATTGTTTGGGAAAACAGTTAATCGCAGAACTTTTCGTTGGGGCAATTGTTCAGTTAGTCACTAGATAAAACCAAAAGCAGTTGTCAAGGCAAGTCAATATAGCCCAATACGAAACAAAATGCCTGAAGACACTTCACAATCTATACAGCACAGAAACAACCTCTATCCATAAAGGAAAACGTAGGCCAATGAAGACCTCTGTGATGGGGATAATATGCACAGTCTGCTCTTGGTTCCAGTGAGCATTGCAGATGTTGAGGATGACTTGTTACATCAATTGAGCCTTAATTGAAGGTGAAGCATCTGTATACTGAGCATAGTGATGTTGACCCACTGCCATTTTCTCTAGCGCTGCTACCATGACTAAAGTTCCAAGTTTGTGTCAAAAATATCTGACTTAACTAATCTTCCCATTCTGAGCACATTCATGCTCAACAACAAATAGCCAAGCTTTACAGACTCTAAGAATATAAATGACAGAAGGTTTTTATTTTTGGATGGTTGCAGCCAGGAGCCACCAGTGGGACTCTAGACATTTTGTTCGGCAACTTGTATTTAATGCCTCAGGGACCACCATTCTGTATTTCTTTTAAAAACACAGTGGAGGTGTGAACATATGAACATCCTGAGAGTTAAATAAAGAATATAATATCAGTTAAAATAAGTGCTTCAACATCGTTAACATTGCAGGAAAGTTGATTGTCATCTTCCAAAACAAACCATGCAATATATTAGACGTTAAGTACTTTGTCAGGCTTAATATTTATCTGTAGATAGATACCCCCAAAGCTTTTTTCTTATTTAAAAGAAGACCTTAACCTAAAGTATTCTTTAATGTGTTAATAAAGCCTTATTAGTTTGTCTGTTTTGCACATCCTCCTATCAAGCACTAAACTGTGTTATTGTAGAGATCACTTACAGTATCTTCTTGATATTTTCTATTCTATATTTATATCATTGACCTTTTACTTTTCCACTATTTTGTATGTACTCTTAATATTTAAATGTTTTCATCAAATATAACACATTCAAAAGTGCTTTACAAAAATGAAAGACATTTAGAAGACAAACAGCTAATTCGGCTTCAGTGCGTCTTGTTTTCACTTGGAAAGATCACAGTGAATTAATTAGCTTTAATTAGTTGCACATTTTCCTCCCCTGTGCTGGGATTGTAGCATTATCTCATTTGCTCACATTGTGTAAAGGGACTGACTAGAGACTTATGCATAATCAAAAGAAGCTGAAAACAGAGACAACTGTGTAACTGCTAAATTCACAGCCAATCAGGGCATATTCAGTCATATTTTAACACAACTTGGGTGATGCCCCCATTAGATATTCATACACACCATAATGAGGCATCACTGAGCGTCCCTTCACAATCCTTCCATTTATTTACTGTTGTTTGTATTGACGGGTAGGGGTTTTTCAATTATATATTTTACATTACATTACATTACATTGCATTTGGCTGACGCTTTTATCCAAAGCGACTTACAATAAGTACATTCGACCAGGAAGACACAACCTTGAAGAAAACAGAATCATATAAGTACAGCAGGTATCATAGAGCCAAACATTTCAAGTGCTACTCAACTGGCTATAGATAAGCCAGTCCTATGTTAGTATATAAGTGCCTTGTTAGTAATTCTATCGCTCGAAGTGGAGTCGAAAGAGATGAGTTTTCAGTCTGCGCCGGAAGGTGTGTAAGCTATCTGCTGTCCTGATGTCAATGGGGAGCTCATTCCACCATCTTGGAGCCAGGATAGCAAACCCACGTGTTTTTGCTGATGGGAACTTGGTTTGGGATGGGAATGTTGATTTAACATGTATGGCTTTTCCCTGAACTAGTGGATATTTTGAGCCCACTAGTTATGGTTTTGTTCTCTCTAGTTCAACACAATGACTTACTAATTGACATGTACATACAACTAGTTAACTAGTGATGTGTCAACAAATGCACTAGTAAACATGTATGACTTTGAAACATTTCACTAGTTAACTAGTTGCACGTACATGTTTACTAGTAAGTCATTGTGTTGAACTAGAGAGAACAAAACCACAACTAGTGGGCTGAAAATATCCACTAGTTTAAGAAAAAGCCATACATGTTAAATCAATAGCTAACTAGTTGCATACAGTTGCTTACTAGTGCAAAAAAAGCCAAACTAGTCGAAGGAAAGGTCTTTCATGTATGATAAATATGTAACATGTAAGGTCAAAGTCTAACATGTTTATAACAGAACCTGACTAGTGAGAAAAAATACCCTCCACTAGTTAACTAGTAAGAAAAACATCTGTGTCACAAGTTTACTAGTGACTCCTCTAAGGCTTCACTAGTTAACTAGTGAGCTAAATTGTGTGTAACTAGTTAACTAGTAAGGTCAAAACAATTGTACTAGTGTATCTAGTGGACAATTTGGACCTCACTAGTTAACTAGTGCACATTTTGAGCCTCACTAGTCAGCTTAGAAGACCAAAACAGGCTTCAACTAGTTAACTAGTGAACATTTTGCATTCACTAGTTAACGTGTATGCTGCCATATGCATCCACTAGTTAACTAGTTGCCGTTCATATGGCCAACGCGTTAACTAGTCAGCCATAGGCAAATGAAGCAGGCGGGACCCAGATTCTGATTGGTCAGTTCAGCTCTGTGAGGGAGAGCCTGAGGGGGCGTTCTCCTGCGATGTTTTTAGCAACGTCTTGAAGACGTGAGGTGCATCAGTCGGGTAGTTAGTGCCTACTGTTAACATATTGTCCGTGGGAAGTCAGTCAGTGTGTGTTTTGCCTAGAAAAAAATGTTTCTGCTTCTGCTTTGTTCCGCTTTGTGTGTGTGTTTTTGTTGGTGCGAATGTGCGCACGCTTGTGTGGGAGAACACCGGCACTCGAGACACAAAAGTAGAGGAAGTGATCGTGGGACATTTTATCAGCGGTGCTCATGAAATGAATAAAGCTGAAACACTGGACTGATATTAAAATCAGGGTAACGATAGATCCGTATGAAGATAAACAACCTCTCCATATTTTGCCTTAGACTAATATTTACGGAAGTCACGACGATCTCTCAAAGCTGTGATCTGAAGAGGGTTTCTTCCTCTTTCTATCCATCAATAATGTCACTCTGTTATCACAATGCTATTCTAATCCAAGCACATTTCAAATTGCACCTTAATAATATGACTGTATTTTAAAACAGTGTATTTAAGCTCTTAAATAAACTATTTTGGCTGGGTGGCGCTCTACAGCTTAGGGCCAATAGGAGACATTGATGCATTCTTTCCCCTCCTCCTCATTAGCATTCTGTGCAACTAGTGTGACTAGTGCACATTTGGGATCCACTAGTACTACTAGTGAACATTTTAAGCCTCACTAGTTCACTAGTGGAATTTAAATGTATCTCACTAGTTAACTAGTAAAGGGCAAAGGGTTCACTAGTTAACGTGTGGACATTTTGAGTCCCACTAGTTAACTAGTAAGGTCAAAAGAGGCGTCAACTAGTTAACTAGTGAACGTTTTGCCTTTACTAGTTAACTAGTGAGTTATTCTGGGTGCGACTAGTTAACTAGTGCAGACAAATGTATGCCACTAGTTAACTAGTTGTGCTTCTTTTGTGTGACTAGTTAACATGTCAGAGATTTTGTAGCGCACTAGTTAACTTGTAAGAATTTTAGGGTCACTAGTACGGTCAGAGGGCCACTAGTTCATCAAAAAGCTTACACGTTGGGACTTTGGCGTTACTAGTGCTGCTCCTGGCGTCACTATTAAGGCATACGTGGTAACTAGTCGGACAAAAGTGCCACTAGTTGCTGAAAAAGAGCGACTAGTGAAATGTTTTATTTAACTAGTAAAGCAGAGTGCCTAACTAGTTTGACCATATATCTAACAAGTGAAATCAAAGAGCCAACTAGTGTAGGCCGCTGCCGTCTGATATCAAGGAAATTGAATAAATACTCAAAATGGCTTGCCATAGGCCTGGACACAGTTTGCACCTCACCGTCACATTCCTGTCCTTTCTTCGGACGAACTCAAAATAGTGGGCAGACCTCCACCCCTCGAAAGTTATCCCTGTTGACTCAGCCATGTTTATGCACTGCATGTGGACGCGCAAGTTGCGCAAATGTTACGTAAATATAAACCTGCGGCGGAAATCTCTCTTGTCTGTCAAAGGGAGAATCTAGTAATTCTTTATGTTAGTAGGTAACTGTAGTGTGATTACTGATTTTACGGGTTACATTACTCCGTTACCGACAAAAGTCATATATAGTAATACACCCAACTCTGGTCATGTTAAAACAGGGAAAAGGTCTTTATTGAACTCTTGACACAAACTTGTGAAAATATCTTATCATTAAATGCTAGAACATTAACATTTTTGCTTTCTTTTAGCACATGAATGATTTAAGAGTTAAGGGTGCAGAGGGCCTCAGGAAAGGTGCTGTTGCAGAACATTCTGATACTTTCCGTCTTTTAAAAGCAGGCAGGAAGCTTAAAAGTTGGTAAGTTCTCTCTTAGTGTACTGGTGTGGATTCCAGTAAAGAGGCTGTTTTTAAATCCGGGCGTACCATATTGTCTTTGTCGTTTCCTGTCTTGTGCTGAGCTGTTTCCAAAGCACTCAGTTATTCTAAAAGTCAATTAAGCTCCCAATCTATGCACAATCAAACTGCATCATAGCTTCTTCAGACCATATAATAGTACAATGACAGAATGAAAGATTGCATAAAGCCATATACACCAGTATTATTTCCATGAACAATATTAGCATTCGTTTTACAATTTCAGTCAAAACAAACCACTCAGTGCTCTATTTGCCTCAACTGTAGTCCAACTGTGTTCAGCTCTGTAAATATTCAATGCATTCTGCAGGGAAAACACATTTAGGCACACAATCCAGGATGGTCCACCACACAGGTTAGAGTCCTCAAGTTCCTGCATCCGTCTTTACACCTAGTGTGATAAACATATATTGAATGACATGTGAAAAATGTATTCTCTAAACAGACAACTTAGTGAAGCTAATGTTACGTGTGGTATCTCCATGCAGCACATGCTCCGGTTCAGAAGGCATCGTGGCGCAAGTTGCACATGTACCCCTTTAGAAAGAAGTCAATAACTGAGCTTTTAAAACACATGAAACACACATTGCTGACAACTGAGATGTTTGCACCTCCACCAAAACCTCCGCTGCTTCAGTTTCTGGATCAAATTGATAATATGCTTGAACACATGCATTGCTCTGAGATGACATGTGTATTCCACACTCGTAAACACAGCAAGCATGGTAACGTGACTCTCGCCGGCTCTTCTGCAGGGGGCGTGGTCAGCTGCTGCTCAGAATTTTCATAGGCAGGTTTGGAATAAAGCGAAAATGAGCGAAACGAGGCATGGCTAAAAAATGATCTGTTTGGTATTTTGGAAAATAAAATGTATAAATATACCTTATATAGGTATGGTCATACACTATATCATTTAAATATAGCATGATAGGTCACCTTTAAGAAAAGTATTTGCTGCATCAGAACTGATGTGGTGTTAACTTATACTTTAAGGGAGAGGAGATTGTTTCACCCAATAATAAGAAGGTGGGATATTTGTCTAAACTCGGTCAAGAATATGTGTGTCTCTTGTTAAATAATTGTATACATGTGTGCACCGAAAAAATGGGGGGGTGGTAGAAAAACATTCTCCGATCAACTTGAGAAAACAAGACCAATCACATGAGTATTCATGGTGCCAGACACTGTGACAATGGAGGACTGTGGTTGGGAATGTGAAGTGCTGCAGGACAACAATGGAACAGGAAGCATTCTCTGCTGTTGTCCTCACATATGGAGAGTTGCATTTTGAATTGAAAGGAATAATACATTCTCTCAAAACATGATTGACAGCAGAAAATGAAAATGCTTCTCCTTTTTTTAAAAGATGGCGGCCAACTTCATGGTTGGTATCAATCGTCTATATTCCGGATATTTTATGATATTGTGTGAATCTTTGAAATCAAACACTTTGTTTTCCAGTTCAAACAGGTGCAAACACGCTACAACAGCTCAATACACTACAATTAGGAGAAGGGGGCGTGTTCAGAAACCAGGAAGATAAATAAACACAAAATTGACAAAAACATGTAAATGAAGGAACATCTTCACCAACTTGCGCCTCGTTTACTAAAACCACTGCATAAACAGAACGCTGCAAGAAGCTCAAAACACAACAGAATTATAAAGTTTGAAACTATCACCGTTGGCAGTTATTCTGTTTTATTTTTGTCAGTATATTTGAAATAACTAGGTTAGCCAGCTAGCTTACAGCAAATCTGCAAAAATATCGGAAGGAATCATGTGATCACATTGTTAAAATGAGTTGATAAAACGTACATTTTAGATACGTTTCCAGTGACAGCTGGCCCACTTTATAACCCCGGTCCCAGCTGTGTGCTTCACCTATTAGTTTCCCTTGGTTTCTGTTCCGTTGCATTTAGTCTATGAAGCACTTTTAGGAAACACTGCTCATGTTTTGTCAAGTTGGTGAATGTTACTGAATATGTTAATTCATATGCATGTGTTTTGGCACATTTGTGTTTTTATATTTGCATTGTTTGAGATGCTGCTAAGCATTTCTCCTAATGGAAGTATGTTAGGCCGTTGTAGCGCGTTGTTACCTGTCAGCCAAACATTCAGTGCCATTTCCTTTTATATCAGTTGAAATATTAATGACGAAATAAATGCCATTGTTATATTGATGCCAATGATGATGCACGGGAGGGCTACTCCCCATAAGCTATGCTTCAGCCCTCCCGCTTCTACTTTTGTTCATTTGTGTGTATGAATTATACGTTTTTGTTTTTGTATGAATTTAGTAAAATAAATAAATAATAATAATAATAAATAATAATAATATTCTACAGATGCTTTCTGCAGAACATTTTTGAATGCACTCAAGTGCTTACAATAGTCATTAGAGCCCTGAGTCTGAAGAGGAAGACAAACAGTGATCAGGAGTAAGTGACAGCTGATACAGCTTAATGTTCCTCTGAGTGTCAAAACCCAACTCTGAAAAATGAATCCAAACGCACCACTCCACACAGAAGGGTGTTTTCAAAATAAGGTCCTTTACTGGGTTTGGCACAGTAAACAAGGTACCAAACAAAAGATCACTCGATAGAGGAAAAAACGTCACTTAAGGTGTGGAAAAACAAAAACACTCCCTAGAGGAAAACGTAACACAGCTAATAAAACCAAAACACTCCCTAGAGGAAAAGGCACCGGGCAAAGCAATGATCCTGGCTTGGCTACAGATGTGGGTCGTCTACGTGGCATAACAAGACCAACTGGCACAAGACAAAGGGAGACTAGGACAATATATACACGAGGTGAGGGGGCACAGGTGGCACAATCAGGACCGGGTAGACAATCACAGAGAAGGGTGACGGACGGGGGGTCAGGGACCTGAAACGAGAGGGAGAGTTCATTTTCCAAATAAACCAAAGACACAAAACAACACAAAGACAGGACAACACAAACTTAAATACTCTTCCGAGACATGACACTGAGGTATACGGAAGAGGATTAGGGCCACATGATTTTTGATTCAAACAAAAAAAAAATCCGCTCTCGCGCGCATACATACACTCACGTCCTCCATTGTTGCCTGCTGCAATGGAGGTCTCAGTCTCTCACTGAAGCTGCTTCTCTAATTCTGACTTTTTTCTCACAACAAAAAAAACACTTTTTTTTTTCAAATCCTCCCAAATAGAAATGTCATGTGGCCCTAATCCTCTTCCGTAGAGGTACAGTAAGGACAGAGGAGGTTCAATACAGGGTGAATATGTGATGTAAGCAGAGAGGCAGTGGTGACAGCTCTTAAAGAATAATGTATCTGGCGTTTGTGAGTGGAGAGGGCTGTTTCGCACGGAGGGAATTATCTCCTGTATCATTTCAACTCCATTATCTTCACTGAAGTTGTTTTCCCCTAAAACTTAAAAACTTTAAGTGTCAAACTGCTTTTGTTTGTATTTGTTTATCTGAACACAGAAGCTATTATTCTTGGGAAACAATGGATAATATGTAATTATGTAATCGGGATACAAAATTCCCTTACAGTTAAATACAAAGGACATAATCAGATTTATGTTACATTTGAACAATTTGGGATTACTGGCGGGATTACAATGTTACTGAACCCTAAAAAGGTCCTAGTGTTTGCTGTAGAAGGATTAGATGTTGTTTCTTCATTGTAAATGCACTGTTCTGTAGGTTAATACTTTTATATATAACAATCCCAACCCTGATTATATTTTCTACAGAGCCTCAAAAATCACAGGAATTGAACAAATATCTAGTAAACGTGACATTTCCTGCCCCACAATTATATGTGTTGCGCTTCATAGAGGTGGAAACTACAGTCAAGTTCCACTCTTTCATTATTTCTTTCTTTCTATAGTTATTCTTTCTTGTGAAGATTACCTAATGTCAATGCAGGGATTCCTGAGAGTGATGCAACCATATATGAGAACCTGAAATGTCACTCCTCTGCTCACCCTAGAGTCCTTTATTGAGAGTCTTGTGTGGTAGTTGTATAGGCAGCAGTGAAAGTGTGAGTGGATGGATTCCTGACACATGCCCTGTTTTATGTAATGTCAGCCTATTGATACCGCCTTTAGTTTAGCAATGATAGTCTACTGTGTGTTAACTCTTTGAATAACTTTACACTAAGGTAATCTGAAAGTCATGTGACAGTGTGCTCTGTGGATTAACCTGATAATAATTGTCATCAAATGATGTGACTTTCTTACCAAATAAAAAAAATGCACCAGTTCTTATGCACAGGCACCAAAGCAACTTGTATATATATTCAAGTGACAACGCCCTAATTAGCGTTGTTATGGCAAGAGCCGAGAAAGAAGTCAGGCTGTTAAAGTGAATGGATATGTCCATCATATGTCAGACTTTTACTCAGGAGACCATGTCTTACTGACATCAAAAACATGATCACAATCGTCTCGGGACATTAACCGGGGGTTTACAATTGTAACCATGGGTTAGGGTTATGATGGTGGATTGCCCCAACCTCAAAAAAGTTATTTAACCCGAAACAAAATGGATCCCTTGCACTGACCCACATTATTTTCATGCATAACCTAACCCAACTGTAACAGCGTTTCATGATGAAGACTTTCTTGAAATTTGTTATGGTTTTGGAAGACACAGGATGATATTGAAAACTCCTATAAGTGGGTAGTACTAGGGTGGGGGATTTGACATGCCATAACAGTCAAGATGGTGATTAAAATGAATCTTGTTATAGTGGTTTCACACACAAACTGTCCATGGTTCACAGCATGTTTTAAACAATAAGACAGCTAATAGTGAGTATATGCAAGGCTTAATTGTTGCAGTTACTCAATGGAGACATTAAGACATTGTTTAAAGATTTGAAAAGCTGTTATATAACAAGATTTTGTCACATTTCTACACGTCAAGGAGCTGCAACACAATGAACTAGTCATTTATTTTTAAAAGCTCAGGATAAGTATGTGTTCTGTTTGACAAGCTACAACTAGATATGGTTTTTAATAAAAAGCAACATTTCCAAATGAATTGGTAAAAAGATTATTTCCTGAGTGAAACCAAATCTAAAACTTGCAGAACAGTTTGAGAATTCCATTGATTTTAGGTGCTAACATTTTGTCCCTAGCAATAACTTATACAGCTACACTTCCCATAATGCAACAATTAGCATCAGCAGTATAACATATGAGTCGACCCATGTACTCTCGGGTTTGGGTTTGTTTGTCTGATTGACAGGAATCCCAACACACTGTTTCTGGCACACTTTGGATTCTCTTGCTCCGTTAATTGGAAGAAGGCAATTGTTTAAAAGCTAGTTAGTTTGGCCACAAACTGGAACCCTGAATTCAGACCGTCCGCAGAGCATTACAGTGCCATCTGATGCAGGGAGTTCATTAGACGGCGGTGTGGATAGCTGGCGTGTTCGTGCCTATTGTTTTACGTTTTTTGTAATAGTTAATTCAGTGTTGTGCTGTTTGGCGACTGGGGCTGTGAGTAGCGCAGCCTCCACACGGCGGCGTGCGTTGAAGCTTGCCGGCGGGCGTGTCTGAAACTCGACCAACAACCAATCCCATGAATCTCCCACCCCGGACACACAAGCACACGGTTTGATTGGCTAGAGCTTGTGCTGGCATATGATTTGATTGGCTGACGCTTCCGTTGAAGCTTCAAAAGTTGAAGCTTCAAAAGTTGAACATTGCTCAACTTTTGAAGCGAGCAACACGAGCAAAGCGAAGCGACGAAACCACAATGCAGTTCGGCAAGGCGGGACGTCACCCTATTCAAAGTGAATGGGCAGAAGCGTTGAAGCTTCAACGCACGCCGCCGTGTGGGCGAGCCGTCACTGGTTCGTCTAACAATTGGATGCCAGTCAATGTCGATGTATCCTTGAGAATTGACTTGAACCCCAATTGTTTCCATAGGCATAACCAATGCTGAGTGATTGTATGTGGACGTTAGTCTCCTTAAGCAAATAGTATACTCTTTAAAAAAGCATTGCCTTACTTTACTGAATTACTCAATGCTGAAAGTAATTAGTCACACTACTAGTTACATTACTTTTGGTCTACTCTGTAACCTCACCTTGTCACGGTTGTCATGCCAGGTCACGGGTCTATGTCTAGGTTTGGGTGTTTCCGCTGTCCTCTATGTCATGTTTTCCTTCCGTCGTTAGTTCCCTGGTGTGTCTCGTTAGTTGATTGTGTTCACCTGTGGCCCTTGTGTTTTCTCCTCCCTCCTCACCTGTGTCTAGTTAGTTGATTATGTTCACCTGTGGCCCTTGTGTTTCTCCTCCCCTGCCCAGCTGTTTCTTGTCTGGTAATTATCCCTCCCTGTATTTAGTCTTGTCTCGTCCTGTGTTCAGTGTTGGTGCTTCTTTTGTTTGTGACCTGGTTCACCGTAGAGTGTTTTGTTTGTTAAAGTTATATGTTAGATAAGAGCCCTTGCAATAAAGGTATTATCAAGTGTTATCTGCGTTTGGGTCCTACCTGCTTCACTCTGCGCTATCAGAAAGCACCAACCAAGAAATGGGCCCAGCAGATCCGTTCGAGCTGGAATTATTGAATTTTTCCTTTTTTTTGGCTAACTGCTCGGATCGATGGAAGAGAGCACCCGGAGTTCAGCAGCGAGAGGCTGTGTTGTCGGAGGCGCGCCAGATGGCTAGAGAGAAACCAGGTTTGGTGAAGTTCTTACCTGGCTGGATTTCAAAGATCCTCCCGGTGTGTGATTCCCGGCCTGCTAGCCCCAGGCATGCTAGCTCCCTGCCTCCCGATTCCCAACCTGGCACCATACGCCTTGGTGGGTTCCGTCTGGAGTCAGCCCCGGCTTCGTCCCCATTTCCTGCTCCTGTCCAGGATCCGTTCTCGGGTACTCGTCTGGCTTATGGAGGTCCACGGAGTATTCAGGCGGCTGCTAAAAGGAGTCGTCGCAAGGCCAGGTTAGCCCGAGCCCTAGCAGCCATGGTTCCGGTTACAGTTCCGGCCCCAGCAGCCATGGTTCTGGCTCCAGTACCGGCTCCAGTACCCCTGGTCGCGACTCCAGTTTTGGCTCCAGGACTGGCTTACCGGCCAACGCCAGCTCCCCGAGTCCTGTCGGCATACCGGCCAACTCCAGCACCTCGTCTCTTGTTGGCTCCCCAGCCAACACCAGCTCCTCGTGTCCTGTTGGCTCCCCAGCCAACTCCAGCTCCCCGTGTCCTGTCGGCGTACCGGCCGACTCCAGCACCTCGTCTCTTGTTGGCTCCCCAGCCAACACCAGCTCCCCGTGTCCTGTCAGCGTACCGGCCGACGCCAGCTCCTCGTGTCCTGTCGGCGTACCGGCCGACTCCAGCACCCCGTGTTCTGTTGGCAAACCAACTCTCTCAAGTTTCCCCTCCAGACACTTCTCAAGTCCCCTCTCAGGTCCCCTCTCGAGTCTTTTCTCGTGTCCCCTCTCAAGTCAACTCTCCAGTGTCCTCTCGAGTCACCTCTCAAGTTTCCCCTCAGGTCTACTCTCGAGTTCCCTCTCAAGTCCCCTCTCAGGTCCCCTCTCGAGTTACCTCTCGAGTCACCTCTCGAGTTCCTTCTCAAGTCAACTCTCCAGTGTCCTCTCGAGTCACCTCTCAAGTCAACTCTCCAGTGTTCTCTCAAGTCACCTCTCAAGTCAACTCTCCAGTGTCCTCTCGAGTCACCTCTCAAGTTTCCCCTCAGGTCTCCTCTCGAGTTCCCTCTCAAGTCCCATCTCAGGTCCCCTCTCGAGTTACCTCTCGAGTCACCTCTCGAGTTCCTTCTCGAGTCCCCTCTCAGGTCTCCTCTCGAGTTACCTCTCGAGTTCCCTCTCAAGTCCCTTCTCAGGTCCCCTCTCGAGTTATCTCTCGAGTCAACTCTCCAGTGTCCTCTCGAGTCACCTCCCAAGTCAACTCTCCAGTGTCCTCTCGAGTCACCTCTCAAGTTTCCCCTCAGGTCTACTCTCGAGTTCCCTCTCAAGTCCCCTCTCAGGTCCCCTCTCGAGTTACCTCTCGAGTCACCTCTCGAGTTCCTTCTCAAGTCAACTCTCCAGTGTCCTCTCGAGTCACCTCTCAAGTCAACTCTCCAGTGTTCTTTCGAGTCACCTCTCAAGTCAACTCTCCAGTGTCCTCTCGAGTCACCTCCCAAGTCAACTCTCCAGTGTCCTCTCGAGTCACCTCTCAAGTTTCCCCTCAGGTCTCCTCTCGAGTTACCTCTCGAGTCAACTCTCGAGTTCCTTCTCGAGTCCACTCTCCAGTTTCCTCTCAAGTTCCCTCTCAAGCCCTCTCTCGAGTCCCCACTCAAGCCCCTACTCATGTCCAGTTGGAGGTCCCGCAGACTAGTCTTCTGCCGGGGGTCCTGCCAACCCCATGTCTTGTCCAGTTGGAGGTCCCGCAGACTAGTCTCCTGCCGGGGGTCCTGCCAACCCCATGTCCTGTCCAGTTGGAGGTCCCGCAGACTAGCCCTCTGCCGGGGGTTCTGCCAACCCCATGTCTTGTCCAGTTGGAGGTCCCGCAGACTAGCCCTCTGCCGGGGGTCCTGCCAACCCCATGTCCTGTACCGTTGGAGGTTCCGCTGGGGGTCCTGCCAACCCCATGTCCTGTCCAGTTGGAGGTCCCGCAGACTAGCCCTCTGCCGGGGGTCCTGCCAACCCCATGTCTTGTCCAGTTGGAGGTCCCGCAGACTAGCCTTCTGCCGGGGGTCCTGCCAACCCCATGTCTTGTCCAGTTGGAGGTCCCGCAGACTAGTCTCCTGCCGGGGGTCCTGCCAACCCCATGTCCTGTCCAGTTGGAGGTCCCGCAGACTAGCCCTCTGCCGGGGGTCCTGCCAACCCCATGTCTTGTCCAGTTGGAGGTCCCGCAGACTAGCCCTCTGCCGGGGGTCCTGCCAACCCCATGTCCTGTCCAGTTGGAGGTCCCGCAGACTAGCCCTCTGCCGGGGGTCCTGCCAACCCCATGTCGTGTCCAGTTGGAGGTCCCGCAGACTAGCCCTCTGCCGGGGGTCCTGCCAACCCCATGTCTTGTCCAGTTGGAGGTCCCGCAGACTAGTCTCCTGCCGGGGGTCCTGCCAACCCTTTGTCCTGTCCCGTTGGAGGCCTCGCCGACTAGCCCTCTGCCGGGGGTCCTGCCAACCCCATGTCTTGTCCAGTTGGAGGTCCCGCAGACTAGTCTCCTGCCGGGGGTCCTGCCAACCCCGTGTCCTGTCCCGTTGGAGGTCCCGCCGACTACGCTCCTGCCGGGGGTCCTGCCAACCCTATGTCTTGTCCCGTTGGAGGTCCCGCCGTCTACTCTCCTGCCGGGGGTCCTGCCAATCCTATGTCCTGTGCTGTTGGAGGCCCCGCCGACTACTCTCCTGCCGGGGGTCCTGCCAACCCTGTGTCCTGTCCCGTTGGAGGCCCCGCCGACTACTCTCCTGCCGGGGGTCCTGCCAACCCTTTGTCCTGTCTCGTTGGAGGTCCCGTCGTCCACCCTCCTGCTGGGGGTCCTGCCAACTCCTGGTCCTCTTCCGTGGGGGATCCTGCCGAAGCCTGTCCCGCCGGCTCCGGTTCCTGTCCGGCCGACACCGGGTCCTGCCCGGCCTCCGGAGCTGTCTGGTCTTCGCCCTCATGCTCGGCCCCCTGAGTTCGCCCGCTGTGGCCTTCGCCCCACCATGGACTCTGCCTTGCCCCCGGGCCGTCCGCCTGAGACCCCCACCTTGGACTCTGCCTTGCCCCCGGGTCGTCCGCCCGAGTTCCCCACCATGGACTCTGCCTTGCCCCCGGGCCGTCCGCCCGAGACCCCCACCTTGGACTCTGCCTTGCCCCCGGGCCGTCCGCCCGAGACCCCCACCTTGGACTCTGCCTTGCCCCCGGGCCGTCCGCCCGAGTTCCCCACCTTAGACTCTGCCTTGCCCCCGGGCCGTCCGCCCGAGATCCCTTCCTGGTCCCCTACTGGGCTCCTGGGCGGTCAGCTTAGTCCCGTCCTCCGGACCCCCTCCACCCACCCTGTTGGACTATGTTGGATTTTTTGTTTAGGGACGTCTGGAATCCGTCCCTTGAGGGGGGGGTTCTGTCACGGTTGTCATGCCAGGTCACGGGTCTATGTCTAGGTTTGGGTGTTTCCGCTGTCCTCTATGTCATGTTTTCCTTCCGTCGTTAGTTCCCTGGTGTGTCTCGTTAGTTGATTGTGTTCACCTGTGGCCCTTGTGTTTTCTCCTCCCTCCTCACCTGTGTCTAGTTAGTTGATTATGTTCACCTGTGGCCCTTGTGTTTCTCCTCCCCTGCCCAGCTGTTTCTTGTCTGGTAATTATCCCTCCCTGTATTTAGTCTTGTCTCGTCCTGTGTTCAGTGTTGGTGCTTCTTTTGTTTGTGACCTGGTTCACCGTAGAGTGTTTTGTTTGTTAAAGTTATATGTTAGATAAGAGCCCTTGCAATAAAGGTATTATCAAGTGTTATCTGCGTTTGGGTCCTACCTGCTTCACTCTGCGCTATCACACCTGAGATGCACCCTAAATCAAATGACAAATAACAATATAAAGTTAAACCTCATTAATGCCAGATCAGCACAAACCCTTAATCTGATAAGGATAGTACTGACCACAGACCTCTGTTTCTGCTCTGTGTTTGAACATCATGTTTCCTTTAGCTCAGTTTCATCAGAACTCTGGGAGCTTCAAAGTGTTCCTGTTCAGTATGTCTGGGAAAAATGGCGATTCCACCATGGAAACAGGCAACATGTCCTCCACGATGTTTGCTGCACCTGTTTATCTCTGCTATGAGACTCTGATATTCCTGCTTCGTCTCCTCAGCCATGAGGAAGGGGACGTTTGATTTACTTTTTTGTCCTCCCGTTATGCAGGTATTGAAGACCTTAAAGTAACGCAAGTAATTACACAATTTCTTGCTTGGTAACTGAAATATAATTACAGCTGTTATCAACAGTAATGCGTTACATTACTGTGATTACTTTTGCATAATTTTTCCGGCATGTTTTCGCCTTTGTATGCACCAAAGACAAATTCCTTGTTTGTGAAGAAAATACTTATGACAAAACATTTAGAAGGTTCATCCAGGGAAAAGTAGAAGTGGGTTATCAGGTCCGTGTTTCGTAACAATCCATCAGTGCAGAACAGGCTGTGTTCCTTTATTCATTTATAGACTGCACTATTGGATTTCTTTCTTTGATTCCAGGCTCTGTCTTGACTCAGCATTACTAAGAGGTTGTGGCAGGTCTTGCTTAAAGAACATTAAAACCCCTTACTTTCCTGCGTCTGCAGTGAAATTAAAAAATGTGTTCAGAGTGCAGAGAGAAGACAGCCTCCAGTAACCTTCTTCTTATCGTGTCCACAAGGCAGTCAGTTACAGGGCTTGGTTAGATGTGGTTCAGCCACAGCTGAACACATTGCTGTCCCTTCTCATTAAACTAAAATGGTTTGTTTTGCAGAGGAGAACCCTTCAATGTTCACAGATATGACTGTCAATGCCGGTCTTGAGGGGGTCCCTCGTTTACGGCATCGTCCTTTGTGTCTATCTCCAAGCATGATGTTTTCTCTTGGTGTTCTGTGGCTTACTTCCAGCTTTCAGCGTAGCTTGTAGCGTAGCTTGTGCAGACTAGCTTGCGGCTAGCGTAGCTTGTGGCTTGTAGGGTAGCTTGTGGCTGTTTTGTAGCTTGTAACTGTTGCTTGTAGTGGTGATAGGATTAGCAGTATCTAGTCGATCTAGTTGATCTTGTCGATCTCGTCAATACTCCCAGGGCCGCGACGTGGATGCTCCTTTCATGGCCCGTAACCTGAGTTCCTAATATTAGTGTTTTTTTTGCCATACCTTTTTCCGAACTCTGCATCAACTAAACCCTGTAGCCATCAATTACAGATGCAGTGAGTAAAATATGCTGGAGTTCAAAAGTTCATAACATTACCATTTTTTTTAAATAATTTGTTAATGTTACTGTGCTGATTTAGGTCAGAGAAGTGTGTATTGCAAAGTTATATTTCCATTCATTTATTTATTTAAAATTGTATTTTATATTATTTATTTATATAAAAGGACCGATATCTGGGCCCATCCCACACGGAAAGAAAGTATATGATCATATATGCCAATATATGGCAAATATATGCAGAATATATGCTGCATATATGCCATATTCAGGTTCATATATGTGCATATATGTGGATTAATAGGAGATATATGTTTCATATATAGCTCATATATTTCCACATATATGCCAAAGTCAGGTTCATATATTTGCATATATCTCCTACATAATGCCTCATATATAGCTCATATATCTGTCTTTTTGCATATATGTCATACAGAATGCGTACATATATATAGATATTTGCAAGGTAATGTGGTAATGTGCATATTATTCCAAAGTTCTATATAACTACATGAATTAATCATTGCACTTATTTCCATTCAATGCAGATTGAGGTTTGCGGATTGCCCAAGACAATTACATTACATTGCATTTAGCTGACGCTTTTATCCAAAGCGACTTACAATAAGTACATACGACCAGGAAGACACAACCCTGAAGAAAACAGAATCATATAAGTACATCAGGTATCATAGAGCCAAACATTTCAAGTGCTACTCAACTGGCTATAGATAAGCCAGTCCTTTATTAGTATATAAGTGCCTTGTTAGTAATTCTATCGCTCGAAGTGGAGTCGAAAGAGATGAGTTTTCAGTCTGCACTGGAAGGTGTGTAAGCTTTCTGCTGTCCTGATGTCAATGGGGAGCTCATTCCACCATTTTGGAGCCAGGATAGCAAACCCACGTGTTTTTGCTGATGGGAACTTGGGTCCCCCTCGCAGCGAGGTTGCAGCGAGTCGTTTGGCTGATGCAGAACGGAGTGCACGCGCTGGGGTGTACAGTTTAACCATGTCCTGGATGTAGGAAGGGCCAGATCCATTCGCAGCATGGTATGCAAGTACCAGTGTCTTGAAGTGGATTCTAGCAGTTACCGGGAGCCAGTGAAGGGAGCGGAGGAGCGGAGTGGTGTGGGAAAACTTTGGAAGGTTGAAGACCAGACGAGCCGCTGCATTCTGGATGAGCTGCAGAGGTCAGATGGCACATGCAGGTAGACTAGCCAGGAGGGAGTTGCAGTAGTCTAGGCGTGAGGTGACGAGAGCCTGGACCAGAACCTGGGTGGCTTTCTGGGTTAGCTGGGGACGAATCTTCCTGATGTTGTAAAGCGTGTATCTGCAGCAACGGGTTGTAGCAGCGATGTTTGCAGTGAAGGACAGGTTGTTATCTAGGATTACTCCCAGATTCCTTGCAGTCTGAGTCGGGGAAACAACAGAGGTGCCAATGTTGATTGTCAGGTCAAGAGTGGGACAATCTTTTCCCGGAAGGAAAAGCAGTTCAGTCTTGTCAAGGTTGAGCTTGAGGTGATGAGCAGACATCCACTGAGAGATGTCAGCTAGACAAGCAGAGATGCGTGCGACGACCTGGATCTCTGAGCGGGGAAAGGACAGAATTAATAGGGTGTCGTCAGCATAGCAGTGGTATGAAAAACCATGCGGGCTAATGACTGATCCGAGCGAGTTTGTGTACAGGGAGAAGAGGAGGGGACCAAGAATAGAGCCCTGAGGGACCCCTGTAGTTAATTGACAAGGGTCGGACTCGTACCCTCTCCAAGTTACCCTGTAGGTACGGTCTTTGAGGTATGAGGTGAGGAGGGAAAGTGCAGAGCCTGAAACTCCAAGTTCTTGGAGAGTGCGAAGGAGGATCTGATGGTTCACCGTGTCGAATGCAGCTGACAGGTCCAACATGATTTTGACAGAGGAGAGGGATGCTGCTTTGGCAGTGTGCAGTTCCTCAGTGACAGCAAGGAGGGCAGTTTCTGTGGAGTGACCTGCCTTGAAACCAGACTGGTGCGGATCCAGAAGGTTGTTCTGATGGAGATAACAGGAGAGTTGTTTAAAGACAGCTCGTTCAAGTGTTTTAGATAGGAATGGGAGGAGAGAGACAAGCCTGTAGTTTATAACATCAGACGGGTTGAGAGTGGGTTTCTTTAGGAGAGGGTTTACTCTTGCCTCCTTGAGACTGTTTGGAAAGTGACCAGAAGTTAGAGAAGTGTTGATGAAATGGGTGAGAAACGGTAGAATATCAGGAGCGATAGTCTGAAGGAGGTTTGAAGGGATAGGGTCCAGAGGACAGGTGGTAGGGTGGGCAGAGGTAATGAGGGTAAGAACCTCACTTGGAGAGAGAGGGGAAAAGGAGGTTAGTGTGTGGGTGAAAGGAGGGTCTGGTGACCCAGCGGTGAGTAAAGGTGAGTCAGAAAAAGAAGAGCGAATATCATCAACCTTTTTTTCAAAATGGTTAACAAAGTCGCTTGACAGAAGGGAGGAGGGGGGAGGGGCTTTGGGGGGGTCCAGGAGGGAGGAGAAGATGGAAAATAGTTTTTTGGGATTGGAATAGGAAGATTGGATCTTATCTTGAAAGAAAGTGCTCTTTGCCTGAGAGATCGAAGCAGAGAAAGAGGAGAGGAGAGCCTGATAGGTTAGGAGGTCGTCACGGTGTTTGGATTTCCACCACATCCGCTCTGCTGCCCGAAGGACGGTTCTATTATCACACAGTGCGTCATTTATCCAGGGAGCAGGAGGGGACTGACTGAGATGTGAGAGGACAGAGAGAGTCCAGAGAGGATGAGAGAGTAGAGAGGAGAGTTTCTGCAGCAGAGTTTGGAGGTAGGAGTTGGAACGAGTCAGAGGAAGGGAGGGCTGAGAGCACCGATGAGGCAAAGGTAGAGGGGGAGAGGGAACGAAGGTTACGGCGGACAGGTGCAGGATGAGAAGAGATTAGTTTGTTATGTTTGGAAAGGGGTAGAGAGAATGAAAGGAAGAAGTGATCGGATGTGTGGAGCGGGTTTATACAATTCAATGTATAAAGACAATATTGTTTGATTACAGTATGTTTTATTGTATGAAGCAACATTTTTAGTTTAGTTATTTCACCCAGGACCGGAACCGGATGTTTATATCCGCTCGACGTCAGCTGATCAGTTTAAGATTAGTAAATTATGAAATATTTGATAATTGTACATTATTGTTAAAACACATAATCCGAACCACAAGTTTTCACAAAATGTTAACTTTAATTGTTTACGTTTTTTTTGGGCTGTCAGTCGATTCAAATAGTTAATCGCGATTAATCGCAAATTAATCGCACATTTTTGATCTGTTCTAAATGTACCTTAGAGGAATATTTTTCAAGTTTTTAATACTCTTATCAACATATGAGTGGACAAATATGCTTTATGCAAATGTTTATTATCATTTGAACGATGACAAATATTCTCATGAATAGTAAACACAACAACCTCTGAACATTACAAATATTCGCCTCAATTCAACCTGGAACCTCTCATACAATACAGTGTGTGTGTGTGTGTGTGTGTGTGTGTGTGTGTGTGTGTGTGTGTGTGTGTGTGAGATCGTTGGAGCTATGTGCAACTCAAGGCATATGCTCGAACGGGAGCTGCCTGGACGCTGCAATCATGTTGCGCGCACTATCCGTGCTGAGTGTGCTGACTTCTCATACAATGTCCCGCTGTCTGGCTTCCTGCATAAAGTCAAGTGCTCTGCGCAGTTGTCGGCGAAATGTCGACAACTGCGCCAAACAGCTCCTTATATCCGTTAGCGCTGCTAGCTAGCACCAGATGCTAACAACAGCAATACATGTAAGGTCTCTCTCGCTCGCTCGTGCCACACATACACACACCCTCCCGGTCCTCCCGATGGCCAGTCTGTGCCTGCCGGTGAGCGTGGAAGTGTGGTCTGCCGCAAGCGGGCGGCAGGAGCGGGGCTGTCAGCATCAGCTTTAGAATAGATGGTATTTTAAACTCGATGCTCTGAAACTACGGGGCGGCCGAGGACAAAAAATACACATGCGTTAATCGCGTTAAAATAATTAGTGGCGTTAATTTCTTTTTGACAATAAATGTATGTTAATGACTTATACATGTTGTGTGTTGTATTTTTGTATGTAGGTAGGCTATGTATAAACCTTGAACATAGGTGTAAATAAACATATATGCACATATAGGCTAAACTTATATGCGCATATATGTTTTACATATATGTGCATTTATGTGCAACCTATATGTGCATATACACTGCAAATAATATGCAAATAATATGCAATTAACATGACTATTGAATCAACATTGTGGTCCAGACCATGTGTTTAAGTTAAAACAGTTAATGTCTTCCAGGATGTCAAAATATGAACAGATCTCAAGTTAGAGGAGGATGAATGGAGCATTGCCACTGGTCCAGAGCTATCCGTCAACCTGTTGGCTGAGCTTTGGACAGTTTACTCCTGCGGGAATAACCTCTTCCATGATCCAAAGCTGCATCCATTCCAGTGACATCGGAAGAGTCACGCACAGTTCTGAATCCCCCCCACGTAGTTGTTGTGGTTTGTCAATTGGAAATGCAACTGCGTAAAGAAATGTTCATTATGATGACAATGCACCGATAGGATCACAGTCGTCCTCATTGCATTGTGGATGCATTTACACCAGTATATCCAATTACCAAAAATGTATTTGAATGCTAGGTGTAAAGGAAAACCGGAGGCCTTGATCCACCAGAGGATAAGAAAAACAGCTTCCAGGCAGCAGCAGATCAGTGAACAGCTGCCTGTTTTAGGTTCCGCTCCACTTAGAGCACCAGAGGAAAACTAAAAGTGAAAAGCACAATGTTCATGTGTCATACCTGTCAGTGCCTTCCTGTTTGTGACACAATGTTTACTTCAGTGTTTGACTCTCGTTGTCAAGCCAGTGGGTGTGATGGGACCTCTAACTGCGTCTGATACAAAAGACACAGTTGTTTGGCTTGGCGTTGTGTCAAAGTGATTTCAGGAGAGCATTGCACACGGATGTTAGCAATCTTAAAATCTCCTAAAGATAAGATTGGATTATTGCCCATGCTTACATCAGTATCTGTAGCATGACTAATGCTAATGAGCTGAGCATGCATTACCACACATGAGATAAACTGACTGCTAACTGAGTCATTTGCCAGTTTAATCACACATATAACCCAATCCACCACAACCACTCTGGACACCCTGCATTTTGAACATGAACTTAACTTTTATCTTTCAATAGGAAAACCTGCCTTTCATAAATCAGATGAAGGCAGGAGGCGTATGGATTCAGTCTTAACGTATAAACCTGCAGAACAGAACAGTTTACGCAGAATAAATCTAATCTAATCCTTTTACAACAAACACTATATGCTCTTTTCAGTTAAACAACATTGTAATCCTGCTAGTTTTCCCCGATGTTGAGAAATAACAGTAATCTGATTATTCTTGTAAGGGAATACAGAACCTTTTTGTATCCTGATAATGTAATCCCGTAATCCGTCACTCCCCAAGCCTGAACATCTTTAACCATAATTGCTCATTTGGTAGCTTTAAGGATGCATGATCCTTTATCATCTGAACACAACCAATGAATGATCAATGACTAAATACATTTTGATTTGTAAAAAATAATAATGTTTTATTAAAATAATAATGTTTTATTAAAAAACTCGCTGTGACGTTTACATTTCCATTGGGATGTCATCCTGCAGCGCTTTGGCACCAGTCGTCTCACAGTAACTGCACCAATCGTCACAAACATTTGTTCCTATATGTTTATTATCCACAATTTTCTGGTGAAAGAAATCATATGAATCCGTTTTGACCGAGAACCCAACAGATGTTCCTCTCTCCATCAATCCGCCTACCATTTCCCGCTGCTTTGGTCAGGTCATCAATCAATCTTAGGCTCGACAATCACTCACACCTGAGGGGGATTTAGCATTGCCAATTAACCTTTGACCTTGAAAGGTAAGAGGAGTGTGGTGGTTGTATTCTCCAGCCACCTCCCTCGTGCTCCCGGCTCAACCTCCACCTGCTGCAATCAGTTGGGCACCCTCCTCTGCTACACACCTGATTTCCATCAGCCACTTACTAATGGCATATCAGCAGAGGCTCCACAACTTGTCAGCGCCAGATCGTTGTTTAAACCTCAGCGGTAAAACTCTCAGCCTTCTCAGCCTTCTTAGCATTAGTTAGCTATTTCCTCTACACCTGAATGTTCTTCTTACCTGTTCTTCTTGTGCTCCAGGATCACTCTCCAGCCGGATTACTCTCCACGCTCCTTCACCTCAAAATAAACCTTTCTAACACTCTGCCGTGTCCTGCGTTTGGGTCCTCTCAGATAACCGTAACAAGGAGAACTTGCCAACTCTACACATATTGCCAGGACCTCCTCCATGTTCTAATAAGCTGCTGAACAATCGACCTATTTGGTCGTTTTTTGGAGGAGGACAAGCTGTAATAGCGCGAGGTTAGAAAAGGGGGGTTTGCTATACAGTATGCAAGGTCTCGTGTCTGTGCAAAGCAAAGCTAACCTCAAATTAGCTGCGTGGCATTGGAATACCTTCACATACATAACAATACATCGAGAACATAAAGGTATATTGACAAAAGCTAATGTTACAGTTATGTATAGGCTAATGCTGTGCTTTTGCTTATCATACTTAACCGTCAGTCTGGGAAAAGTTACAGCACCAGAGTCAACTGTTGCAATCTTTTGCTGTGCCAGGTACAGGCGGAAGGAAAACGTTCGGTTTGTTGTTTTACCGGCAGTTAGCTTAACGCTAACTTGGCTTACGGCCCGTTCACACGGCGGCGTGCATTGAAGCTTGCTGGCGGGGGGGGGGGTCCATTACTGACATTTTCAGGAGCCATTTTTGATCCTAAAAATGTCAGAAATTGATTTCGCATACTCAATTACCCATAAGACACCAAATTGTCCAAATCAGCCAAGCCATTGTTGAACTATTGCCCTCATAGGCTATAATGAAAATGAATGCAACTTGTGCTAATTTTGCAAATTGCCCAACATATGCAAGTTAGCATCTGGCATTTCTATGTGCTGGGGACCCGTACAATACATTCTAACATAACACTTTGGGGTACTCAACATTCACAATAGGACTTTGTGAGCTGGCAAACAGACTATATTCTGTTATGGAGATGTGTCAGAGCAAACAGGCTGCCAGGTTTTCAGGCGCCAGTTGGGGGTTCAGTGCATTGCTCAATGAGACCATGGACACCATTGCCCAGGGGGTAAACAGAAACCTCTCCAGGTACCAGGCCACACCCCTATTTCTGATCGTATCAGGTCTTGAACTGGCGACGCCTTGGTTCCCAGGCCAAGTCCCGACAGACTGAGCTGCTGCGGTTCCTCATAGACTAATGCAAGCTTTTTTTGTTATTATCTCAGCGGACACACATTCAGGTCCTTACAAAGAGACAAAGCGCTCACTGTCTTCCAAGCACAGGATTTATACCGTACTGAACACATGTAGGTCTCCAAAGCAACTTCTTGCAGAGTCAGGAATATTTCTCATTTCCTGTGAGTGGATGTAATTCTTGAAATGTAGAGTTACACGCTTATTTAACATGCAAAAATGAAGTTCCCATTTCAGCCCATGGATAGCGCCACTCGGCCAAGCTAAGTCACTTAGGAGCTATCCATGGTGCTGAAGAGGAATTTCATTCTTGCATGTTAAACTAGAGTCTACATTGTTCATAGTTGTGGATGATTGCTTCCGATATTTATCTATTTATCTGCACGAGGAAAGGACCTGTTCAAACTTTAATATTTAACATAAATATATCTTAAACTATTGGATAGAATGATCAGAACTACTGCACTTAAAGCAATAGCATGTAATTGGGGACAAACAAACTCAGACAAAGAAGGATCAGATAAACCTAGTCTAAGCTGTCAGAAGTATAACATTAATTATTCATCCCTCTGTCATTTATTTTTTGATGAAGTTTTTTTTTCCTATCAAGTAAAGCGGGGATGAATGTAATGACCTTATAAGGACACATCTGAGTCCATGTATATATCACTGTCTTGCAATCCGCTTAACTCATGTGTCAGTGTCTTCATTGACCTATTTATTCCATTTATTGGCAATGTCTTATATATTTATGTATTTATTTATTCCTATTATCTTTTATAGGAAACACAATATATATTATATAATATATTTGATACTTTTTATTATATTATTATTTTTATATACAAATACATTTCTTGGTTTACGTGAAAAAAAAAAAAAAAAGGTTTTGGATTCAAGGCCGACGATAACGAGTGTTTTTTGTAACTTAGCACAGGGGTTGGCTGGCAAATTGCACTCTGGAGATGTCCAGCTCAGGTCACTGCACACTGACCTCTGGATCAGGAATAAACCAGAGAGTCTGAGGGATGAGGCCCAGAAGAATCACCCATAGAGCCAGAGAGAACACGACCAGACTTCATACAGGCAGGTGATATCTATCGAGTGGTGCAGGAATGAGTCCTTAAACCAGGATACAGCCGGATACGTCTCTTTCTCTCCTCTGGGCACTCTCTCCGTGCCAGCCTCGGGGACCTGTTGCTGGTTCCATTCACTTATTTGGTTTATTATAAATAAACGATTGTTATATTCTTACCCCTCATCCCGCCTCCCTGCTTGTTGTTGCAGCCCAGCCGCGTTGTAACAACCACTCTACAGCGCTGTTGGAGATATCTACCTCTTTAATGTTCCTGCAGGTCATTGCACGCTGACCTCTGGATCTGACAGGGATGAAGCCCTTGTGAAACTCCAGCCAGGCAGCAAAGCACCCGGAGGGGCCGGCTCAAAACTTAAAAACAAACAGGACTTCTTGCAGGTCGGTATTACCCGTAACACCCGTCAGTAAAAGCCATAGAGCTCAACTCAGAGCAATTTGAGGAAAGCCATTAGCATTGCGTTTGTGTCAGGTCCCAACAGACGCAGGTCCACACACAGCACACAGTGTTCGAGCATGAGGGAGTAATTAATGAGAATACATGAACAGTGGTGAAGTCACTGCTCCCAGCGCCTGGGGGGCAAAGTGTTTGACCGCACACGCGAGATCGATTCCATTTAGATTAAAAGTGGGGCTAATAGGATTGGTGGCTGCGCTGATTACCCCGCAGTAGAGGGGTAGCTATGAGAGCAGCTCCTTATTGGACTGGTAGAAATCATTTCATTCTGGCAGAAATGATTATCCGTGTTCATCCTGTGTGATGAAATCAGCAGCGTGCCCCGGGTCACCTCCCAGCAGTGTGTGATGTCACAGGCTGCTGGAGAGAGACGTGGCTGCAGAGAGATTACACACGGCGCTGTAGTGACATTGTGAGAGCACCAGAACCTTACAGATACAAAGATAATGATGATTATTTAGCCCAGTTATATATCATCATGATGTGGTTCGAAAACATACATTAAGCTTTACATATTTGAATATTTATGTCAAAATAAGACTTTTTCTTGTAAGTATTATTAGTTATTTAAAGATTACATTACACCTCAGGACATAGACTAAATGTACACCTCATCAAATGTCATCATCTTGTCATTTTATCCTTTCAAACATTTGTGTGACATTTTCATTTTTAGTGCATTCATGTTCTAGCTATGGCCACAAACTATGTGATGTCATAAGACGCGTTCACACCCGAGTACTTTTCCCACAATAGTTCATCAGAACTCAGATATATTTGCGTTCACACCAAAAAGCCCCCGAATTAAATGAGTTGATCAGAACCATGTGTACCCCCTTTTCAGTCCCTGCTAGAGAGCAGCTAAAGGTTCCTATTTCTGATTGGCTGGGCGGTATGCAAACCACGCCCCGTACATCTCTGAAAAGGTTTTGGAAGCCGCCATTTTATTTGCCCACATTAAAAGCTCAGCGCACCAACGAAGAGATTACTTTTGTGAAAGCAGTTCTGGCAACACCAAATAAATCAGCGGAGCGGTGGAGTGATGATGATGTGTCGGTGCTTCTGGAGATTTACTCGGACGACGCGATCCAGAGACTTCAACTGAAGGCAGTTTCACCCACTGTCTCTGCCACCTCCCGCCATGCCTGGTTCTTCCGCTTTAGGTCCCGGTAGGTGAACAAAGTACACTGATACAGGACTGGGACATTTGCCACGCCAATGATTCATTTATCCTCCATTTTATGACATATGGAAAATAGTCAAGACCTGCGGTATCAGCATACACACGGTTTGATTGGCTAGCGCTTGTACTGGCGGGAATTGCATAAACGGGATTTGATTGGCTGATGCCGATAGATGCTCGTGATGCTTGCAAAGCCATGCCATGCTCCCCACAATGCAGTTCGGCGAAGATTAAAAATCTTCTACATCACCCCATTCAAATGAATGGGCGAAGCGTTGAAAGCATTTTTCGATGCCTGTAGTGTAGTCGGGGCGTAAGTCATGCCGGGACAAAAATAATCCCTACATCTGGGACTGTCAATCTTGTATTATTATTATTATATATATATATATATATATATATATATATATATATATATATATATATGCCAGTGTTATTAATACTGACACTTCACTTTGTGTGCTGCTGAGCCTACCTATTATTGTTGTTATATATACGTATATAGCCACTGTTATTATATTGTTTTGACTTATTGATCTGCTGCTGATCAATAAAAGAGAACCTACATGGCGATTAAACAGATCCTTTATCTTGCTTATTTCTCCTCTGACACTTTATCTTTACAGTGACCTGTGTAGCATCCTATACATCACATGTAAGTGATTACCAGTGTTGTGAGTTCAATATTTTTAATCAATTATATTAAGGGAACATCTTAGGAGTTTGTGTAGTGAGTTTCAGAGCAGTGTAATAATTATTTGACCTAAAACTAAATGTGTTTATGAATGTCCTCTGAGGAGGACGTGGGGATTTGCTAACTTTGTATTTCCTCCATTTGACACAACACAAAAAGGAGGCCACTATGGGCCAAAACTAACACGTAGGTTTCTGTAGGGTTCATGGCAGACGGATGCAGGATATGTAATAAAGGTATGTTAACTGCTGAGCCAGTTTGTTATTATATTGCCACACTGTTTTGATAGTGACATGTTATCTTTGCACTAAGGTGTGTCTGCACTATTGTCATTTTAAATAACTCAGTTACGAAGCTGTGTAACACGAGCACCAAGACCACAACTTCAGTCAACTCCATCATGTCTGAGGTCGGAAGGTAAACAGACGTATCATATACAGCGGAAGCGGAAGTTTTTCTTCTTCTTCTTCTCTTGTTTTTTTGGCGGATTGCAACTTTAAGGTGCGTACCGCCACCTACTGTACTCGCCGTGAAGTTGTTTGCGGCCTGCCAGTAAACTCAAAGCAGAAGAAGAAGCAGAAGAAGAAGCAGAAGAAGAAGAAGTGACGTCAGCGGCTTCATTTGCCTAATCCTCTCTCAGGGACTTATTCCGGTGTGAACGCGATCTGCTCTTTAGTTCATCAGAACTAAAAGAGTTCTCATGAACTATTGTGGGAAAAGAACTTGGCGTGAACGCCCCTATAGTGACCTTTAACTTTGTCTACCATATTTTAGTGAATTAATTGATGAGTCCAAGGGGATATTGTTGACACATTTAAAAAAAGATTCCCTCAAATTCTAGGATAAACCTGGTGTGTGGGAGAGAAGCTCCCTCTGGAGAGAACACAGGGATTTGAGCCTTTGCAGTCCATTTACATGCACACACATATAGAACACACTACAGGAGAGGGACGACCCACAAGGCAGAAGGGTCTCTTCAGAAAAGCTGCAATTCAATGATTCATGAAAGTAAGCAGTATCAGCACTGTATATACTGTACCTAATAAACTGTCTCAGTATGCAGAATGGAACGTCTGACCTCATTATGTCTTCCCCAGCACTGAGAGCATTAAAGCCTCCTTCAGCCATAGTGTTACCCACATACTAGACATCAATGACTTCATTCAATCAAGTAGCAATGAAATAATCATGCAGTGTTCATGTTATTCCCAATGACCTTCATCTCAAATCCTGCTCACACATTTACACACGCTGATATGCCTTACAGTACACTCTGCGTAAAGTAATTGTAATTAAGCAGGTTATATTTTAACTACAGTACACATATGCTCTATGCACATGGGCACACACACACACACACACACACACACACACACACACACACACACACACGTACAGTACACACATACCATTACCAACTGTGTGATTACAGACAGTGTTCTTTATGCTCAGATAGCAATCAATCTGTCTCAGAGCAGGATTATACTGTAGTGTATGTTAATGCATTACCAGGGAGGGGGGGATTAAAGGCTTGGCATTATATAATCTGAGAGCCGAGCACATGACTGCAGTGGTACCTCACCCAGTTTAAAGGACATTATCAATCTGAAAATACTATCCCGGACACACACACACACACACACACACACACACACACACACACACACACACACACACACACACACACACACACACACACACACACACACACACACACACACACACACACACACACACACACACACACACACACACACACACACACACACACACACACACACACACACACACACACACACAGACCCATCTGCTTGGTTCAGGTGAAAAGGAGAACTGATGGCCAAACACACAGCCTGATTCTCTCTTTCTTTTCACCGTTGTCTTCAATCATTTTCGACACACAAAACACAACAACCAACAACAAATAACGTACATAACAATAATGCTGATATCAATAATGAAATACTAAGCACATTAGCTTATATCACTGAAATAAAAATGAATACAAATGAAATACACATCATGGAAATGTGAATACTAGCCATACAAAAAAAAGAAAAACAGTATATACATAAAAAACAAATAAAAACAACTATAAATAAAAACAAATGTATACAAATGTTTACTTGACCTTGCTTTTGAATTAGCAGGCATATCCTCATGTTCCATCAAATGCATAAAATGCTCCCAGATGATTGGTTGTCAGAGGAAGGGATTAGTGGTTACATATCCTACCAGATATCATGACTGTGTTTTGTATCCAGGTGGATTAAGTACAACTGATAACATCCTGTTTGTTGTCCCCACGGCTACCATTTATTTGATTGATTTATTAAGTTAGCAACCTTGTTATTTGACTTGTGTGTGTTGTGCTAGTCTTATGAATGTCAATGTCTCATAAATGTAACTCAACTAATAACGCACTTCTTTCGCTTAACACCACTTTCAAAGAGGAAGAACGTCTTGAGAATTGAATATGAGAAGCAACTGTCATTATGAGCGAACATCAGACTGTTAGGAACACATTTAGAGCTGTTTTGCTACAGACACTACAGTAGCACACACTGTGCATCTTCTTCTAAATCAGTGATGCAGGAAGTCTGAACAAGAATACTCTTTTTATATCCAAGGTTCTTTTGCTCCCAAGCACATATTCAATATGTCTGCAGTTATCTCTGGCTATGCTGAAAACGCATTTAATAAAGTAACAGATGGCATTAATAATCCACCATTATATTATTCAGTATAAAGTTTACATGCATATAAAAAGCAGTTATTTCCCCATTATGGGACAGTGTAAGACTTAGGTTTTGAAGAGAATGTGCAGTAATCACGTTGGAAATAAACAATCATTATTGAGAATGCATTGAGTCTTTCGCACGCCTTTCCCTATCATTTGCAGAGAGTGTGTTTCTTCTTCTGGGGAGAGGAAATTGGGGTCATCAAAATAATAGGAATTGTTATACTTGGTTACTTCAAGTGTTGGAGGGATGAACAATCTGTCAGAATATCACTGCTGGCAGGGTCCTGCAGATTAACACTCAAAGCTTACTTTGAATGACTTTCAATAGTAACTTTCAATGATCGGCCAATATTTATTTTTCTTCAGAACCACCAAACTGGAACATTCTCCTCTGTTAGGAAGTCCAGCCCACGTCATTCCTCAGTCTGCTGGACCCACCTCTTGTATTCCCATCCCTGGCCCTCTGATGGTCGGCCCCCACACTGAGACCCTGCCAGCAGCTGCTGTCAGGAGTCAGCAGTGCATCAGTCAGCGTATGACTTAGTTTTTAGTTCCTTGGACGACTCAAGATAAACTGTTGTGTAATTTTGCTTCCGGTGCAGTCTTATCTTTTCTCCTCCTCTTGGCAGCCACCCCACGGCTGCTTTTGGCGGGTTGCCTGGCTGTGAGATTAATGTTTCCTTTGACTGGGACTAGACATTAATATATGCAGCGGTCAGGGCAACACTCTCAGCTCTGTAGTATTTTGCCTTGCTAGTAGGTCGGCTACAGCCAGATTAACCAGTTAGGTGGCAAATATGATATATTGAGTCTAAATGTTCTTTTAGCAAAGGATGCTTTGACATCTGACCTGGGTTAGTAAAACAACCTTAGGTCTGTTTGCATGTTATGTACAATTAATTGGGTTAGTGTGGAAGCTGTCAATAAAACTGGTGCGGAAAACAAATCAACTGAGAAATATTTCTGACTTGGCCATTTCTTGGCCAAGTCAGCATTGCAAATGAGATTTTATCTCAATGCTGTTTATCTGGTTAAATAAAGGTTAAATACAATCAAATATGTGGGTCCACTTGGTCCAGAGACCAAATGAAGCTTATTGTATGTGAAAGCACCCTAAGGGTTGGCCGATATATCTGAACAGCTGCTAGCCAGTTGTTCATGTTTATTAAGATATTACGCACATTCATTACTACTTTTAAATCCAGGCTGAAGACTTATCTTTTTGCTGCTGCTTTGAATTGAAACTGAGCGGTTGTGTTTCGTTTTTGGTTAATGAACATCTGGGGCTGGTAACCCCAGGGAATCAGTGTCTGGGGACTTTGTCCCGGCTGCTTTTCTCTGTGTGCTGCTCGGGACGTATGTGCCATACAAGCGTACACAGCTCATGTTCGGAGAAACCTTAAAGAAAGGCATCAGTAAAGTGGAACTTCTGTGTGGACTATTCATATCTTAAACTGCACTGTAACTTTTTATTCATGTCTTTTTTCTTTTAATGTTTATTTTATTATCTTTTCTTTTTAATGACTGTTTTTAAATGCCTTTGTCTGAATGTCTTTCATTTTTGTAAAGCACCTTGAATTGCCTTGTGTTGAAAGGTGCAAAATAAATAAACTTGCCTTGCCTTGCCTTGAAAGAAGATAGACCCTTTTCAATCTGGAACCTCTCCATTGGCTAGCCATGATCTTTTTTCTATCCCTCGATTGGTGTTTTGATAATGTCAGTGGCATGTGTTTTGGAAAATGCAGCATATAGGGGCAGGAAGTGGTACTTGAGACTTTCAACTATTTAAGTTTCATTTCATGTATAGGCCTACATCAACACGGTTTCTCAACACGTATGATGATTGTCTGATCAGAAAGGAAGTTACTTAATAACAATACTCTCTCCTTTCTACTCTACAAGAAATACTGAGAGTGTCTGGGGAGAGCGTGCAGGAGAGCAAGACATTCGTCATTGAGTAAAAAACAATCAAGTCTCTAGCTGTTCTTTGTAGCGGAGTACATTTTACTCGCAGCTGTTCCTTGATTGTATGTAACTTTTTTTCAATCAAATATTCAAGTCTCCCAGTCCGTGACGTTTCCTGAAAGTGTGTTATGTAGCCCCCTCTGTTGTTAAAAATTGTTAATATGGAGTCAGATTGAAAAGAAGGCCCAAAAAATGGCCATTTATACCCATCAGCGCCAGTGGGTACGATTTACCTTATAGGAAATGCAGTGATTTTCGCGCTTTTGATCTCGCGCAAAACATAAACATGACATGTTGCTATAGCAACGCCTGTTGTTTACTGTGGTTCCTTATAGATAGAGAGATAGAGAGAGATATATATATATATATAGAGATAGAGAGCTAGATAGATAGATAGTTATAGATAGATAGATAGACAGACAGAGAGAGAGAGAGAGAGAGAGAGAGAGAGAGATAGAGAGACACTTTTAGCGATATTTTATACTTCATGCTATCTGCACACTAGATATAATATGAAAGCTGAGAGTCCACAGATTCTATTGGTATAAGTTTCATCCCTGTGCGATCAGAACTCACTGTTCTGTATGATCAATAAAAGAACATTGTAAAATTGAAAATCAATAGCAGGTACATTTGACCCGTTGGCGGTTTTAGGTATACAGCGACCTCTGGCGGTTCTAGTGTTAACTACATCTATTTTCCCTTCAAACCAGTTATTGGAAGGCTGTGATTCATCTCCATGCTGAATGCGTCAGTACAACGCTAAGAAATGTGCACAGGGAAAACAAATGGGACATTCACTTTGGGAATGCAGGGTCAGTGCTATCTCTGATCCTGCACACCCAACAAGACTCAGCCCTCTCAGATAATCCCTCCCCTGCACTCTAAGAGTTCTCCACATGCATCAACACTCTCTTGGTTCTGTCCTAAGGGGACATCGACACATCCAGCATCGCCCTAAGGCTTGGGTAATGGCCCACTTCAGGCTGTACAACTTTATGAAGTGACTCTCTTGCTCTGATTCTTGTTGATAAAGCCAAGCCTGGACCTGGGGACAGACACACTGTCTCCCTCCTCCACTTCTCCACGGGACTCAAGTGTTGACAGCTTTGCTCTTACTTGCCTGCTCATTAATACTGATGGACTTTTAATCAGAAAGCTAATTGCTTCTCTACTCTCTGAGCGCAGGAGCCCTGTTGAAGAGGGTACACATTTACCCCAGGAATCAACAGAGCACACAACAGTTGTTCTTTATACAACATAATTCAATACTCTGAATGTAGAGAGAACCTGGGAGCCCAATTTGAAAAGAAACAGAAGCAGTTGGGTTGGTAACTCAATCCACCGCATATGGTTAATTCATGTGATTAATGTGTATTTCAGAAGATTGAACATTAAACAGTATTCAATCTGTGCTCAGATCTCTAAATGTGTTGATAATATCCAACAAGAGAAGTAGTAAGAAAGAGAGCATCCTAAAATAAAACACAAATGTTCTTAACCCTTGTTGTATGCAATTTTACATCCAGAAAATGTCAAAAACAGATTCATCATCCGTATAACCCCCAAAGCCACTCCAAAATGGTCTAAATCGGCCAAGACATCTTTTAGCTATTGTCTGCATATGCTAATGAACACAAGTGCAAATTGTGCAAATTGCCCAAAATATGAAAGTTAGCATCCGGCAGTTTCTTTGTGCTGGGGGCCTGTACTATACATTTCCAGCATAGAACGTTAGGGTACTCACATGTCTGGGTTCACAATAGGACCCAACAGTATGAGCTGGCAAATAGATACTAGTCAACATGGTAAAGCGTCCCTGGGCCTTACAGAAGTGCATGTCGTATATGTGGGGGAAACTTCTGTGTAGCAATGCAGCGGGAGTCACCGAGTCATGAAGGAGACACGGGATGAGCAGGAGCTTTGATGTCAAACACTGGCGGTTTATTTGGAGTTTCGGCCGGAGAGTTGACAAGACAGGTGGTGTGTCACGAGTTGACACAGCGGTCGCCAAACCAATTCTCAAGAACTCTTTCTGCAGCTCGAGGTTTTAACTAGTTCGGAGTATAATAATCAACATTCTTCATCAGTGAGACTAAACAATTATGGACCCTGAATCTAACTAGAGCTCTCGTCCATAGGAAAGAATGTGCGCCAGGGAACCTTCGTCCCTGAACAGTAAACTACCTCATGGCGGCTTGTGCTCTGTCATAGACTGGCAACAACAATGCGCCCAAGCTGCTCCTCCTTAAGAGAGATAGCAGCAATACCCAAGGCCGTAGAACTATGCCATGGGAAAGGAGACAGTGAGAGGAGAACATTATGAACTGTGTCAAAGGATGAATACCTAGGCAAATTATTCCCTAAGAGTATATATGGATAAAATGTCAGTTAAATATCAGGTAATCTATAGTTTTACTCACTTCAAATTCAACCCTGTGGGCATAAAGGATTACGGTGATTTCCGTATTGTAATTTCATAAAAGAAGAAACTAATTACATAATATAAACATTGTATTGTAATACCAACAACAATATATCATGATGTGAAAGTGTTGTATGTGTCCAGACAGTAGTCAGTAAGTAACCAATAGGCGAAAGAAAGGTATGTCTAAGATTCCAGATCCTGACAGATACTCAAACTCACAGCAAACAAGCTCGGAATACTTGACGGTACGCTGTGAAGATGAAATGTATTCCATGTTCAGCCTGTAGTAGATAATAGACCACAAGCAAACAATGTGTGCCTTGTCCAGAAGTGGTTGTGTTGTTTTTCTTTGTTCCATTTTGCTCTCATTTCCTGCTGCTGTGAAAGCTCTGCTAGCTTTCATTCCCAGAATGATGCTTGTTCTCAGTTCTCTAATTTGGCTGGAACACTCATTTTAAATTCAAATGTTCCCTTACTCGCAAAAAACTTTTCTGTCTGTCTCTTCAAAGGCCAGATGCAGAAACACTTAATTAGTGGGCTGACGCTGAGCAGAGATCTAAAACAGTGCCATGTGTTTGACCTAGAACTACAAGCTAGGGTTTGCTATTTTTACTGTGGCTCTCTGAGAATTGGGCGATGGAGAAAAAAAGAACTTCATCTCAAGCCCCCAGATGCTTTATGTCACACACTCTCACAGCGCTGGGCCTCAACCTGTTTGGGTCGTCGTTGCTGGGTCTGATATCATCCAATTCAAAAAATGCCAATTGGCTTGGCTTCTTTCCAAGAGGAGTTGCATGAATACCATCTACCATTCAGACAGCTGAGTAAATGCACCTTAGCCGTTGATTATGTGGTGCTACTTATACAAATGTTTATCTCACATTCCAGAAAGGAGATCTATTGTCGCCTTTTATAATGGGACCATCACTATGTCAGTCTTACACAAGTACATGGAGACCTATAGGCATGTGTCACCTTCAGTCCTTTATCTGTTACACTCACATGAAAACTGAATGCCATAAATAACAATGAGCCGTTTCATTGGAAAGCAGGTAATGGAAATATCCTTGAGGCCAATACTTTTAAATACATTCATTTTAAAATTGGTAACTCAGGAAACTATAAACGTGCCGTGAAATGATGTAAAAAATAGTGAGCAGCTAATAATGCTCTAGTGATGATTTTTTGAACGTTTGTCCTTTCAAATTCTAAACATGATATAAACTAGTTACCATTAGCCTGTGCAATTCGCTCTAATGGTGACATACATGGTGTGAACATTCATGGACACGATTTCAAATTAAATATGTACGCTGACGATATACTTCTTACTTTGAGCAAGCCAGCACTCTCTATACCCGCAGTTCTTGATATGATACTTTTATTTGGCAGTTTCTCTGGATATAAGATAAATTGGAACAAGAGTGAAGCAATCCCACTTAACTCATATACATATAAGCACAACCTAATGAACACCCCCTTTATTTGGAAAACAAATGGAATGAGGTATTTGGGAATTAACATCGTCTCTCCTATCTCTAAAATGGGAGTAGGGGTAAAGAGGCAGACAGGTTAAGGGGGGTGGGGGGGGGGGATGTAGCGGAAAAATAAACCTATTAAACTATCTATACAGTGGGGAAAGCCTTAGTAAAAAGGTGCGTTTTGAGGGCTTTTTTGAATTTGTCCAGGGTTGGGGCACTGCGGATTTGGGGGGGGAGAGAGTTCCAGAGGGTGGGGGATGCCACACTGAAGGCTCTGTCACCGAAAGTCCGCAACCTGGTGCGGGGGGTGGAGAGGAGATCCTGTCCAGATGATCTTAGCTTCCGGGATGGAGTGTGGTAGCGGAGAAGGTCAGACAGGTATTGGGGGGCGAGGGCATGGAGGGATTTGTAAGTCAGAAGAAGGAGTTTATAAGTGATACGGTGCTTGACTGGGAGCCAGTGGAGGTGGATCAGGGTGAGATGGACAATAAACACAGAGACTTATGCTGGCATGAATGTGGCAAGCGAGGTACATTGTTGCACCTACTCTGTGTCACGATCTGTCCGTGTTGTGTTTTGTCTGTCTGTTTCTGTCTTTAGTTTCCTGTTTTATTTTGTAAAGTGTTCACCCCCCGTTTCCTGCCTGTTGTAATCTGTCTGTGATTCCCTGTCAGTTTCCCTGGTGTGTCTAATTTACCCGATTGTGTTCACCTGGTGTCCCTGTGTTTTCTCCTCCCTCCTCACCTGTGTCTTGTTTGTGTGATTAGTCTTGTGTGTATTTAAGTTCTGGTTTTTCTGTCTGTCTTTGTCGGTTCGTCTTGTGTCATGACCTGGTCTGCGGTGAGTGTTCTGTTCTGTCTTTGTGATTATGTAGCCTTGAAATAAAGGAGTCATTTTTGTCACTATAATCTGCATTTGGGTCCTACTTCCCACACACACCGTAACATTACGAACCGACCAGAAATGGGCCCAGCAGATCCGTTCGAGTGGGAATTATTCAATTTTTCCTTTTTTTTGGCTAACTGCTCGGATCGATGGAAGAGAGCACCCGGAGTTCAGCAGCGAGAGGCTGTGTTGTCGGAGGCGCGCCAAATGGCTAGAGAGAAACCAGGTTTGGTGAAGTTCTTACCTGGCTGGATTTCAAAGATCCTCCCGGTGTGTGATTCCCGGCCTGCTAGCCCCAGGCATGCTAGCTCCCTGCCTCCCGATTTCCAACCTGGCACCATACGCCTTGGTGGGTTCCGTCTGGAGTCAGCCCCGGCTTCTTCCCCATTTCCTGCTCCTGTCCAGGATCCGTTCTCGGGTACTCGTCTGGCTTATGGAGGTCCACGGAGTATTCAGGCGGCTGCTAAAAGGAGTCGTCGCAAGGCCAGGTTAGCCCGAGCCCCAGCAGCCATGGTTCCGGTTACAGTTCCGGCCCCAGCAGCCATGGTTCTGGCTCCAGTACCGGCTCCAGTACCCCTGGTCGCGACTCCAGTTTCGGCTCCAGGACTGGCTTACCGGCCAACACCAGCTCCCCGAGTCCTGTCGGCTCCCCAGCCAACTCCAGCTCCCCGTGTCCTGTCGGCGTACCGGCCGACTCCAGCACCTCGTCTCTTGTTGGCTCCCCAGCCAACACCAGCTCCTCGTGTCCTGTTGGCTCCCCAGCCAACTCCAGCTCCCCGTGTCCTGTCGGCGTACCGGCCGACTCCAGCACCTCGTCTCTTGTTGGCTCCCCAGCCAACACCAGCTCCCCGTGTCCTGTCGGCGTACCGGCCGACGCCAGCTCCTCGTGTCCTGTCGGCGTACCGGCCGACTCCAGCACCCCGTGTTCTGTTGGCAAACCAACTCTCTCAAGTTTCCCCTCCAGACACTTCTCAAGTCCCCTCTCAGGTCCCCTCTCCAGTTTCCTCTCGAGTTCCCTCTCAAGCCCTCTCTCGAGTCCCTTCTCAAGTCCCCTCTCGAGTCACCGCTCAAGTTCCTACCCGAGTCCCCTCTCAAGTTTCCCCTCAGGTCTCCTCTCGAGTTCCCTCTCAAGTCCCCTCTCAGGTCCCCTCTCGAGTTACCTCTCGAGTCACCTCTCGAGTTCCTTCTCGAGTCCCCTCTCAGTTCTCCTCTCGAGTTACCTCTCGAGTCTCCTCTCGAGTTCCCTCTCAAGTCCCTTCTCAGGTCCCCTCTCGAGTTATCTCTCGAGTCAACTCTCCAGTGTCCTCTCGAGTCACCTCCCAAGTCAATTCTCCAGTGTCCTCTCGAGTCACCTCTCAAGTCAACTCTCCAGTGTCCTCTCGAGTCAACTCTCCAGTGTCCTCTCGAGTCACCTCCCAAGTCAACTCTCCAGTGTCCTCTCGAGTCACCTCTCAAGTTTCCCCTCAGGTCTCCTCTCGAGTTACCTCTCGAGTCAACTCTCGAGTTCCTTCTCGAGTCCACTCTCCAGTTTCCTCTCAAGTTCCCTCTCAAGCCCTCTCTCGAGTCCCCACTCAAGCCCCTACTCATGTCCAGTTGGAGGTCCCGCAGACTAGTCTTCTGCCGGGGGTCCTGCCAACCCCATGTCCTGTACCGTTGGAGGTTCCGCTGGGGGTCCTGCCAACCCCATGTCCTGTCCAGTTGGAGGTCCCGCAGACTAGCCCTCTGCCGGGGGTCCTGCCAACCCCATGTCTTGTCCAGTTGGAGGTCCCGCAGACTAGCCCTCTGCCGGGGGTCCTGCCAACCCCATGTCTTGTCCAGTTGGAGGTCCCGCAGACTAGTCTCCTGCCGGGGGTCCTGCCAACCCCATGTCTTGTCCAGTTGGAGGTCCCGCAGACTAGCCCTCTGCCGGGGGTCCTGCCAACCCCATGTCCTGTCCAGTTGGAGGTCCCGCAGACTAGCCCTCTGCCGGGGGTCCTGCCAACCCCATGTCTTGTCCAGTTGGAGGTCCCGCAGACTAGCCCTCTGCCGGGGGTCCTGCCAACCCCATGTCTTGTCCAGTTGGAGGTCCCGCAGACTAGTCTCCTGCCGGGGGTCCTGCCAACCCCATGTCCTGTCCAGTTGGAGGTCCCGCAGACTAGCCCTCTGCGGGGGGTCCTGCCAACCCCAGGTCTTGTCCAGTTGGAGGTCCCGCAGACTAGCCCTCTGCCGGGGGTCCTGCCAACCCCATGTCTTGTCCAGTTGGAGGTCCCGCAGACTAGTCTCCTGCCGGGGGTCCTGCCAACCCCGTGTCCTGTCCCGTTGGAGGTCCCGCCGACTACGCTCCTGCCGGGGGTCCTGCCAACCCTATGTCCTGTGCCGTTGGAGGTCCCGCCGTCTACTCTCCTGCCGGGGGTCCTGCCAATCCTATGTCCTGTGCTGTTGGAGGCCCCGCCGACTACTCTCCTGCCGGGGGTCCTGCCAACCCTGTGTCCTGTCCCGTTGGAGGCCCCGCCGACTACTCTCCTGCCGGGGGTCCTGCCAACCCTTTGTCCTGTCTCGTTGGAGGTCCCGTCGTCCACCCTCCTGCTGGGGGTCCTGCCAACTCCTGGTCCTCTTCCGTGGGGGATCCTGCCGAAGCCTGTCCCGCCGGCTCCGGTTCCTGTCCGGCCGACACCGGGTCCTGCCCGGCCTCCGGAGCTGTCTGGTCTTCGCCCTCATGCTCGGCCCCCTGAGTTCGCCCGCTGTGGCCTTCGCCCCACCATGGACTCTGCCTTGCCCCCGGGCCGTCCGCCCGAGACCCCCACCTTGGACTCTGCCTTGCCCCCGGGTCGTCCGCCCGAGACCCCCACCTTGGACTCTGCCTTGCCCCCGGGTCGTCCGTCCGAGACCCCCACCTTGGACTCTGCCTTGCCCCCGGGTCGTCCGCCCGAGACCCCCACCTTGGACTCTGCCTTGCCCCCGGGCCGTCCGCCCGAGTTTCCCACCTTAGACTCTGCCTTGCCCCCGGGCCGTCCGCCCGAGATCCCTTCCTGTTCCCCTACTGGGCTCCTGGGCGGTCAGCTTAGTCCCGTCCTCCGGACCCCCTCCACCCACCCTGGTGGCCTAGGGATACGTCCCTCCTCCGGACCCCCTCCACCCACCCTGCTGGACTGTGTGGGATTTTTGTTTTTGGGGTTTAGGGACGTCTGGGATCCGTCCCTTGAGGGGGGGGTTCTGTCACGATCTGTCCGTGTTGTGTTTTGTCTGTCTGTTTCTGTCTTTAGTTTCCTGTTTTATTTTGTAAAGTGTTCACCCCCCGTTTCCTGCCTGTTGTAATCTGTCTGTGATTCCCTGTCAGTTTCCCTGGTGTGTCTAATTTACCCGATTGTGTTCACCTGGTGTCCCTGTGTTTTCTCCTCCCTCCTCACCTGTGTCTTGTTTGTGTGATTAGTCTTGTGTGTATTTAAGTTCTGGTTTTTCTGTCTGTCTTTGTCGGTTCGTCTTGTGTCATGACCTGGTCTGCGGTGAGTGTTCTGTTCTGTCTTTGTGATTATGTAGCCTTGAAATAAAGGAGTCATTTTTGTCACTATAATCTGCATTTGGGTCCTACTTCCCACACACACCGTAACACTCTGGGAATGCCCAGCGGTAAAACAACTTTGGTCAGAAGTAATATCCTTAATGTCTGAATCTTTAAAAGTTAATTTCCCTACATCTCCCATTGCATGTCTACTGGGTCTCAAGCCAGATGGCGATGTTGCAAGGACTGCCGATCGGCTCTGGACATTGGGCTGTTTAGCCACATAAAGACTCATCCTACTAAACTGGAAGGAACGCAAACCAGCTTGCTTCACTAGGGACTCATGGCTGAGGGGGCATCTGGACCTACTGAACATGGAGTGTGCAGCTTCTCTGCTGGGGGGTTTTGAGGGGAGACAGGAGGATTGCGGTTCACTGTCTGCAGCTCTCCTATCTGACCCTGTCAATATGGCATCTCCTGTGTAATGTATAATGTATTGTGTATGTAATGTCCTGTGTATGTCACAATCAGCTGTCTTAGGAAGTCATCCTTGCACCCCCCCCCCCCCGTTACGTTTTGTGTAGTTTTTTGTTGTTACATGTTTTGTAAAGAAAAACTAGTTACCAAGTAATTTGTACATAACCTTAAAGGTCCCCTGTTATACTCTTTTTCAACAATATATTAAACGTCTCAGATATAAGCAAAACATGTCTCTGAAGTGTTTGGCTGAAACACCAAACAGATCATTGTAGCATCCCATAATCCCCTCTGTTTCAGCCCTGTTCCAAAAGGGCTGATTCTGGGTCTGTAGCTTTAAATGCTAATGAGCTGCTGCTGGCCACGCCCCTCTGAGAAGTGATTGGTTAAAAAAACACAATGGGGCTCTAGGAGGATATTCAGGTGATAAGGTGGGGGGGGGGGGGGGGGGTTACCTTGGTTGGTGATTGGCTAATGGTTACACAAGTCAAACATCATTATGACATCATAACGTGGCCAAAATCTGATCAGCTCATTTTCAGACAGGTTTGTATATACCTGGATCAGGACAAAAAGAGAGAGAATCATTTTTCCTGACACAGAAGGCACACATATTTAGGATTTTTCGGAGATTTAAGCCTAAAGACTTTATTATTGACATTGGAATGATCAAAATAGTGAAAGAAAACTTCAATTAGGGTTTAGTTAGTTATGACTTTACAATTTACTGTACAAAAAAAAAAAGTTGATTACATTACAATGACTGCTTCAGCTAAGTTGAGAGACTTTTGTTGAGTACCCAATTATTATTGAATTTGTACGAACACTTTCTGAAATCAGTTTATTTATTTATTTAGTAATAAGCTCCAGAACAATTCTAAAACATTTTTTATTACTGAATATTTTTGTAGGTAAGCGCTGTGTGAATGTATAGGCCATGCTTGGGATATTTTAAACATAACATTTTGAGCATTGATCTGTTCTGTGAAATATTCAATATTAACAAATTGAACCACCTCTCATCCATCTTAATGGATAGAACAGGCTAAAGTGAAGTGCTTTCATTTAACAAAAGAACATTTGCATTTCGTTTGAAAAAGTATGCATGCATGAAGAAGTTTATAACAGCTAACAAAACTCCAGACTGTTGGAATTAAAGTGTGTTCATTTGGGAGTAATTCTGCTTTGAGCTCTATGCTTATCTCCTTTAAGTTCTCCTGTAAGGTTATACATCCTCTGAGGCGTCACCAGCGGAGCACTGTGCAGCGAGGTGAGCTCAGAACGTGGCCCCGCATTTAACCACAGGCTGTTATGCTATATGCTGTTGAACTCTAAAGCTTCTTTTTGACTCTCTCACACAATCCAAACTACTTCAGGATGATGATAGATACTCACACAACTTCAATTAAGCTAATCCCCATATCATAGCAGCTTCCATTTCCATTGTTAATCACCTGCCATGAAGAAGAACAATGCAGGAAACGTTTTAAGAAATGTTCACTGAGTCTCTCAACTTACTACAGTCTTCTTGTGCCTGCTAGCATCGTGACCAGCTGGCCTGATTCAGTCAGTGCAGTCCTGGAAAAAGACAAAGAAACTTAAGTCCCAGTCTGGCTGGTCTCATAACATATTTTGGGTAATATACTTATTTTTATTAAGTGCAGAGCAGGAGGTAGGATGTTGTTGGCTTGGCTCATCATAATGACTGGAAGAAATGTAGACAGAGCTAGCCTAACTGAAATCGATATTGCTTCCCTGGTCAAAAGGGAGTGGCTAAACAAGCCACACCTGAGAGCTGGAGGTAATCAAGAGAACACGTCACACCTGCGAGTGGAGGAAGAGATCAGGGCTGCGTTCCAATAGTCAATTTAGCTTAGGAACCTTCCTAACCAAGTGAAATGACCCGGAAGTCCCTCAGTGGCAGCCATGATAAGTGCCGTTCCAATTCTCTAAATGAAAGGAAAGGAGGTTTCAAACTTCCTTTATAAGCTCCTTTAGCTTAGGAACCAATGGACCTCCCTTGACGAAAGGAGAGGAGAAAATGCTGCCCCACAATGCATTGCAGCCGCAGCATTTGTCGTCACTCAACAGTCGGCCGTTCACGGAAACAACCGATTATGACCGAGAAATGATATCATGAAAGTTACGGTGCTTATTAAGCATTTTAAAACATATGTGGTAAGTTGCCAAAGTGTGCTTAGTTACTGCGTAGTGAATAAGGAACGACTAGATAGTTAATGAGGAGTTCCTGAGTGAATGCGATTGAAGAACTGACGGGGGGTAGCCTACTGTATTAACGAATGATTCATTAATACAGTACCCCCCAGTCTGTTTACCGGTAACTAACCATCAGTTCTTCAATTGAGTCACTCAGTAACTGACACGAAGGACTCACAAGAACTCTGATGCACGATTCGTTCTTGACTTCAAAAATATCTTTTATTATACAAAAGACTTCTCAAAGTAAAAAGGTTTCTAGGATCGACTAGGATACTCAAAAGTTCAACTAATAGTAATTATACAAAATACTTTTCAAAGTAAAAAGGTTTTTAGGATCAACTAGGATACTCAAATGTTCTCTAGGTTCGACTAGGTTGCTCAATGATTCACGAGGGAGTACAGACATGGACTTGGTGTTGAGCAGTGTTGGGACTAACGCGTTACAAACTAACGCGTTACTGTAACGCAACTACCTTTTGCGGTAACTAATAGCGTTACTAGTTACCTATTCCCATTCAGTAACGCCGTTATAGTTACTGTGATTTAAATGGGTGCGTTACTGCGTTACATTATGTGATCCAACTGAACCGAATCTCCCTGCGGATGTAACTTACAGGCGAATACAGTGATGTCCTCTTACAGTACCATGGAAAAGTGAAAGTGACCAGAGAGGAGTGATGATTGGTTAACGCGGGGTAACATTTCAGGGTAAGCCAATCAGAGACAGAGTTGGGCGGGTCTTGCCTTATGGGGAAAATACACAGACACACAAACACTTGCTAACACACACACATACACGGCAACGCTCACCACCAGCACACACACTATGGCAGATGCAAGTATCTGCGAGAGCAGCAGCGCATTTACAACTTGGAGATATAACCACTATTTTCAATTTGTGGAGATAAAGGACGCACAACATATTACGGTCAAATGTAAACTGTGTGCAGACAGAAAGCATTGTCCACATCGAATAACAGCAATGCCAATCTCCTGAAGCACCTAACTAATGTACATGTGGGGAGTTGTCTTTTCTCTTTCAATGCCACAGAACAACACAACACATTGTATTTGTATTGTTATTATTTTTAAAGTAACTTGTTACTAGTTACTTTTATAATTTAGTAACTAATAAAGTAACTAGTTACTTTTTTGAGAGCAGCAACTATAACTATGACTCGTTACTTTTTAAAAGTAACTTGCCCAACACTGGTGTTGAGACAAGACCAACCGACAAAAGACAAAAGGAGAGCAGGGCTATGGGGCACAGGTGAAAACAATCATGAGCAGGAGACCACAATCAAGCTGGCAGGTGACACACAACGACAGGAAGTGGAGACACCTGAAAAGAGAGGGTAGAGTCAATTTCAAAATAAAATGCAAGGCCACAAGAATAAACCCAAAACAATAAACTAAAATAACTCTAACGCTGAAACCTTACAGTAACTCCTCATTAACTATCTAGTCGTTCCTTATTCACTATACAGTAACTAAGCACATTTTGTGTACCTTTATTGTAAAGTGTTAGTTATTTTATATGTAACTTTGCCTCACACGTATCACATACTTAACTCACTTATTGTACATTTAAAACATGCTTACTTTAGTTTAAAGGCGTATCTTTTCATATACCTTACAAAGTAGTGTTGTAAGTGAGACTAAATTATACAATTTAATTTGAAAGTGACTGTGTGCATATATTGAGATGCAATGGTATATTCCAAATAGTATGAGAAGAAAAGACACTTGAATAAAGAACATTTACACCAAATATGTTTGCTTTATTTCCCCTCTTTACATTTTACATATTTTCCTGATTTCTCATCTTCCATTCACTGAGTTAGCGTTTGACTTTCTGCTGATATGTGGGACCCCTGGAGACTAGATTCAGTGCAGTACAGCCAAAGATGGTCAACATGCCGGCTGCTCCTCAACAGTAAGTGAGGTACAGGAAGTCCAGGGAACACACTCTAAGGTACCTCCTGCAGTCACAGAGTCTAAACCGCCCTCCTACTGTAGAATACTACATTGGCTGGCAGATCGATGAGCTCCCTTTAGGGTTGGGCAATACTGTATATTGATATCAATATATATCACATAACTGTATTAGGTTGGTTTAAAGCAATACTATCAAGTTCAACCTTGAATTTAAGATTATTGCTTTCAACTAACCTAATACAGTTATGTGAAATCTGTTGACATAATACACTTCACTAAAGTCAATGCTTCAGTTTTTTCAGTGATTACAGTAAACTGATGATTTTCTGTGCTTACCCCACTGTTCTGTTTTTAATTTCAACTCATTATATCCACATCTAGGCAGTGGCGAACCGTCAGGGCCTTCAAAGTATTCAGAGAATACCCTGGAACACTCAGATAAAACAAACAAAAACAATCTATTTAATTATATAAATAAAATGTATATAAAATGACTAAATGAGAATCGTATCTGTGTTGTTGATCTATTCCGTAATATCACAAATACGTTGATTTGTTTGTCCTTCTCGGACCATGCACTACACATTTCAGTGGTTTTGTGTTAGAAAAGAAAGCAACCAATCAGATCTTGTTCTGGGTCTCTGGGTAGAATATCCTTCAACCAAGGTATTCTACATCCTTGATAGAATGCCCTGGCCATTGCACTGAATGAGAGCGTACGTTTGGACTGACAGTTTGATCAATCATATATTGATTTGTAGCCAATGGGCGTATTCTTTCAGAGTTTCCCTCGGTTCCAGGGTGTTCTAGAAGGCCCGCTAGTTCACTGGAGAGAGATAGAGGATCTAGATGAGTGCGACGAAGCAATTCATGCCGTTTTATTGTTTTTAATGTTGAAATGACAAGTGCAACAGGTGAAGATGAAGTTGTTGCGGAATTGTTGTGAGTACCCTTTTCAAGACGACAATTCAGTGAAAAGACGGACATTATAATGCCGCGGCGGCGGGGGGGTGTGTTTGTCTACAGAAGGTCCAGTTGTGATAGACACGGTTCGCCACTGGGTTATGAAAAGTGTTGTTGTGTTGTGAAACCAAACCAAACCAGTCAGCCGTACAAAATTGTGAAAAATAATTCAGGAAATAATTCAGGATAAGGAAAAGGAGCTGGTAGTTGTTTCATCGTTGGGAAGTGTATAAAGCCTGCATGGAAATCAACCTTGAATATTTCCTCTGTAGAGACTGCGTTGCAGATTTTAAGTCACACGGCGAATTGTTCCTTCCCTGCAGCACAAAGTTAAGCTCATTATGGTGTGATGGGTTGTAAACCAAAAGGGTCATAACATCTATTTTTATCTTAACTTGCAAAAACATTGAGAACTTTCTTCTGTTGTTCTAAGAAACGTTGTACTGTTAAACACAAACATAGTTTCTAACAGCCCAGGAGCGTTCCAACACCCTGCCTTCCTTTAAGTGCAGCAGCAGCAGGCTGTTGCATTTGTATCAACTGCTACTAGAGCAGACCACACAGCTGGATAGATAATTATTACATGTTACTTGTTAGACACTTTTATCATGACAGACATGCTGACTGCACTGGGGTTTGAACCTGTGCTCCCCTGATCCGAACACAAAGGCTCTATCCACTGCGCCACACGCCTCAATACAGCTGTATTAGGAGAGATCTGGGTTGTCCTCTTTGGTCCAGGTCACAGCTGCTCCCTCCTCTTATGGAGGGGCCCGGCGGTGGTGATGGAGACCACAGGTTTCAGACTGACCCCTCTCATGCAGAACAAGCAGAAATCCTTCCTCTCTCCATGCTCACTAACACAAAGGCGCAGTGAGTTCATTCACACACTGCTAAGCCTTTGCATGGAGCACTCTAATGACAGCATTAAGCTGTGACTGCACATCTGCCAGTTGTTCTGGTGGCTGTGGTAGCTGACAGCTGGATTAGCGTGATTTCTCCCAGGAGCATCTTCTTAGTTTACTGTCTCGCAATATTCCGGACTGCATTCATGACATCTGTAAGACATTTTCTTTCTGTTAGCACCTTTATATTTCCATACAAGTATTTAGCATCCTCCCATGCATGTGAGCTGTGAAGCGGGATAGGACCCCTGGATCGATCATATTGGGCTCTGAGCTCATTTATTTTGGCCAATGTTTGGACATCTGCTGCTTATTCTCTTCAAATTGTGTTAAACATATAAACTGCAACAGATTTCGAGCACATCAAACAAACTGGCCATGGCTGTGTTTAATGTGGACAGAATAAGGCTTTTCTGTCCACTTTGAATACTTTCACTGTCATTTTCCATGAGTTTAGGACAGCACAAGTGGTTGTGTGTATGCCCAGCAACAGAAAGACACGTGGACATGTGCATTGCCTGGGCCCTGTTACACTACTTTTCAGCTTTGTATTTAGTGCTTCTGCTGTGATAGTTTACAGGCTTTAATGTTCAGACCATTAACATGCAAAACAACCTATATAGCACACTACAGGAAGCTGGTATATGATGTATTTTATAATCAAAAATGTACACACAAGAAAACAAAATATAAATGTTGTGGTTGTTAGCTTAGTGTTATCTGTCAGGTGCCACATGCTTAATTCATGCATAGCCCTCACTGCCTCATTCATTAACCGTTTCACTACCAGTCATTTGAAAAGAAAACATTGAAAAAATGACTCTGCACTTGTTGAAACACAGTTGGAAAGTACAAAAACAGAAAACACTGTGCAAAATAAAATGCCACGGAATAATAAACAGTTGTGTGTTTTAAATATTTTAAAAGATGTTAAAAAAGACGGATATTTCTTTAAATGCCATTTGTGTCGAGGCCTAGACCATGGAAAACCTAAAAGAGAAGCATCTGAGGATGCGAGGGAGAGAGAGGGGACACGAGGTAATAAACATTAAGAATATAATCTGAGGCAGGGCCTCCCTGGGCTTTAGAGGTAATGAGTAAAGATGTGTGGCCAGTGTAAAACTCTATCAGTGAAATGTGATTATGTACCTTTGTACCAGTTATCATCCTGACAGTTTGGGATGAGTTGTAGGCAGGAAAGATGTTTTATTGATCCCAGAAAACAGGTAGTTACAGAAGTCAGGTGGTAAAGAAGGTGGAATTAACAGTTTCCATATTTTTGGCAGACAGAAATAGTTTAATCTATAAACTGTTTCTCAGCTACTGATTCCATTGATTGGAAAAAGGCTGGAACATGATTATCTGAGCTGAGGCTACAGTCAACAATAAGACCAACATGCTTGATGTGATAAGAAATCTAACACATGGGTATTTACTTCAGAATAAAATATAAGTGATACATTCAAGCTTGCCTAAAAAAAGCATGTCAATGGTAACCAATAATGTGGCTTGCTAGTAATACCACAACAGGAAGACACTGTTTTTTTCAACAACAATATAATAGGTGATACAGGTGTACATGCAATATACTGCATTCATATAGCTTTTAGCATTTAGCATAGCATTAGCATTGATCCGTTCACACACACATTCGTACAAGAATCAGGAGTGGTAACATTCACACACAAACCCTTAGATGCATAAGTGGGTCTTTTTGGACCCGGTGACGTGGTTTTCTTGAAGTATCTTTGTAATTACATTTTTTTATCATTTCATATTCCAGCTATTCCTCAAGAAATATGTTTTGGATATCATGCCATTCACATTTTAAATTTACATTTTAAGAAATTGTAGTTTTTGTATTTCTACTCCAAGTTTCCATAAGTGGGTCAAAAATGACCCGCATGCATTTTCTATGGAATCCTCTGGGAACCTTTGATTCTTATCACCTGTTGCTGTCAGGAATACATTCACTGTAGGACACACAGACTAGATCACAAGTGACACCTCTCAGGAATACTATTTTACACAGCAAGATCTGATACCAGTCAGTATAATAATAATAATAATAATAATAATACATTATATTTGTATAGGGCTTTTCAAGGACTCAACATCGCTTTACAATATAAGGGAAGGTTAGGGTGGGGGGTATAGGACTATCAAACTTGATCAACCGGCATGGGGGGCTATGAGTATACAAGAGGAGAAGAGATGAGTTTTGAAAAGGGACTGGAATACTGCGAGGGTCTCTTGGACAATATGTTCAAAATGGTCTTTTTCAAAATGTAAAAAAAAATGATAAAATGATAAATTATGAAACATTAAATATAAAATATTTCTAGTGTGAACCAAAATATAATACTAAATATTATACAAGTGATTTTTCTTCACCAAAATGTTTTTTTTTGGGTTCAGTTTCCTGTCCAAAGACACTCGCCACCAATCATATAGTTCCTAGAGTTACAAAGGGTATAAAGACTTCAAACTTCTTCACAATTCCTCTGCAAATTACAACCCTAAGCTTTTGGTACAGATGAGGGCTGACATTTCAATGTAACCTCAAGGCTAGCATCAGTTGCAATAACTTCAGAAACCTAGGAGCAAGATCAACTGTAGAGAACATTTCTATGAAGCAAAACATGGAGGGAAGAGTGCCTGACTGGAATACATGTGTTACCTTTACAAAGCTAACTTGAATATGGAGAACGGATTATAAATATATTTGAGGCTTAGACTTGTGATTAGCACACAATATCGCTCAGGGGAGTTAAGGACACTCATGTGTTTTGTGGTATCCATAGATTTCCAGCATGGCTAGTGCTAGTGGCAATTCCGACAACGTATAGCAGAACAAATCAGTACACTTTGACATTTGTCTGATGGCATCAGCCCTAACCCTAACCGACGCGTTCTGTTGAAGCAACAGATTTAATTACACTGTGACTTTTTTCAGACATTGCAGCTTGTAGTTTTATCTCTTCAAGTTAAGTCACCCTTTCTAACCAGTTCAAATACACCTATACTAAATCAAATCAATGATACTTACCCGTCAAGGTTAGTAACCATGAGTCCTCACTCCTCGACCTCCATAAGGATAGATAGTTGTCCATTCTGATCGCCTAACAACACAATCAATAACTGATCATTATTCAACACTTACAGGGCTCAACGCTAACTTTTAAAAGTGGTTGCCAGGCTGGCAACCAGGCATCAGCTTTTGGTTGCCAAAACTGAAAATACGGTTGCCATTTTTAGTCACCTTATATTTTAAATAATTAAGATACTATATACATCAACTTAATAATGAACATGTGACAGAAAAGAATGTTCAAATACGTTACAATAAGTAATTAAAATAATTATTTGAAACCTAAGTTGTAGGAAACTTGTCCACTCTCAATTGCTGGTATACAAAACACCAGTAGTGCAGCTGTTGTTCTGTTCTTCACAGATCCCTCACAAATGAATTGAGCAAGTCACTAGTTCCTTGGTCATTCCGTTGTCTCCCTTTCAAATTTGGGCTGACCCCCACCATAGATCCTCTGGCCCTTCAGCATTGAAGTCTAGGATTGGCCAGACTAATACATGTCTAATGTTAAATAAATGAAAACCATTCACAGTTAAGAATTAGATATGAATTATTAATGCTGTAAATTACCTTTAATACGTCTAACTATATTTGAAATGTGTTACCTTTTTATAGAAGTGATTATAATTGTATGCCAATATTTTCCTATGGTAAAGTTTTGTTTTGCACTTTTATTTTGGTAGTAATAAGATCGGGACTCTTATTTTGAAGGAACTTTTACCGTACAGTAGGTAAAATGACAAGGCTAAGACTGTAATGCTAACTAACGTGCTTGCTACTAGCTAGGTAGCTAACTTGAACACTCCTGGTCCTTTCATCAGACGGGAAGCGAAAGAACGAGCAAGACCCATTGCTGGTATGATAACAACCTGGTACTAAGCACACAGGCATCTTGTTAAAGTTATCTTATTTTAGCTATCTCTTATTTGGTGGAGGAAAACAATTGTGAAATCAGTTACAGTATGACATCACTTATGCGACCCCCCCCCCCCCCCCCTATAAAATAGCACTTTACCTCTGCTTACACCAAGGCCTACATGCCATTTGATATGCTGTGAGCTGATCATCGAGCCTTCATTGTAAGAGTCGCGGGTACACTGTTCACAAATGCCTGATTGAAAGTTGTAAATGTTAAAGAGATATTCACAGATCTTTTTTTTAATTTGTGAAGATATTTAGCGTATTTGCAGATCCGTTTTACACTTGCACATTTATTTGTGAGTTTGCAAATATTTTAAATGCATTTGTGAATGGTGTTTACATTTACAAATCACATATTTACACACAAATTATTTTTATGTTCACACAAATAATTATGAGACATATCTATGCCCATATTAAACTCACAAATAATAAAGTTCCATAACTTCAGTTGGGAACAAAGACCACACCTTATCTCCCCAAGGCAATTTCCCCTCCAATAGGTGTGCTCTATCGGTGTGTATAACCCTTTCTCCTGTCTGTTACTCCCTCTTTCAGCACAAGAACCAGAGGGGGATTCAATGGAGCCTGAATACCTGCACTGAGACCCTCACCCTGCACTGAGACCCTCACCCTGCATCTGAGTCTCAACTCTGTGTTTTTCAAGCCTTTCCCTGTTTTTTTGTATCAAACAAAACATTAAACTTTCCCAATGGTGTGGTTTTCGTTTTGTGAAAAAGTGCAAATGCAGTGTTTGTATATAATTATATCACATATTTTTTTGCTGTTGGTCGTGATATTGCTCCTGCTGACTTGAGCCAGCCATGTTTTCCTCCGCTCTGTGTCAGTGGGGAAGCCGTACATTCGTACTCCTTTCTCTTAGCGATTGGAGCATCCCCAGGCAGCACAGCAAACCACGGTGGCAACTAGGAGGCAGCACAGCAAACCAGGACAACACGGAGGAAAAGGCACAGACTAACTGCATGATATGCTATTCAATGTTTATTGAATTCCATGTATTTGCAATGGATGTTCCTAAAACAACACATTTAACATCATCATCATCATCATCATCATGCTGCTGCTGCTGCTGCTGCTAGTCCTTTGATAGTCACCTGTCGGTCTCCTGTCCTTTCTGAAAGCCATAAAGATGACATTAGTCATTTAGATAACGTGTGTCCTCAATTACCATGGGATTACTGAAACTACCATGAATTTAAGAAAATGGTAGAAATGTATCTAATTTTAAAGCATTACTTTAGATCCCCTCCCTCTAAATATATCAATAAAATATATCAAGAAAGAGATGCTCCTGACTACCATACAAGTTTAAGAAGATAATATTGGTTTTAAAGAATTCAAAGCTATAAATAAACAGCAAAATAAACTCCTTGTTCACACTAATCCTAATATTATCACTTAATATTAGCAAATTCTATTTTATTTTTCAAAACATATTGATGTAAATACATACACATATCGATTTGTTGTATAAATATTGCAAATCAAAACCTGTATTCACTAATAATTACCAAAAATCATAGTTCTATCTCCTGTTATCAATGCATTCACATTGCGCGCCATGAACTTCCCGGGAACGATCCTCGTCTACATGAACCACGTGACGATAACCGTTTTTGGACTTCCGTTGTGGTAACTCTTCTATCTATATGGCGCTGCTGTAGTGTAGTGGGGTAGTAAGAAACTATTCACCCATCTGAAACACACTCTATTGTGTGTCATAGAACTGCTTTCAATAACTTGAGCATTCAAGTTAATGCTAAAGTCGAGGAGCATTCAACATCTTTGTCTTTGTGTCCCCATTAAATAAATAATTGAACAATGAGTCCCTGCTGTGACAGATGATGAGCAGGGGAGTGGGATGAGATCGCCATATGCCTTCATTTCTGTCTCCAAATCGATATCCTGCTCATTTCTGACCTTCACTGGGATGTGCTGGAAGATCCTTGGCTTCCGACCGCTGCCCAGTTGACAGTTTGATCAAGTCTAATGAATTGAGTGTTCAGCTGAGGCCAAGACCTGCAGGCTCAGAGGCATTCTGGGACTCTGCCACACTGAAAGCACTGCAGACTATTAGAAACTATTGTAATTACTCACAAATTAGCATTATATGTTTTAGCTGTATTCATCTATAACAGGGTTCCTCATGGCGCGGCTCGCCAAGCTTTAATTGGTGGCTCGCATGACAGTAAGCTAAATAAAGGTCCTGCATTCAAAATGTGACTCAAGTAAAAGTAGAAACGTACTATCATCAAAATATAGTTAAAGTACCAAAAATAAAAGTAGTCATTGTGCAGATTGGTCCATTTCAGAATAACATATATGATATGTTTTATAATGATTGATCATGAAAGTGTTCTCAAAGCTGGTAAAGGTGCAGCTAGTTTGAAGGACTTTGTAGACTGCAGGGTAGCTGGTGGATTTACTCCAGGTGGAACTAAAGTCTGATTTAAGGCTTGATAATATTTCACATCATTCATCCAAATGTGTAACGTAACTAAAGGTATTAAATAAATGTAAAAGTACACAATTTACCTCTGAACTGTAGTGGATAGAAGTAGAGTACAAAGTAGCATAAAATAGAAATACTCAAGTAAACTACAAGTATCTCAAAATTGTACCTAAGTACAGTACTTGAATAAGTGTACTTAGTAACTTCCCACATATGAAATCAGATATGACTTCAAGTCATGTGATCATTTCTTAGTATTTTATCCATCTACTTGGCCTCATGAAATGCAAGGACTTCACATTTTTGGCCACAAGTTTTGGAGAAAGCTAATTGGAGGTTTAAACAGGGACAGGGAGGTGCTTCTGCAGCATCTTCATCATCTAGCATGCAAGAAGTGTAAATAGAGGACAGTGAAGGCGACACTGAGGAGGACAGTGAGGAAGACTGCACTTATTAACACCACGCGTCGTGTGGGGTGAGTACCAAACGCTGTCTCCTGGTACTCATCTGAGTAACTCACTAAGAAAGTTATGTGCACCCCTGCTTATTAATAATAATAATAATAATGCATTTATTTTATATAGTGCTTTTCGGAGAGCTCAAAGACGCTTTACATGACAGTATTGCAGTGGCGAACCGTGTCTATCAGAACTGGACCTTCTGTAGACACACACACCCCCCCCCCTTGGTTGAAGGATATTCTACCCAGAGACCCAGACAAATATCTGATTGGTTGTATTTTTTTTCGAACACAAAACCACTCAAATGCGTAGTGCATGAACAGAGAAAGACAAACAAATCAACGTAACACTGTAATATTACAGATGACCAACACAGATACCATTCTCATTTATTCATTTTATTTTCATTTTATTGAATTGTATTTATAAAATTGAGTGTTCCAGGGTATTCTCTGAATACCTTGAAGGCCCTGACGGTTCACCACTGCCGTATTGGTTGGCTGCATTGCATATTGTATGTTCTGGGTGGGATGACAGATTAATAAGCAGACATGCTTATTATAACTGTATGCAGTTTTTCATACGTTGCGGTATAAGTGGCTCTCCTATTGACTTTGTCCTATCAATGTGGCTCGCATGTAAACAATTGTGAAGACCACTGATCTATAATTTAAATACAAACAGCTCCAATTCACCAGTCAGAATAACAGTGTGTTTCCTCTTCTACGATGATAAACAATAATGACCTTTATTGTCAAATCAAGTCTGAAATGGGACATATATTTAATACAAAAAACAAAACAAAAATGACATTCCCAGAACAAATGACCATATCTTCCCTTCTAAAAGGGTTAAATTAATAATCTTTTTTCTCAAAGTAATGATAAACCTGTGAGTTAGATGTAGAAGAGTCAGAACAATATAGATGTTTTTCATTTTAAAGAAAATTCAGATTGAACATGGAAAAAACTGTAAATGATAGTGTCCGTCCAAAAATTATTTATTACTTATAGTGAAAGATACCCTTGGATGATGGGTTAGTAGACTAAAAGCTTTAGGAATCCAAAGTACAACATATAATAAGTACCCTGTATCAAGATTGATGCAAAACAAGTGATATTTGACCTTTTTAGACAGATTTAGCAACAAAACCCCACTTCTGGGGTCATTTGGGTGGATTTTTACATTACATTGCATTTAGCTGACGCTTTTATCCAAAGCGACTTACAATAAGTACAATCGACCAGGAAGACACAACCTTGAAGAAAACAGAATCATATAAGTACATCAGGTTTCATAGAGCCAAACATTTCAAGTGCTAGCTAGATTTGACCTATCTCTGGCCCCCTTGGTCGATTTTGATGATTGACATCTCTTTTTAACCGTCAGAGCCAATGGAATCGAGGGAAGGTTCCACACAGGTTACCAAATAAGGAGTGAGAGTGACGCATAGAAAAACCGGAAGCTGCGCTAACCTCTGGTGGCTACCAATAGCAGCTAATTTGTATTCTCCGATCTTTGCATAAAAATGGAATTATGGATTATCAATAATTTTTTCAAAGTGACAAGTGACATTGCTATAACCTATAGATTAACCTTCAGCCACGTTTTTTCTCGTTTTAATGCCATTGAATACGACTTTTGATCAGCATAACAGCTAAGGTGAGCATATCTCCGTGTTTTGCTACCTACAGCTACGTCGTGTGTTGTCTGTATTTGCTTCCCCTGTCACGAGTTCTGATCGCTCAGTGATGATACTTATATTTCTATAATCTGTGGAATCTCAGGATGTTAGCTAAGCTTGTTTGTGCAGATCCAATAAGTATATCCATCGGTATAGCTAGAGTTCTGTAATAACGGCATTAAGATTTTTTTCGCTCAGGGCAGATTCAGAGGCTCAGCGTTAGTCTTGTGTTTTTTTTTTGCTAAAAATTGTTCATATCATCAGTTAGCTGAGTTTCTTCCCGTTACATGGATATAAAACATTCATAGTTTATTAAATATTAAGAAGTCCTCAGACGCTGTTTCCTGCAGATTATGTGTTTGTATGCCCGAGGGCGGGTCGATGAGGTTCAACAGGAAGAAGGGCCCACACAGTCTCAATAGGGTCAGGTGAGGAAGGGGTACTTCGATGCATGCGATGGAGCATTGTCCCTCATAAAATCATTATGTTCTTGACATATGCAGACCTTTTCCTGTACCACTGCTTGATGAAAGTGTCTTCTAAAAACTGGCAGTAGGTTTGGGAGTTGATTTTGATTCTTTAACCCGAAAAGGTTCAACTAGCTCATCTTTAATATGACCAGCCCGAACCCCACCTCCACCTTGCTGTTGTCTTGGTCTAAGTGGAGCTCTGTGCATGTTACTGGTCCAGCCACTGGCCCATCCATCTGGTCCGTCAAGAGTCACCCTCATATCATCAGTCCATAAAACCTTTGAAAAATCTGTCTTCAGATATTTCAACTCATGAGTCTTGTTCAGTGGTGGTTTCAGCCTCCCACACCTTGGCCATGTCTCTGAACATCTGAGACTTCTGGGCCTCCAGGTAGGTTGTAGTTCTGGAATATGACAGCACTGGAAGATAAAGTCTTCCTGGAAGCTTCACATTTCATTCTTCTCCGATCTTTGGCAGTTCATTTGATTCTTTTTCTAAAAATGTTTCTTTGTACCCTGTTGACTATTTGAAACAAAACATTTTGAATTCGGGATTTTAAAGTTTGCCAAAAATGACTGTCACTGGAAACTTAGCTAAAATGTAAGTTCCATTGGCTCGTTTTAACCATGTTATTGCATGTTTCCTTAATATATGATTGCAGATCTGCTTTAAGCTAGCTACTGTAGCTAACAAAGCTAACCGAGTCATTACAAATGTACTGATAAAACACTTACAGTTATGAAACAGGCTAACTCTGCCAACAGAAACAGTCGGCCAACTGTATAATCCCTGAAGGCCAACAAGCACAGCTGTGTGCATCTCCTTCATCTTGCAACGTTTTTTTATTTGGATAATTTTTGAAAGTGTAAACGTTTCTCCTAATGGAAGTGTTTTTGGCCGTTGTAGCGTGTTTGCACCCCCTGCCATCGTAGAAAAGTGTTCTTTAGTAAAACCTTTATGAATCTGAGAAAATAAATTCTTTATTTTGTCCTTTTGTAGAAGTATCAGATTTGGTATTTCAAGGATTGATCTTTCTAAGCAGTCATCCAATTTTTTACCAATTAAGTTCAGGCTGCAGGTTTGTTCACAGCAGGGATCATTTTGTGAGGGGAATTATGAATCAAAGCAACAGTGCATCAAGGGTGCACTTTGTTTAAAAGAAGCTGGACTCTGAGGTGATGAATGAGCCTCTTTAGCACCTCACCCTCATTACTTTAGGAAGAAGACATTGAGGTTGGAGAACTGTCTGCTTCAATTGTGTTAGGCTGTGTTGTTGCTATTAAAGGTAGCCTATACTGCAGCTTAAGATCTCTTAACAAATATAAACCATGATCAATATTAGTGCAAATGCATGAATGATTCTCGAGACAGTCCTCCTGAATACTAATCAGCTCCGTTGTTGGCAACCCTCACAATTACCCCAAGTCAACAATCACGGGATAATCAGCATGCTGAACATTGTGCAGCAGGCCTTTTCAGAGTTTGATAAAGCTACTTCAACCAAAAAACTAAAACTAATTTGTTATTAGTTTGACTCTCAGTCTTTGGCAGATAATAAGAATGCATTTCTCCTCCAACTATGGAGGACATGTATTCCATGAGGTGTTGAATAAAGCTCAGTGGAATGAGGACAATTAAATTAGCACAGAAACTCGTTGACACAGTGCTTGGAAAAGTGTACTTTTTAAATTAAAATCAATGAGGCCATTGAACCACACTGAAACCCCTGTCAATACCTCTACCTCTCAACAGCAGACAAGTAGGTTATGCAACCTTTGATAGCATCAAAGCATTCCCCTTGTGAAGCAGCAGATTTTTGCATTTGTTATGTACAATGAAATAACCTAATACAGTTATGTTACATTTGTTCACATAACACATTATTTAAAGACAATGTTTTCTGTATAATAATAGGTCCTCTGTAGTTACACAATCTCTAAGGCACATTTTCATTGATCACATATCAAATATTTAAAAACTGAATTTTAGGGGTCAATGTATACACAATGTAAACAGCAACATGCCCACTAATATTATACATTAATTGTACAATGTGCAATGTAAATGTATTCAATCATTCTATAACACAGGGCCCTATAACATGTTTGTCAAACATGAACACAGCACACGCCGGAAACACCCCACTGTCAGACTGTTCTTCACTCAATGTACATTCAGGAATCTATTTCTGTCTTGCATAGTGAAGGTTAGCCTGTTCCTTATGATGCAGTTCTATAACAGGAAGTTCAAACAGGGTTGAAATAAATAGCGAAAATATGAATACTTTCTCTATAGGGATACATTTTACCTGCTGGCACTTAAATGTATAGATGTCAATTAATTAAATCTGGCATCACATGATTCTACATAACACAATTTTAGGGGAAATGCCATAATGGGGGACTTTTCTTTTAACACAAAGTTATAAACAATAATACAAAAAACGAATTATACTGGTTGTTGCGTCTATTTTTATGTTGCGGGTCTCAGCGTGAGCCACTACTGCCGTGTAGAAGCTGTGGCCGTAACAGTTTCCAAGAAAAACTAAAGAATTCTTCTCATCCTCAGCATCAACATCCAGATATAAAAAGCCTGCAGACCGTAAACATGTGGTGATACCAAGCCTCAATGCACAATGTTTCCATTAAAAGACCAAAAAGCCCAGTGCCTCCCTCAGGAGAACATGTCATAATAGTGCAGAAGATCTTTCCAGTTTCTATCTATAATTCATTCAGTTTGATGTCTGTAATTGATTTAACGATGGCCGACATATGCATTACCATGGAAATGTCACAGTTTTAAAAATGTAAATGAATGAAAATTAGGTTGTCAATTTTCTGTGATATAAACTTTCCTATATCATCTGTAACTTGTATTAGTTTGAGTCAGTACAACTGTAGAACACAGTGCTGGACAATATAGGAGTGCCACATGTGTTTGCTGCTAATACTTGTTACATAGAGATTCAGTACTTAAATGACCAAATCGTCCTATTACAAACCTGCTCAACAATATATGGGATGGTGTTTCTTACAAAATGCTGCGTCTGCCCTGGTACCGGGGGCAACCGGGCTTAAGAGGTTAATTCATCCTAAAACACAGTGGACTACATTTTTTATTATTCATTATTATTTTTGTGGGGAGCACGAAAACGTTGGATTCGTGATGGCTAAATTGTCCCCAGTAAAGAAAAGAAAAAGAGAACAAGAGAATGAAAGAGGTTCAAAGACAGATCACTGGACTACATAAAACAGCAAGCAAACACTAACTGGAACATCAGAAGTAGATAAGAGGCTTCTCAATGCTTAACTTAACTTAAATTTCCCCTCCTCGACTCCCCTCCTCCACTCCCCTCCTCGACTCCTATCCTCGTGTCTTAGTCCCGCCCACAGGCGATGCGAGCGGAGGAGCCGAGGAGGGGAACCGAGGAGAGAGGAGGGGAAGCAGCAGGCAGTTAGAGAAATTAGAACTCCTCTCCTCTGAGCGGTCATTTTAAAGAGACGTCCATTAATGATGACAGGAGGCACAGCAGCCCTCTGTCTGATGGACAGATGTGTTCATGACGACTTATATATTTACTTTGATTCATTCACAGTGCGGTATAATGAGACAATAACAGGCTACAGATGCGGACACACACACACAAATATATTTATATAAATATATACAATTTAAAGTATGAGAGCACTCTCATAATAACGTAACACAATCAGAGACTGGATATATTCCCCCTCTCTGGTCGCTAAAATGGGGAATTGAAATTACGGGCCAAAAGTCGTATTTACAAGTATTAAAAGTAAGCAGAGGACACCAAACCAACTGAGACCCGTCTGTCCGCCGCATCTACAACACACACCTATCACACACACACACACACACACACACACACACACACACACACACACACACACACACACACACACACACACACACACACACACACACACACACACACACACACCACACACACACACACACACACACACACACACACACACACACACACACACACACACACACACACACACACACACTGCCTACCACACACACCTACAGCTCCTAAAGCATAATCAGGCTCCAGCCGTTGTGTATTTTATTATGTGAAGCACTAAATGACCTTAGAAAAATATGGACTCTTTGTTTGTAGATATCTACTAAACTAAAGCAAATAAATAAAGAGAGTAATGTAGGCCTGTTATACTGAGTGATATATATTATACACACTGCTCTGCTTTCTGCACAGACCTCACAGCTGTTCTCACTGTAAACATGGCGTTGCGATGAAAGCAGTTTCTAAAATAATATCCAGGGATGCATGCAGAGCTGTCATTGGCTGAGATAAGTCCGGCCGTGTGTCACGCCTCCACCGTTCCCGGAAATGCATCCGCGGAGGAGCCGTGGAGGATGCATCAGTGTCTCCTCGGTTAGAGCTCCTCCAGAGAGCCTCCTCGATGCTCGATGCTCGGTCCTCGAAGTGCATTTAGAGAAATGAGATGTCCTTCAACATGGCGAGCTAAAATTCATTTCCGGGTGACTACCGGAGGACCGAGGAGTCGAGGAGGGGACATTTAAGAATTGAGAAGCCTCTCTAGACAGGAAGTAGACACTAAAGGGAACAGTAGAAGAAGACAGACAGGAAGTAAACACTAAAGGGAACAGCAGATGAAGAGAGACAGGAAGTTAACACTAAAGGGTACAGCAGAAGAAGAGAGACAGGAAGTTAACACTAAAGGGAACAGCAGAAGAAGAGAGACAGGAAGTGAACACTAATGGGAACAGCAAAATAAGACAGACAGGAAGTAAACACTAAAGGGAACAGCAGCAGAAGAAGAAGACAGACAGGAAGTAAACACTAACAGGTATGAGCTCTGGCAGTGTTTAAAGACTGGTCAAAGGAAAATAAACTGTGAACAATCTTGGACATTTACAAACAAACCTTGATCAGTGTTAGGTTAGGTTGCTGTAGACGCAGTGTCAGCCATGGTCACGCAGCCGAACAGACTATTTTCTTTCCTAGCAGAAGCAATACAATAATTTGTTATCAATAAAATACTTATCAACATTGTGAATTACACTGCTACCTACCTATTTACCTTGTGTTATATTTCTAATTACTGACAGTCTTACTGCCCATTATCCCTTACTTTTGTGTCTCCATTTATCCGTCAAACTTTTGCATCACCGTACATCGCCTAGATTGAACTGAATGCAGTGATCCTTATAGGGATGAACAGCTGGTTTCACTTATACTTACATTTTTTGGCTAGTAATTCAATAAATGTAGTCTTCGTTTTGATACCATCATGAGCCGGCAGCCACTTCTGCATGTCTACAAGTATCCAGAGATATAGTTCTAACCACTAAACCAAAGACACACCTTTGACTAACAATATTGTGGCATAACGTAACATTTGTGTGGTGATACACTTTGATGAGAATTAGAATGAGTCATATACTGCATCTTCATGTATGTTGGTTGGCCTTTCACAGATCAGTACCAGCAAGTCTCTGGTGTGCATGTTGACATATTCATCAATATGGATGGATTACATGCGTGGCTGATTTTGAGTTGCCCTCCATTCCCTTTACATAGCATGTTTTTGCATGACTGAGCTTGCAGTGAAGCCTGGAGGGCATCAGCTCTCACGGATGGCAGGTAGAAGGCCAGGCAGCATTTACACAGTGGTTATCTTTTAGCGGGAGACATTGATGTGAGATGATGTTTGTGCTAACTGTGAACTTTTAATCTGTGTTAGCTTTTTATGATGGCAGGAATGGGTCAAAAAGACCTCATGAAAGACGACACAAGGAGTGAGGATACCCGGCCCGGAGGAAGCCCGGGGTCCCTTTCTGGAGCCAGGCCCAAAAGGAGGACTCGTCGGCGAGCGTCTGGTGGCCGGGCTTGCCACGGAGCCCGGCCGGGCCCAGCCCGAAAAGGCAACGTGGGCAACACCTCCGCTTCTCCATCCCGCGGGCCCACCACCTACGGGAAACAACGATGGGGTCGGGTGCGCTGGCAGTGAAAGCAGAGGGTCTCGACGGACCAGACCCGGGCGACAGAAGCTGGCTTTGGGGACGTGGAACGTCACCTCTCTGGGGGGGAAGGAGTCGGAGCTTGTGCGGGAGGTGGAGCGGTACCAGTTGGATCTGGTTGGGCTCACCTCTACGCACAGCGTCGGCTCTGGAACCTTACTTCTGGATAGGGGTTGGACTCTATTCTTCTCCGGAGTTGCTCAAGGTGTGAGGTGCCGGGCGGGTGTGGGGATACTCACAAGTCCCCGGTTGGGTGCTTCGTTGTTGGAGTCTACCCCAGTGGACGAGAGGGTTGCCTCCCTACGCCTGCGGGTTATGGGGGGGAACACTCTGACTGTTGTGTGTGCTTATGCACCCAACAGCAGTTCAGAGTATACGGCCTTCTTGGAGACCCTGGAAAGAGTCCTGTATGGGGCTCCTGAAGGGGACTCTTTAATCTTGCTGGGAGACTTCAACGCACATGTGGGCCATGATGGAGACACTTGGAGGGGCGTGATTGGGAGGAACGGCCCCTCTGATCTGAACCGGAGTGGTGGTTTGTTACTGGACTTCTGTGCTAGTCATGGATTGGCCATAACAAACACCATGTTCGAACATAAGGATGCTCATAAGTGTACGTGGTACCAGAGCACCCTAGGCAGAAGGTCCATGATCGATTTCGTTATCGTATCATCGGACCTGAGGCCGTATGTTTTGGACACTCGGGTAAAGAGAGGGGCGGAGTTGTCAACTGATCACCATCTGGTGGTGAGTTGGGTCGAGTGGCAGGGGAAGCCTCTGGATAGACCTGGTAAGCCCAAACGTGTAGTTCGGGTGAACTGGGAACGTCTGGAGGAGGCCCAGGTTCAGGAGGCCTTCAACTCACACCTCCGGCGGAGCTTTTCGGGCATTCCTGTGGAGGTTGGGGACATTGAACCAGAGTGGTCGGTGTTCAAAGCCTCTATTGCCGAAGCCGCGGCGGGGAGCTGTGGTCTCAAGGTCCTAGGTGCCTCAAGGGGCGGTAACCCTCGAACCTCCTGGTGGACACCGGTGGTCAGGGAAGCCGTCCGACTGAAGAAGGAGGCCTTCAGGGATTTGTTATCCCGGGGGACTCCCGAGGCAGTTGCAAGGTACCGACAGGCCCGAAGGGCAGCAGCCTCAGCCGTGGCCGAGGCAAAGCAGCGGGTGTGGGAGAAGTTCGGAGAGGACATGGAAAAGGACTTTCGGGCGGCACCAAAGTTGTTCTGGAAAACTGTCAGACACCTCAGGAGGGGGAAGCAGGGAACCATCCAAGCTGTGTACAGTAAGGATGGGACGTTGTTGACCTCAACTGATGGAGTGTTAGGGCGTTGGAAGGAGCACTTTGAGGAACTCCTGAACCCGACAACTCCGTCCTCTATGTTAGAGGCAGAGCTGGAGTATGACGGGGGGTCAACACCAATCTCCCGGGTGGAGGTCACTGAGGTTGTTAAACAACTCCACAGTGGCAAAGCCCCGGGGGTGGATGAGATCCGCCCAGAAATGCTGAAGGCTCTGGGTGTTGAGGGACTGTCTTGGTTGACACGTCTCATCAACATTGCGTGGAAGTCGGAAACGGTACCGAAGGAGTGGCAGACCGGGGTGGTGGTTCCCCTTTTTAAAAAGGGGGACCAGAGGGTGTGTGCCAATTACAGAGGCATCACACTACTCAGCCTCCCCGGGAAAGTTTACTCTAAGGTACTCGAAAGGAGGGTCAGGCCGATTGTCGAACCTCAGATTGAGGAGGAACAATGCGGATTCCGTCCTGGTCGTGGAACGACGGATCAGCTTTTTACTCTCGCAAGGATCCTGGAGGGGGCTTGGGAGTACGCTTACCCGGTCTACATGTGTTTTGTGGACTTGGAGAAGGCGTATGACCGGGTTCCCAGGGAGTTACTGTGGGAGGTGCTGCGGGAGTATGGGGTGAGGGGGTCTCTACTCAGGGCCATCCAATCTCTGTACTCCCAAAGCGAGAGCTGTGTCCGGGTCCTCGGCAGTAAGTCGGACCCATTTCTGGTGAGGGTTGGCCTCCGCCAGGGCTGCGCTTTGTCACCAATCCTGTTTGTAATATACATGGATCGGATTTCGAGGCGTAGTCATGGGGGGGGGGGGGTCTGCAGTTCGGTGGGCTAAGGATTGCACCACTGCTTTTTGCAGATGATGTGGTTCTAATGGCTTCATCGGTCTGCGACCTTCAGCACTCACTGGATCGGTTCGCAACCGAGTGTGAAGCGGCTGGGATGAGGATCAGCACCTCCAAATCTGAGGCCATGGTTCTCAGCAGGAAACCGATGGATTGTCCACTCCAAGTAGGGAATGAGTCCTTACCCCAAGTGAAGGAGTTCAAGTATCTCGGGGTTTTGTTCTCGAGTGAGGGAACAATGGAGCGTGAGATGGGCCGGAGAATCGGAGCAGCGGGAGCGGTACTGCAGTCGCTTTACCGCACCGTTGTGACGAAAAGGGAGCTGAGCCAGAAGGCAAAGCTCTCTGTCTACCGGGCCATTTTCGTTCCTACCCTCACCTATGGTCATGAAGGATGGGTCATGACCGAAAGAACGAGATCGCGGATACAAGCGGCCGAGATGGGTTTTCTCCGCAGGGTGGCTGGTGTCTCCCTTAGGGATAAGGTGAGAAGTTCGGTCATCCGGGAGGGACTCGGAGTTGAGCCGCTCCTCCTTCGCGTCGAAAGGAGCCAGTTGAGGTGGTTCGGGCACCTAGTTAGGATGCCACCTGGGCGCCTCCCTAGGGAGGTGTTCCAGGCACGTCCAGCTGGGAAGAGACCAAGGGGTAGACCTAGGACCAGGTGGAGGGATTATATCTCTTCGCTGGCCTGGGAGCGCCTTGGGATCCCCCAGTCAGAGCTGGTTGATGTCGCCAGGAAAAAGGAAGTTTGGGGCTCTCTGCTGGAACTGCTACCCCCGCGACCCGACCACGGATAAGCGGAAGAAGATGGATGGATGGATGGAAGGAATGGGTCAAATGATAACATAGAGGAGAGAAGAACAGTGTTAGGGATGGCAATGAACTGCTTATATGCATGTAAAGAAACCCACATGTAGGGTTCGGTTGTGCTTATTGAGTTTGCTTCTTTGAGATTTGTAAAATAGGTCACTTGACAATTTCACAAAAGAAAAAATATTCATAAAAGAAACCTTCAGCAACATTTGAATTCATATTTACAAATCACTCCACACAATTTCATTTGGTTGCTGTTGTTAAATAAAATGGTTTAAAAATACTCTCTGCATTGTTTTTGTATTCACAAGTTAGTTCTAAGTGGTGCAATTTGAAAATGTACAATTCCCTGCGGTGCGAGCTAACGTCGGCTAATATTCAGTTGATGACGTTGATTCTCATTTAGTCACTTAACCAACCGCCAGTTCACCAGTGGGGTATTTACTGACATCATTTAGGTCGAAGAATATGAACATCTCTTTAGCATATTTTATGCACCTTATTTCAAGGAAAACTAGAAGTCCTAAAATATAAACTAATTTCCGGGTTTAAGGACTCATTCCTGCACCCCTTTATTGTGGTTTAATTGACTTGAAAACATCTTCCCAATTGTGTTCAATGATGTTGGAAACAATCCAGAAGTTTGGAGGGTACATCAACTTGTCCTTCAGTGATGTCACTGATGGACTAGTAAAGGTCTACCTTTCCATCAGTCCGTCTGTTATTCTCTCTGGCCCCAGCGATGACTACCCTACTGCACGACATCAGCACCCCTCTTACAATTCATCAAGTCTCAGACATTTGACAAAGTCCAGCTTGCCGGGGCAGGTGGTAGCTGATGAAAAACGAGGTGATAAAAAGCTCTGCCAGGAAAGTGGGTCAGCCTGCACCTGAACACAGAGGTTAGTGCATCTGATGGTCTGGGCTGCTGATAGGCCTCATAATTAATGAACCTTCCTTTATGCTGTGTGAGAGGTTTAAACAGCACAGTATCCCTCTATAAATGTTGCAGCTGCAGCGCTTTGCCTAAAACCTCACATCACAGTTGAAACTGCTGCTGCACAGTTTCAACTAACAAGTCATCTGAACGTCAGTGAAATTACCTTTTTATTTGCTTTGCCTTTTATGGAAGCACATTGGTGTGATTTGCAGGGAGAAATAATGATGTTTCCTAATGCATAAGTAACTTGAATAAATATGTAAATTACCTTTTAAATCATAACAGTAATAACAGTTTCTGTTCTGTGCCACAGACGGGGAATATTATACTGTGTTTAAACAGACCACCGATTAGTAATGATTAGGGCTGTCAACGTTAACACATTTATTCTCGCAGTTAATCTGGAAACCTTAACAAGTGACCCAAAGTTCCTCCCTTTTTTTAAGTGCAGCGGATGATTACCATGAATTGCAGTGAAGAGGCATAAAAAGAGGAGGAATTGGCAGATGCTACATTTATGCACTGTCTAGAGACCAGTGGACATCAGTAAGAACCATCACTACCTCGCTGTAACTACAAAACTGCACCCATTTAATTCAGGTGTGGTGAAAGCAGAGGAAAAGCATTTTGCTGAACCATGCTCCAGTTTCTTGAATTGTCACAGGAGAGAGAGATAGCAAACAGGGTCACCACTGTAGGAACATATAGGGCTTGAGTATGATAGCAGCAGGGAGAATCTGCCCTGTGTAGCGCACATTACACAGAGGTTGATCTCAGCCAACACTGTCTCACTCCCTGATAGTCCAATAGCGACGTTTGGTCAGGGTCCCGTGGCGTGCAGTTGTGACACTCCGAGGCTCCTTCAGCTTCATAAAGGGACGCAAATAGCTTTCAACTGATTGCAATGTATTCCCATCGGCGGCGGTATTTGACGCTCAGGGAAGCACCGCATCAGTCCATGTCGGCAGCTCTTAAAGGCAATGTGAGCGTCCATTCCCATTGGATAACGGAGAATTTTACACCCGGAAGTAAGTATTCTCCTTACTGTCGATTGATTTGACAGTGATATCTGCACTACTCATCAACTCAAACACACCAGATTATCCTTGTTGATTACACAACATTGATTGGTTTAAATTGTGTACAATGCTTTTGTGTTTTTAACCTTCGATTTGGAGAAACAATCCTCTCATAACATCCCACCTAACATCCAATAATCCTCAGCTCTCGTTTGGGACTACACCATGTGCTTTGCTTGACAAACCCCGTGATTAGTCCTCAAGCTCTGTGATTGGATGTTGGAGTGGCAGAGCGCGAAGTTTACGCCGAGCGTCAAACTTCACTTTGAAATGGAATGAAACCCATCGACGGCACACTATTCAAAACAGGAATCGAACGTGTCCACCCCCCCAGAGCTACACATGCTGGCTATATGTGTGTTTCGCAACATGTTCTATGGCGCGTCTCTACTGGGAATTGTCGTTTTAAAAGACGTTTTAGTATTTCCCATAATTAGAAGTTGCCAGTATTAAACTATATGACTATAAACTATGTTCATGTGTGCTGGAGGAGGGGCTCTGTGAGGAAGTGGCAGATTTTTCCCGGTTGTGTATTTTCTAATTCTAGCTCACTCGAGCTGGTTTCTCTAAAATGACCTCCCCCTACCTTTAACACACACACACACACACACACACACACACACACACACACACACACACACACACACACACACACACACACACACACACACACACACACACACACACACACACACACACACACACACACACACACACACACACACACACACACACACACACACACACACACACACACACACACACACACACACACACACACACACACACACACACACACACACACACACACACACACACACACACACACACACACACACACACACACACACACACACACACACACACACACACACACACACACACACACACACGTTGGAGTTGGCCTTTGATGTGAGGGTTAGAGATAAGCCAGGGATGTTAATCTATATGTTGATTAAGACACTCTCTGTGAGGTGAGAAGCGAGGGGATGGAGTTAGTTTTTAAAAAAGACGCTCAAACTAAATAAAACAGCCATTAATTTTCACTCACTAAGAAAAACGTTGTTGTCCTCTCTAGATTTGATTCAGGGTTTGTTTTAAATGATTTGTGCATGCTTGTGCATGTTTCTTTTCAAGTTTTTGTGAAACTGTTAACTACAAGGAAGTATATGTTTGCAAAGAGGGTATTCATATTCATTTAAAAATATCTTATTTAGGTTGTTAATAGTGATACCTAAGGATATTCTCTTTAGTTGTATGTATTGTGAGCTAATGTGTAATTACTTTATTAACTATAAGAAAGTCTCTCTGAAGAGGGAAATAATAATTTAAAATATCCTATTGCCCCCCTTGATCTTGTCTTTTTATAATTACTTCACACAACTATAACGAAGCCCAATATGAAGTTATGTGAGGGTGTAATATTAGAATTTTTGCTGTATGCAATAAAAAAAAAGGTTTGACTGGTAAAGACTCTCACTTTTACAGAGGGCTCCGCCTCCCACTCAACATAACAAGTCCCACCCTCCTCACCAGATCATTTAAAAGTAAGGGGGTGGAAATAGATGAAAAAAGAAATACGCTCAAACTAAATAACAAGCCAGTCATTTACACTCACCAAGTCACCTTTCAAAAAAGAAAAATGGCCAAGAGACGCCTCGACATGGGTTTAATCTGCGAGACGCCTATGACAACTTACCGCCATCAGTCCGGAGCGCCAATCAAGAAACGAATGCAGCATCTGTGCCGGATTCAGACGCCTCCAGCCGAAGAACTTCATGAAGAATGGACTCTGAAAAATGGCGATGTTTGGGGTTATGTATTCAACTATATGGCGAATGAACTGCATTTCTACAATCTGAAGAATGGAGAAACGTATGGACCCCGTAGTGTTAAAGCGACACTGACCTCAACAGATTGGGCTGTGTTAACTCTGGTGTCTTCCAGAGATCTCCACGCAACCACTGTATTGGAAGAAGTAGTGCATCAAGAAACCATAGTGGAACCAGCGGTGTACAAGATATTTGCAAAGAAAAGCAAAGAAACGCAGACAGCATGCGAGATCAAAGAAGAGTTTTCACCGCTGCCCCTCAATGTGAAGGAAGAAGAAGGAGATATCCCCCCGCCGCCAGAAGTGAGAAGAGTCCTGACAAGCACCGTATGGGAAACTAAAAGCGGACCATCAGGGCGGTGGTATTACCGCGCAAGCCGTTTGGTGACGCTGGGGAAGGACCCCTCTGATGATTTTGTTTCGGAGTATTTCAACTCTACATGCGGGTTTTTCAGACATCCTTGCCTCTGACTGCTTGGCTAAAAATGATTGATGGAAAAGCTACAAAGCTTAAAGAACTTTTTAAACAGAGTCAGACATCGATGGACATTATACTGGTGAAAAAGACTCTCACTTTTGTAGAGGACTCCATATCCCACTCAACATAACAAGTCACACCCTCCTCACCAGATCATTTAAAACTAAGGACCCCTCAAAGAAAAGCATTGTGTTTTCTACCTAGGTAAAAGGTCTTACGAAAATGTGTTATCTCTGTATCAAGATGATGTGTTTAAAAATGAATCTTGTGAAAAATACCAACGGTGTGAGAGACGTCATAAAGACACTCATTTTAACCACAGTGTTTGTTCTCTACAAATGTTTAAAGATTGTTACACAATGTAAAAAATTAAAAAGGTATGGTGACAATATTAATTCAGGTGACTCTGTCTTTATTAGGAAAGCAAAAATATAATACAAATGGTTTAGGAGGTAAAATGTAACCATCTTGGACTTAATATTTCTAACAAAATACATTTTCTTTTAAACGCACTTTTTGAAATTATTTATTTATTATTTCAGTGGGACAATCCAGTTTTCTGTTAACATCAATGCTTTTTTCTCTTTTCTTGTGTTACTAAGATACTTTTAGACCCACTTTGGCGTACGCAACACTTAACAACTGGTAGAATATGAAGTACTTTGTAAGGAATGGGGTTTGCTTTAAGGGGTGCACAACTTGAGAACTGGGTAAAATATTCATTAATTTGTAATGAATTGAGTTTTCTTTCTTTTGATTTTCAAGATACTATTTGTACGCAATGACTTTTTCCATATTTCTGACAAACTATACTGTTTGACTTTTTCCGTAAAATCTTGACAAAACTATTACTTATTCTTAAATTTGACCTATTGCTGCTTGGTTGGAAATGATAGTTGAAAAAGCTACAACGCTTAAAGAACTTTTTAAAAAACTTTCAAAGGGAAACTACTATGCAAAACGCTCTGTATATATTGATCACAATGTAGTCAATACCCTTTTAATAAGTGTGGTGATGGGGACGATTGAAAACAGAATGAGTAGTGACCCCTGTGTAAAAAGAACGGCTGAAGACATTTTGGATATCGTTCGTTCTGGCAGTACTATTCCGGGTCATTGGGAAACGATAAGTATTTCAGAGTGGCCTTTTATGGTGGCCAGCCTAAGGCACACCTGTGCAATAATCATGCTGTCTAATCAGCATGTTGATATGCCACACCTGTGAGGTGGGATGGATTATCTCGGCAAAGGAGAAGTGCTCACTATCACAGATTTTTTCAGATTTGTGAACAATATTTGAGAGAAATGGTTATTTTGTGTATATAGAAAATGTTTTAGATCTTTGAGTTCATCTCATGAAAAATGGGAGCAAAAACAAAAGTGTTGCATTTATATTTTTGTTCAGTGTAACATTGCAGGAAAGCAATATATTAGTACTTTGTCAGGCTTAATATTTATAACCCCAAAGCTTTTTTCTTATTCAAAATAAGACCTTAACCTAAAGTATTCTTTAATGTTTAAATAAAGCCTTATTAGTTTGTCTGTCTGTGTCTCCTATTAATATCTAATAATAAAAAATAATACATTTCAATAACGTGCTTTAACCACCAGGTGTCCCTTTCTATCAGCTGTGCACCGTTATGGTGTAAATATACCAATTGGATCAAATATAAAAGTCAGCCGGATTAGTATTGATACTGCAAGGAGACTTATATTGTGAAGAGAAATTGAAGATGTTGTTTAATTGCTGATATATTTATGATCCACGTCACATATTCAGTTTCGGCGGCAGTTCTTCCTGTTTGTCTAGAAGTCTTCTGATCAGGGCTCAGAGAACTACGGCAGATATGTAATATTTAATGCAGCCGAACCGTATATTACAATGCTGTTATGTGATGACCTCCAAAGAGAAAAGCAAGCAAAGTCGGCATAAAGTATTTTATTTTTAAAAAATGTTTTCGGATTTCACATCAACAGGAAGTCCGGTTAACTAAAATGTCCGTGCGGAACAATACCCAACCCATAGATCCGTGGGTGAATAATGTCAATCACCACATTACACACATCCCTTCACATTTACATTTTAATTTACATTAAAGTATTTTGTGAGGCCTTCTAAAATGTTTTTAAATATAATTAGGGTTGTAGTTGAAGAGTTTGTAAATTATTGCGTTGCCTGGCAATCGCACAACGGCACGTCCATTAATACAGATACAGATTTCAGTATTCTGAGCCCCTACTCTCCCCATAACTGACGGCAACAAAAGTCCTACATTATTCAATTAAAATAAAGAAGTAAAAACAATAAGTGTGGCTTGATATTGAGTAAGAAAAAGGTTGATAAACGCTGTGAGAATGGATCTGCGGGTAACATTCGCTCGCGATCTCAAGTCGTCTACAACATACGTTTAGGGAGCTATATAGAAGCCTATGGCCATCCTGGAAAGTTGAAAATGTACGCTAAGGTCCGCCCCCTTGCGTTGGAAAAAGCCGACACAGGGGACCTTGACATAACTTCAACATAGGCCGACCTGGGAGTGAGGATGTGTTGACCTGGGTGACTTTCTGGCATGAAGGCTATGTCAAATCTGAACTCTTGTCATTTCCTCAAATGCATGATTGCATGATTATTGGTACAATTTGAATTGAATAGGATAAACTGGAGCTGATTACAGCATGTAAATAAAAAAGAATTCAGATGAAAAAAGTGGATGTAAAAATTATATATCTTATCCTTTAAGATGTAGTATATCTTTAACAGCTTGAGAAAACTTCGGTAAAAAGTCAGGGAGAGATTTAGGTAGCAGTCCTGTGGATTCTCAGCAGCCATTGGGCCTTTAATGACTTTTCCAGCTGAAGCATTTAGCTCGGTGCAGAAGGATTTCCAGCTGCTCGCTCAGGCAGCTGTGGTCAAGTGATGACCTCATTTGGTTGTAATTACAGCTGGGATAAATGAGCTAAGTAAAAATTCAGAGTTAAACACTCTAGTTTTCGTCTGTCTATCCCATTAGATTTTCAGTCATTGATCTGCCACTTCTTAGAACTGCAAGGACTGACAGATCAACTGAATGGACTGATAAGTATGATAACCTTATCTTAGCTTTTTAAACAAAAAAGTAAACAACAGAATGTCATGGCCTTCCTTAGCTCGAGTATTTCCGGCCAGAGAAGACGGTCTTTCTTCAAGGCTGATTTGAAATCTCCTGTGTGAAATAACAGTGGAAGACAGCAATAAAGAAAATCCCCAAAGCTGTCTCCTCTAAGGAGTGTGTTTCCTCTCACCTTTGCTGTCACTGGTCTTGTTTATTGGACCGCTTTCTCCGGAGTCTGAGGCCATAAAGTGAGGAGAGAGAGAGAGGCTGAGGGAGCTGAATTATCCAGGAGTGTCACGGTTGAGTGAAGGAAGCAGGACCCAAGCGCAGATAACTTTGATAAACCTTTATTTCAAGGCTAAAATGGAACAAATACAGACAAACACAGAACACTCACCGGTGAAGTCCGTCACCAACAAAAGAAGCACCGACACTGAACACAGCACGAGACAAGACTAAATACAGGGAGGGATAATTACAATACACAGGTGAACACAATCGGCAAACGAGACACAGGTGAGGAGGGAGGAGAAAAACACAAGAGCCACAGGTGAACACAATTAGCTAACGAGACACAGGTGAGGAGGGAGGAGAACACACAGGGACACTAACGACAGGAGGAAAACATGACAGAGAACAGTGAAAACACCCAAACCTAGACAGAACTGTGACAGAACCCCCCCCTCAAGGGACGGATTCCAGACGTCCCTAAACCCCAACACAAAAATCCAAAAAAAATCCAGCAGGGTGGGTGGAGGGGGTCCGGAGGAGGGACGTATCCCTAGGCCACCAGGGTGGGTGGAGGGGGTCCGGAGGACGGGACTAAGCTGACCGCCCAGGAGCCCAGTAGGGGACCAGGAAGGGATCTCGGGCGGACGGCCCGGGGGCACGGCAGAAGCCGAGAAGGGGGACTCGGGCGGACGGCCTGGGGGCAAGGCAGAGTCCATGGTGGGGGTCTCGGGCGGACGGCCCGGGGGCAAGGCAGAGTCCATGGTGGGGCGTAGGCCACAGCGGGCGAACTCAGGGGGCCGAGCATGAGGGCGAAGGCAGCGGCAGGAAGAGTCAGGAGGCCGGGCCCGCGGACGAAGACCGCGGCTCACAGAGGGTCGGGATCGAGGGCGAAGACCAGACAGCTCCGGAGGCCGGGCAGGACCCGGTGTCGGCCGGACAGGAACCGGAGCCGGCGGGACAGGCTTCGGCAGGATCCCCCACGGAAGAGGACCAGGAGTTGGCAGGACCCCCAGCAGGAGAGCGGTTGGCGGGACCTCCGATGAGACAGGACAAAAGGTTGGCAGTACCCCCGGCAGGAGAGTAGACGGCGGGACCTCCAACGGCACAGGACACAGGGTTGGCAGTACCCCCGGCAGGTGAGTAGACGGCGGGACCTCCAACGGAACAGGACATAGGGTTGGCAGGACCCCCGGCAGGAGAGTAGTCGGCGGGACCTCCAACGGGACAGGACATGGGGTTGGCAGGAACCCCGGCAGGAGAGTAGTCGGCGGGGCCTCCAACGGGACAGGACATGGGGTTGGCAGGACCCCCGGCAGGAGAGTAGTCGGCGGGGCCTCCAACGGGACAGGACATAGGGTTGGCAGGACCCCCGGCAGGAGAGTAGTCGGCGGGGCCTCCAACGGGACAGGACACAGGGTTGGCAGGACCCCCGGCAGGAGAGTAGTCGGCGGGGCCTCCAACGGAACAGGACATAGGGTTGGCAGGACCCCCGGCAGGAGAGTAGTCGGCGGGGCCTCCAACGGGACAGGACACAGGGTTGGCAGGACCCCCGGCAGGAGAGTAGTCGGCGGGGCCTCCAACGAGACCGGACAAAGGGTTGGCAGGAACCCCGGCAGGAGAGTAGTCGGCGGGGCCTCCAACGGGACAAGACATGGGGTTGGCAGGACCCCCGGCAGAGGGCTAGTCTGCGGGACCTCCAACTGGACAGGACATGGGGTTGGCAGGACCCCCGGCAGAGGGCTAGTCTGCGGGACCTCCAACTGGACAAGACATGGGGTTGGCAGGACCCCCGGCAGAGGGCTAGTCTGCGGGACCTCCAACTGGACGGGACATGGGGTTGGCAGGACCCCCGGCAGAAGACTAGTCTGCGGGACCTCCAACTGGACAGGACATGAGGTTGGCAGGACCCCCAGCGGAACCTCCAACGGTACAGGACATGGGGTTGGCAGGACCCCCGGCAGAAGACTAGTCTGCGGGACCTCCAACTGGACATGAGTAGGGGCTTGAGAGGGAACTTGAGAGGAAACTGGAGAGTGGACTCGAGAAGGAACTCGAGAGGTAACTCGAGAGGGGACCTGAGAGGGGACTTGAGAGGGGACCTGAGAGGGGACTTGAGAGGGAACTCGAGAGGAGACCTGAGGGGAAACTTGAGAGGTGACTCGAGAGGACACTGGAGAGTTGACTTGGGAGGTGACTCGAGAGGACACTGGGGAGTTGACTTGAGAGGGGACTCGAGAAAAGACTCGAGAGGGAACTCGAGAGGGGACCTGAGAGGGGACTTGAGAAAAGACTCGAGAGGGAACTTGAGATGGGATGAGGGAAGGGACTAGAGAAGTGACTCGAGGAGGGACTTGAGAAGTGACTAGAGGTGGGACTGGAGAAGGGACTAGAGAAGGGACTAGGACAGCTGGGGCCAGAGCTAAGGCTGGAACCATGGCTGCTGGGGCCAGAACTGGGGCTGGAACCATGGCTGCTGGGGCCTGTACTGGGGCCGGAACTATGGCTGTGTGGGCCGGTTCTGTAGCCGGAACCATGACTCTTGGGGCTCGGATTGCTAGCCTGGACTTGCGACTCCTTCTCCTAGAAGCCGCCTGAAGGCTCCGTGGACCTCCAAAAGCCAGCCGAGTTCCAGAAAACGCCTCTTGGACAGGAGCAGGAACTGGGGCGGAAGCACTGGTTGACTCCAGACGGAACACACCGAGACGTTTATAGTCCGCAGGCTGGAAATCACACGCCCAGATGAAGTTCAACATCCAGTCAGGTAAGAACTTCACTAAGTCCGGTTTCTCCATAGCCAACCGGTGCGCCTCTACCAGAGCGGCCTCCTTCTGCCGAACACTGGACGCTCCCCTCCACCAATCATAGCAGCAAGCCAAAGCAAATGAAAAATGCTGTAATTCCACTTCAAATGGGTCATCTGCTGGGTCCATCTCTGGTCGGTGCTTTCTGTCACGGTTGAGTGAAGGAAGCAGGACCCAAGCGCAGATAACTTTGATAAACCTTTATTTCAAGGCTAAAATGGAACGAATACAGACAAACACAGAACACTCACCGGTGAAGTCCGTCACCAACAAAAGAAGCACCGACACTGAACACAGCACGAGACAAGACTAAATACAGGGAGGGATAATTACAATACACAGGTGAACACAATCGGCCAACGAGACACAGGTGAGGAGGGAGGAGAAAAACACAAGAGCCACAGGTGAACACAATTAGCTAACGAGACACAGGTGAGGAGGGAGGAGAACACACAGGGACACTAACGACAGGAGGAAAACATGACAGAGAACAGTGAAAACACCCAAACCTAGACAGAACTGTGACAAGGAGAAACCGATCCGAAGCCGGGTGTCGCTGCGCTGACTCCAGGTCAGCTGCAGCCTCCGGGTCATTATGTGTGATTATTTGTTTGTGCCACAGGATCGATTTACTGTCAGACACACAAGCACAGGTAAGTAAGGGCAGAACCAGGCACACAAACACACCTGAACCAAATAATTTACCCCTCTTGTTTACCCCTCTTGTTATCCTTATTTTACACCCTTTATCCTCTGGGGTCAATTTCACACCAGTAGTTTAAAACTCAAGACAATGATCATATTCCACATTTTAACCAACATGTATGTCTCTGGTGCTTTAGGTATCTTAGTTGACTACCTAAATAACCATTTAAATAAAACATTACCCCAACCTTCCCCCCTACAGACCCCTTTATACATCCAGAATTTATATTATATGAATATCGAAAAATATATAAATCACCATAAAATCTCACTGACTGAAGTAAAATGTTAAAGTAAGATCTTTTTTATGTTGTTAGAGGACCAATAACTAAAGCAGAGGGTAGGTTTTTATACAATGATACATTTGCATGTAATAGTCACCTCAATATCACCCTACACAATCAATACAAATATGTGCAAAATGTTGACATTTGTACATGTTTTATACTACTAACACAGCCTGGGGTCAAATTGATCCCAAGGAACACCGATGCGTACAAAGTGCGTACAGGACATTTAAAAAAGATCTTCATTTTATGTTTACCCATTAGTACGGAGCCACTAAAGGTTCATGGAGAGAAAAAAAAAGTATCTTGTGCGCACGATATACTTTCTCGTTCGCATGCAATTCTATTTTGTGCGCACGAGATACAGGGATGCTACGTCATCGAGTGCCGCCGAAGGACTGTTCCAAACTCCAGTATACTTGGAATTCCACCGAGGCCACGTCCTTGGTTTGGGGGAAATTTCGAGGCTGCACATGGGTAGACTTCGCATCCTTAAAATCCCCACAATGCTTTGCGCACGGACCAATTTCAAAAACCCTAGCGGAGAATGGCTGAACACATTCAAATGTAAGTATGTAGTGGCGTAGAACATGTGTTGGTAAATATTTTACTTTGTTACATTTGTTATCACCAAAAATTCCGCGAAAGTAAAGCAAGTTCATAATTAGATAGACATTGTGAGGTATTTATTTTCGGTAAAGTTTATGTTGAAACCGTTAGAGAGAGTGGCACACTTGTTAGCCTTTTCCATTCTTCTTCGCTTTCCGAAGCCGTGGCTTGGAAGTATACTTGCTTCGTTTCTGAAGGAAGTGACTTGGGAGTACGCGACTACCAAGACAGCTTCCTTGAGATTGAGAAACGGCCTGTGTTTCGTTAGTTTCTCGTTTGCACGAGAAAGTTACCGGTGCGCCAAGTAGGAAGTGGACCACAGAGGAGACAACCGTTCCAATGCAGACTGTTATGTTTATGTGGAGAAATGGCAGTGCATACATTATTTGAGATATATTTCAAACTCAGACTTCATTTAGGGACATTTTGGCCAGGGGTTTAGAGCTATTTGTTTAAGCACCGGATTCGCAAAACAGAAGAGTCTGTAAACCAGTCTGCTTTGATCTATGAATTCCTGTCCGTGACTTTATGAAATCTCTGCGGCACCAGTGGCCTGTACTACGAAGCAGGATTTGATAGTTATTACTGAGTCAATAACTAGCTTCGTAGGACCGCTTAGCGAGATCGCGTTTGTTAGGGTTAGTTAAGCCAGGTAGGCTAACTCAAACATATCCAGGGTCTGTTGAACTGGCTTCGTCGTACAGGGCACTGGAGGCAGAAACGTGTAACTCAGCAGAATCTAAGAAGAGCAGCACCAGCTGCAAAGAGCTGTGCCTTTTACTGTTTAGTTCACTGTGTTTCCCTTCATTAGAACAGCTGAATAGAGATCGAGGCTGCTACGTTCAACCACACCTCTAGTCTACACACATCGAACGACCAGAGTATTCCCCCTATTACTCGTTTTATGAAGGAGATCTCCGGTCACTAGGGCGCATGATGTGTGTGTGTTTGTGCTCAGCTCCACTGTGTGTGTGTGTGTGTGTGTGTGTGTGTGTGTGTTCGGTGTGTTTGTGTGTGTGACACCACCGGCATTTGTTTTCAAATTACCACGAACAGTAATTTACACAAATCTGGTTTTCCATAGTTATATGTGTATTCCCAAGTGAAAGAAATGTGTTTAATCTTAATCTCGATGTAGTGCTATAGTCCTGCCGGAGTGAAACTAAGTATATCGTGCGAACGAGAAAGTATCTCGTGCGAACAAATTAATAAAGCGTGGCCTCGTTTTATTTATTTTTCTCATATAAACCCTCCAGGGCTCCGCACATTAGCCCTCACTAAATTAGGAAAAGTCATGAAATACTAAGCAAAAAAAAAAATGTTAACCATTTTATCAGATACGTTAAACATTGAATGGGGTCAAATTGACCCCAAGGATAACAGGAGGGTTAAGGTATAATCTAGGAGATGTTTTTATCTGAATGAATACCTGGTTTGCTCTCTATCACTGAAGTGTATCATAACAGCAATTAATCATGCAGGGAAGCTGTTACACTCAGTATTACTAAAATAATGTCTGGACATTGAAAGTGAATTTCAGAAATACATGTGCAGCAACAACAAGAGAGCTTTTATTGGAGTTAAGGAGTTAAGAAAGGAACTAGGAAGGCTGAACAAGCCAAGAAAATATCTTAACCTACATTTACACTCATTTATAACACAACGTCACCTTCTTAAACTAATGGCCAAAGTCATATTTTTAAGTTTTTCAAAAAACTGAAAAAACTGAGCCAAATATAGAAAATATGATATATATTAATTATTTCACACAAAAAGGTTATGACAACATATGACTATTGACATACAAATAACACTGTCTGTCAATTGTGTAAAATAAGAGGATTAGATTACTTTGGCCAATTTACGAACATGTTGTTATGACTCAGGCAATTTGAAACCTGACTTAGGCCTTATTACTTCTGGACTAATGGCGCATTTCCACTGCAGGGGCCTCGCACGGCTTAGTACGGTATAGTTAGACCTTGGTAGGACTAGCTCACTTTATGCTGCATTACCATTACAGTTTAGGAACTGGGGTAGTATCTATAGTAACGTAGTGTAGGCGTGGTTTTGTGTTTCAATGCGAAACACAAAACCAGCATCAGCCGTTAGCTGTTAGCCCTCAGAGCTCACAGCTCTTCATATCTGTTCAGAAACTAGACAAGAGTTAAACAAGTACAAACCGCAGACTGCCTGTGTCATGGCGAATACAGTCACTGGTTTATTTATGTCTGTATAGGCCGTTGTTGTGAGTGTGGACGGTCGGAGCATATACTGCGTTAGCTTAGCCGATCTCCATTTGGATCTCCATCCAAAACACGCATTTTAAAAGGTTTTTCGCCTGCCGTCTGTCTGCAGACTTGTCAAAGCATTAATTCATGTTTTTTACGAACCGGTATCAGTATATTGTTACTTCGGCATCATTTTGAAACGTGTATTACAATTAAATCACGGTCAAATATGTTCATTTTGTTGTAGTTGCCAGCAATTCTCTGACTAGTTTAGCATACTCAGCCCGGTTGTTGGCCCGGAAAGAACCTCGATTTTGGAGTGCCAGAAAACTGTGAAAAAGTACCCGCTAGCCGGAACTACGTCTAGTGGAAATACAACCAAAAACGGGCCGGGCGCGGCACGCTTAAACCGCGCTCCGCTGTAGTGTGTGTGTGTGCAACCAAGTCTCACGGCATTTCGTGTTGTAGTCACAACATTTAATCTATTGATTCGTGTTCACCAACACGATTTTCCCCTTTGTGTGTTGGTGAACACGAATCAAAAGATTAAATGTTGTGACTTTAACACGAAATGCCGTGAGACTGGGTTGGTGTGTATGTGTGTGTGTGTGTGTGTCTACCTAATTATGTGGCAAATTGTCAAAAAACTGATGACACTCGACAGGCATGCCATGTTTCATGGACTGAAGGTCCTGAAACTTCCTCTCCTTGATTGGCAGAACATGTGGAAACATTCTAATCCGTGCAATTGACCTATTTGGCACCTGAAACCTGTGGCAGTGCTTCCCACGCAGAGTTCTTGTTAGGAACCTGGACTCAATAGTTTAGAGGACTCAAATGCACAACCCAGAAACAAAAAAGGTTGAAGAAAATAATCTTTACTAGCAAAAACAAAAACACTCTTTAGAGGAAATAACAAAATGACAAAAGTAAAGCGCTCACATGGAGGGAAAAAGGCAAAACACTGAATCTCTTTAAGCGATGGCTTGGATCTGGCTTCCTGGTACAACGAACAAGACGAACCGACAACTAACAAGGGGAGACAGGACAATATATACATGAGGTACGTGGGCACAGGTGGAAACAATCAGGGGCGGGGCAGACACTGACGATGGCGGGAAAAAGAACCAAAGCAGGAAGTAAAGGGACCTGGAATGAGACAAAGTGAGTACAAAACTGTGGGTTTTTCTCTGGATGTTTTTCCTTGTATACGATGTGAGGGTCTAAGGATAGAGGGTGTCGTTTTTCTCATACTGATATTCTGAACAATCTGTGCTGTTGTATTTGCTGTAAAGTGTCTCTACTGTAGGCTATTTTTATTATATGTACAGCACTTTGGCTCCACCAAAAATCGTTTATAAATGTGCTATATAAATAAAACTTGATTTGATTTGAAAATAAAATAGGAAGTGGAACATGAACTGAACTAACATGAACATGACAATCACAAACATGACACAACTTAACATAATTGACGGGACCATACTTGCCAACCCTCCTCTCCCGGTTTCCTCCCGCGTCATATTTCTCCCGCATTTCTCCCGATTTCTGACAAAATCAGATTGACTCAGGACTGTTTCCACTCGGACTTTAATACAGCTACACCATTGTTTGGTTTCCGTGGTAGCGCGTCTCTTTAGTAGCACGCGCAACTGAAAGTCTGAGAGGGTGATCCGATAGTCACAGAAAACAGAACAAGAATCGACAACTATACCCTCTGCTCACTCCTTTCCTGAAAAATACAGGTCCAGCCCACACATATGCTCCATCAAGGCTGGTGCTACAGGCTGCAAGACAGTGCACTTACAACTACAATAAGCATGTGTAGATGTTAATCTAATACAGCTCCGGCGATCCACTAACCCTCCCCCGCGGTGGTTTTGAAATGCTCCCGATTTCCGAGGTCTCAAGGTTGCCAAGTATGGACGGGACACTACAGTTCTCCGAGAAGGATAGCTTGTAATGGACCTTGCCATCACTGCTAAACTGAAGAGCCCGCAGATAATGTACAGTCGGATCTCCAACTTTTTTGCCTGGTCTGATGCTTAAGAAGTGAGAGCCATTAATTTTACGGAATTCATCATGATTGACCATCTTCACATGGTATGACGAGGGTCTGATTCTTGCAGTCTGGAGTATGTAGTCTCTCTGGATGATGATATCCGTTATCATTTTGCGTTCAATGGTACTATGCACTAGGACTCACCAAAGAATGGATTGCAGTTTGGGTCTATGATAACATCATCATCATCATCTTCTGTGTCTACTTCATGGTGTGGACGGGTCTGCTTGTCATCTTCAGCAACACTATCTTCTTCAATGAGAGTGTTTAAGTCAAGACAATAGTCTGCTCCATCTGATACAGGGTCTTGACCTTTTACATGCTGCTCGACGGTCTCATTTTCATTGGATGATTCCTGATCGGTGTTGGAAAAGTCAAGTGTATCTCCTACCAAAAATGAGTATACGCGTAAGGTCACAACTGTGTGATCATTATAAAAAACATTTTGTAAATGCACTGTTGTCCCTTGTATTAATACATTAAAGCTATTTTGATAGCTGGCCAAATAAAATTCAAAAAACATTTAATCTTTCCCAATGAGATGGAAATGTAATGTGGAAAAAGGAGACAATAATAACATATTAAGAATTGAAACACACAAATGCAAAATGTACTTTTCCTAATTCATAATCATGCAGTAATTGTAACTGTTACTTTTGAAAGAGTAGTTTTTAGAAGAGTCTTTATTGTTCCAGAGGGAAATGTGTTCATGCTTCATGAAGCCACAGTCAGGGCCGTCCCTCCCTACAGGCAGATCATGCAGACTGCGTGGGGCCTCACCTTGCGGAGGGAGCCTCATCTTGCGGAGGGTGCCTCAACTGAGCCGAAAATGCGGCGCACCAATGCGTTAGTGTGGCGCGGCACGGTTTTGCCGCTGCAAGGCTCCACTAGCAAACAGAGGGCCTCATCATATAACTTTGCGTGGGGCCACATGTTGGCCAGGGACGGTCCTACAGTAGCTACATTAGCTACAGTAACTATAGTACCTACAGTAGCTTCAGTAGCTTCGGTAGCTACAGTAACTATACATTGTGAAAGTAAAAGACAAAATAACTACACAACATTTATAGCCTATAGCCTATAGTAAACATCACTTACCAACAGGGGATAGTTTTTCTTTCTTCTTGAAGCAGCCATTTTGTATAGCTTATCAAATGGCCTAAGTCACAAGACAATGCGACTTAAGCCATTATTTTTTTTAAATATATTGCCACACTCTTGACATAGGCCATTATACTATCAGGGTAGGAACAGCACTATCCTTTCAATAAGGATGTAGGCAATTTCACCAGAGGTGGCCAGCATCAAGAAGAGATGATTTAGGCAAAAAAAACCTTTTCTCCGAAATATGACTTAGGCCATTAGTTTAAGAAGGTGACGATAACTGTCATATTATACTTGTTCTGATAAATGTGCTGGTATTCATACTGTATGTGCTTTGATTGAGACTGGGACAGACATTTTGCTCTATCAGGATCAATTCAACTGTTCCCTTAATAATTATGTATTTGTATGCATGGTACTTATTTAATAAAGACATCGTAATAATAAGCTTCAGCAATGAGTGTTCAATAACATCCGAAACTACGGAGGTCGACAGGTGCAAATGTGTTACAACGGCCCAAGTCAACGTTTCAGTTTTCTGGGAGCGTAAATAAGGATGTGTCTTTCATTTGAAGCGAATTACATTTCGACAAATTAGAAACACAGCCTGACATAAAATGCAATTGCACAATCCAGACATAAAGAGAGAGCAGTAAGATCTGTTTCAGTATGCATGTAGAAATTAAGCTTTCAAATATGATCATCATCTGCTCAGTCCCTCAAATGACTCCACTGAATCTCTCATTCATGTGTTTTTGTAGCAGATGAGTGACACCTGCCACATCTGTCGCAGCGCTCATTAACACCATCAATAGAAGCAGCCATCTGCTCCAGAGAAGGAAGGGGCAGCACGACGAAGAGGCTCCCACCTGCCCACGACTCATCCCCCCGCCCTCACTGCAGTGCAGAGCATTGGTGTGTGGTTTATGGAGAAAAGGTCAGAGCAAGATGTAATGCTCCTCATACCTTTTACATCATGTGTGTGTCCCTTAAACGTTTAAATTGCGATATCATGTTGCTATGCTGCATGTTAAATGTTTCTGATGTGAAATTCTTGTTCTGTTTTAAAGGTCACCTATTATGCTTTAATAGTTCGCTCTGAGTGTTAGCGTGCTTGCTAATGTAAACACAGACCATATTACTTCCAAAACACGTTGTGCATTGTTTCTGATACAGCACATAGCTTGACATTTTCTTTATTCAGTGTTTACCGCTAGAACAGTGCCATTGTATGTATATATACAACAACTTTACTTTAATGGCCCGTCCACACAGCGGCATGCGTTGAACGCGCTTCCAACGCTTCTGCCCATTCACTTTGAATGAGGTGACATCACTTTTAGCCGAACTGCATTGTGGGAAGCGACGTGGAGCGTTGCTGGCGTTGCTCGCTTCAAAAGTTGAGCAATGTTCAACTTTTTGCGCCTCGGCAGAAGCGTCAGCCAATGAAATCCCGTTTATGCAAATCTGCCAGTACAAGCGCTAGCCAATCAAACCGCGTGTATGCTGGGAGAGACAATGCAGGTCATTTCCTCATATTCCAAAAAATTGAGGGAAAATTCATTATAGCGGTAGTGAATCACCCGGTGCTGTATGATCAGTCTCTGGTCATCTACCGGGATACAAACCGGAGGAGCGAGGCATGGAGGGAGGAGGCAGAGACAGTGGGTGAAACTGGTAGGTTTTCGCCTGTTTGGGGATTTTATATCCAGTTTACTTCGTTTTAACATTGCTATTGCTTTGTATGTCGGGGGCGGGAGATTCATGTGATTGGTTGTTGGTCGCGTTGCTCACAAAAAATCCCCAAGCTTCAGACACGCCCACCTCCAAGCGCCAACGCACGCCGCTGTGTGGACAGGCCGTAAGTCCCTTCTGTAGACATCCTGCTGAATACACAGACACACAGCTGAGGGAGGGGGGGGGGGGGGGACAACATCGCCCTGTTGTGGCAAATCAACCCTCACAACAGGAAAGAATGAAACAGAGAGGAATCAATAAAACACAGACATGGTTGAGATGAATCATTATTATTCAGTTGTGCAACAACAAACAATAATGGGGAAAACATTTCACCCTCTGCCACAGCAGCAAATCGCGGAAATGTCCCCCAACCAGTAGCAACAATCACATAGCATATATAGACACTGTAATGAACACACACTCATTTCCCTAATCATGTTTAACTAGCACACGGACATCATGTTCTCCAAATGGACGCACCAACATCAGAACAACATGTTCCGGATGTCGAAAGGTCATTATCTCATGACGTCTTTAGGAGTGTAACGGAGGTGATCTCTGGGCCCATAGATCTCGGCCTCTGTTACGGGTAATATAGCACTAAAAACATTGCACAGGAAGCATGGGAATATATGTAATTTATGTAACTAGTTTGTCTGTCTCTGTTTCCTGGTTTCATGTTAAAAGTGTTCCCCTTCCCCCATGTCTGTGGCTGTTGATTGTGTGCACCTGGTGCCCTGTGTTAGGGGCTATGCCATAACAGCCCTTACATTTTTTTTTGTAGGGAGGCTGTGGCTCAGTGGTTAGTGTGCTGGACTTCAAATCAGGGGATAGCAAGTTCGAGTCCCACTGCAGTCAGCATGTCGTTGTGTCCCTGAGACACATTGCTCCTGTGGGGATTGTCCTCAGTATTGAGTATGTAAGTCGCTTTGCATAAAAGCGTCTAACATGTAATATAATTTAACGGCAGCCCTTGTCACGGACCAAGGTGTTGGCAGCTTCTCTTGAACTTGGTTGTTCAGCTCAGCACCGTGAAGAGTATCTCAGTGGTTCCTCAGCCTGTGGTTCAGCTCCAACAGGACCAAAGCACACTGGAACACTTCAACCATCATGTCAAGCATTTGGCAGATATAATGTGGTTAGTATTTCACACTCCTCCTCCGTGTTTTTAAGGATAAAAGAGCCTGTTCCCGGTGCTGGCTCCATCTCTGCTGGGCCTTTGAACTGCCAACCTCCCTGCAGAGCTTTGGAACCAGTGGGCAGGCTAAATCTCAAGAGTCCCCCGCTGCTCTTTCACAAACTTGGCATCTTATCCCTGGTAGCACGACACAGTTATTACTTGCTTAAAATGGCTTAGGGCCGAATCCCTGTCCCCACCCCACTCAATCCTCCCAACATGTTGACTTCCTATTGTTTGCCACCAATGGAGCTCATGTTCAGCTAAAACAGCTGAAGAATGCTGCAGCCACCTACACCAGTGGCATTCAGGAGGAGACATCAAGTAGACTATTTTTAGACTCCAAACAGACATCAAAGAACTGATGTCGGTGGAGCAGAGAGTTGTGACACCTCACTTTGCTGCATCTTGGCTAAGAAGTCACACTTGAACACACCACAGGACTACTGCTAACTGCCAACAATTAGGTGCACTGAAAAAAACGTAATGTTGACTATAATAAAATGTATGATGTCAACAGATGTAACCGGTGTCGATTAGTGGTGTCTGCGTTGTGTCTCTTTCGTTGATGTGTGAGACCCGAGCCAGCATACCGTTGAACCGGTCTCCGTTTATTCATTGACTGACAACAGATATGTAACGAATCAGTAGTTGTTATATTAGTTTTCCCTCACACTGACTGCTCTCACGTGGAAGACATTCAGAAAAGGGAAGAGGAAAACGTTAAGAGAATACATTATGAAGGGGGGGAAGTCCCCACAAAAATAATCTTCTGTGTACAGAGACTGAATTTTGGAGGTTCAGCTCACTGATTTCAGACCTAGTCAGGTATTCAACGTTTAATAAATGAAGAACACAGAACTATTAAATACAAAACAAAGAATTTGTGTGATTATACTAAATGATTTACAAAGAAATATTTAACACTAAACACCACTGCATATGTACAACTGCTACAAAGCTTCCAAAGGAACTGTATGAGGTACGTTGAAAGCAAGAATATTAAGGTGGACATCATATTTTTTATTTAAACTTAATATTATTGCTTTTAGCTAACCTAATACATTGTGTATATTGTGTGCTGAATAAGAAGGAAATGACTCTCCTGGTGGCAGTAGTCTGTATTCTTCCGAGTTTTCGGACCATTTTTATTGGGGAATCTTATGTTGTGCGATGTTTGCGCCGGAGCCACTTCATCCAACAGCACTCCGTTTAGAGAGTTCACACGGAGACAAGGAATACAGTCTTTGGACTTTAATTAGCTTGAATGCTTCTTACAACAGCTATAGCAGTATTGAATCATGAATGCATGTAGAATGATTGCATCATTTATTCTTCACTGACGCACATGGTAAACAAACCGCTCGAGGACCCGCAGCTGCCCACTCCAGCTGTCCCCAAATGTGCCCGACCAAAAAACACAAACGATACAACGCAGACTAAAGAAAAGAAGGGGAATTTACAACAGCCGCCCCCAGAGTAGCATAGCTATTATGTAAAACAGAATAAATTCCCTAAGGTGTAGCGGAAGTCCCTGGATCAGCATCGTCGTCCGATAAAGCGGGTAGCTGCACAAGGCGTGCCACGGGTCGCAGGTACATCCTGTCCCCGACTTGAACCTCAGCCGACCGGATGCATCCATCAGCACTGGCCTTCAGCTTGATGACCTTCCCCACTGGTCAGTGGGCACGTGGAAGCTGAGGATCAACTATCATCACGACAGTACCTTGAAGAAGACCATCAGTGTGCTGCCGTCACTTCTGGCGGACTTGAAGGGATGGCAAGTAGCTTCTGATGAACTGCACCCAGAAGTGCTCAACCATCATTTGAAAATGACGCCAACGCCTCTTGCTGAGGGTATCTGTAGCGTATGATACTTGTTGAAGGGAGGCATCCCGCCGCCCCATCAGAAACATGCTTGGTGTCACAGGATCTCGATCTGCGAGGTCTGATGACACATAGCCTAAGGGTTTGGCATTTAAGATACCTTCCACCTCAACTAACAAGGTAAGGAGGACTTCTCCCTGGAGAGACTGAGTGCCGATCACCACTTGTAGAGCCTTCTTGACTGATTGTATCTCGCGCTCCCACGCACCACCAAAGTGGGGAGATGCTGGAGGGTTAAAGCTAAACTTGATCTGTTTCTTGGCAAGTTCCTCTTGCAGTTGGGTCATCATTCCAGCAAACGCCTCCTCAAGCTCCCTAGCTGCTCCCCAGAAGTTTGTCCCCTGATCTGAGAGAATCTCGAAGGGGGTGCCGCGCAGAGCGATGAATTGCCTCAAGGCCAAGAGGAAAGCATCTGCATCGATGCTATTAACCTCTTAAGCCCTGAGCCTGTTTTTCAGGTTTCAGGCTCAAAAATGCCACTAACACAATAAAGACTATATCTTCACTTCTAAAAGGGGTAAATTAATAATCTTTTCTCTCAAAGCAGCGTGAGTTGGATGTAGAAGTGTCAGAATCAATATAGATGTTTATATTTTAAAATAAATTCAGGTGGAACATAGTAAAAACATGTAAATTCTAATGTCCGCCTAAAAAAAACCCATTACTTATAGTGAAAACCACCCTTGAATGATGGGTTAGTAGACTAAAAGCTTTAGGAATCCAAACTATAGCATATAATAAGTACCCTGTATCAAGATTGATGCAAAACAAGTGACATTTGAGCTTTTTAGACAGATTTAGAAAAATAAAGTCCAGACGCACTCACCACTGGGTAATTTGGGAACCATCAGTTCCATTTGAACTTTTTCACTTTAAAAATCATTTTATCACTATAGGTATTCATTCCATCCAAATACAACTGTTGTGAAAAAAATAAAAAATAAATATAAAAACATACTCTGTTATCCTAACGTCATTTGCAGGAAACATACTCTGTTTCCTGCAAATGACGCGAAATCGCGTCATTTGCAGGAAACAACGTCTAAGCAACCTTAATATTTAATAAACTATGAATATTTTATATCCATATAACGGGAAAAAACTAATTTAACTGATCTTTTTCATTTATTTTTTCAAAAAAAACACACAATGCTAACAGTGAAGCTCTGAATTAACCCCGAGCGAAAAATGATAACCTATTACTGCACCGAAAATCACACCTAGCTCCCTTATTACTTATCCTAGCTGCACATCCAACACATCGTTTATGATCGTAAAGACACAGAATCTAACGGTGCCCACCTCAACACTGAAAGATACAAATTTGCGAGGTTATCAACAAAAACGTACATCAAAACAAGTGACGCTAGGTGTGGAGGAAACTTCTGTGTAGCAATGCAGTAGGAGACACCGACTCAGGAAGGAAACACGGTAGAGCAGGAGCTTTTGATGTCAAACACTGATGATTTATTTGGAGTTACGGCCGGAGAGATTCACATCACAAGTTACATCAGTCACGGTGAGACTGCACGGGAGAGTTGCCACGTCAATTCTGGAGCGCCTCTCTCTCGTTAGCCCATTTAACTGGTTTCACAGAGAGTGATCAACATATTTTGATAAGATAGCTTAGACAGTTGGGCACACTGAGTCACTTGCATCCGTCACTTATGGCCTCGAAGATTTCATACCTTGGAGTCCACCTAGTGTTGCCCAGTCACAGAATGGGAACAATAACTTTATGGCTGAAGCAGCCTATGTCCTTAAAGGAGATAAACAGACGTCAGGGTTGGTCATGTACGTCATATCTAGGAGTCTAGGACAATTATTTCCCTAACACTAGGTACTAACATGCGCTAGGCTAATGGCTTACCTTCCTCTTTGTCTGGTCTAAACTGGTCTTCAATGGCATTAAAATGATAAAATCGATGATGTAGTTAATCCATAAGTTAATATCCAATGGGGCTGTGTCCCCTTTGAAATGTTCTGATAATCCATAAGCAATAAAACTGCAATTCCGTTATCTGCTGTCCGCTCTGTCTGTTCCGTGTGCTCTGGGTCCCGGCAATTCCTGCTTCCTGCTTCCTTCCGTAGTAAACAATAAATGAAGTTGGCTGCGTAATGTACTTAAACTGGCTGGCATTCTTTATACTTTACGCAGGACTATATCTCTGGAACCCATTGGTCGATTCGTGTGATTTACACCTTTTTCTTAACCATCAGAACCAATAGAATCGATGGGCAGAAGCGAACAAAACATATCTGAAAGTGCATGCCTGGACTGCAAAACTTTATAGCCAGTATATTGCCATAAATATGGTGATGGATTATCAGTCAAAATTTCTACGTGACACAAAGACATTGGATTAACCTTGAGCTGCGTTTTTATTCCGGTGAACACAACTTTTGATCACAAATCAAAAAAGGTAAGACGTAATTATTGTAATATTTTTGAAACCAGATGTTGTTTACTTTATCCTTTCTGGCTGATAGCTCCAGGAATTCGCGGTCTTACAGTGATGACATTACATGTGTGGAATCTGTGGAGTCTCAGCTTTAATCGGACATCTTGTTTGTGCAGTTAGGATAAGTAATAAGGGCATTTCTACCGTGAGTGCTGTGCAAAAGTCCGTTAGCATTAGTTAGCATTTTTTTTCGCTCCATGCTAATTCAAAGGCTTGGTATTACTCTTGTGTTTCTTTTAGCTAAACATGGTTCACATTGTCAGTTAGCTGAGTTTTCTTACTGTTAAAAGGGTATGGAACATTAATAGTTTCATCAATGTTAAGAAGCCCTGAGACATAGTCTCGTAAAAAAACGGTGGGAGGGGTCCACTCGGGGGACCCTCGGGCTTAAGAGGTTAAGCAGATCTAGGTGGACACAGTGAGTGGTGAGACATTTAAAGATGACTCCCCAACGTTTTTCACTGCGCCGCCCTACCTTGACGGTATACGGCCCAAAACAGTCGACCCCAGTAGAGAAAAATGGAGGCATGAGGAGCAGAAGGCAAGTCGGCCATAATCGGTATCACTGGCTTCCCTTTCCACTTCCTGCATCCAGTGCAAGTCCTCTGATGATGCTTGACGGCCTGTCATCAACGCAGGACTCAGTACTGGCGCCTAGTCTCAGCAAAGACCCTGTCGGGCCCTGGATGGAGCAAGCGCTCGTCCATGTCCTTAATGAGGAGTTGTGTGACTTCATGACTGGGATCGAGAACAATGGGGGTGAATTTCCATATCACAGGAAGTCTCCAGGTGGCGAAATCTTCCACCGACGCGGGGATCAGCCCCATTGCAGGATCAATCCCCGGTGAAAGCATACTGAGCTTACTGCCAGGTTTTACTGGTTTTCCAGTCTTAAGACACTCAATCTCCTCTTGGAAGCATTCTGCTTGGCTGCGCTGCAACAGGAGGCTTTCAGCATCACGCAGGTCAGACTGAAGCAAGGAAAGGTCATTTGCCGCCCGTGAAGTAACTGCTTGGTGGCCTCGACCAAGTCTGTCCATGTGTCAACCGGGTGACGACACGACCTGTTGACGCAGCAACCACTGTAAGTTATATTCTTGTTTAATTAGACTTCTCTGTTTCATTTATTCACTCTGTATAATTGTTCTGCAGTTATTGTACCTAAAACGGCGCTTTTCAGAGATTTTACATCTCAGATCTGCTCAAGGGAACCTGTAACACAGGTCTCTGTCGGGCACTCAAGCCTGCATTACAATATAGGCAGGGCCACTCAGCTGTCGCCCATCAGCTGTAGAGAGTTAACTAATTAGAGGGGCGTGGCCCCACAGCTGTGAGAACTCAGCAATCAGGCTCCATTTTAGCTAGCTATTTACTGGAGCGTCAGCTTCAGCGTCAGACAGCCGAAGACCGACAAAGACATTGGAGTCCTGCGGGAGTCAAAGACCGACAAAGACATTGGAGTCCTGCGGGAGTCACGAGGGTGGCAAAGAGGAGGCAAATCTTCCTCTGATTGAGCTAAGTATCGCTGGTGTTTTATTTCATTCGGTTGTTTAGCCCCTCATGCTATAATCATGTGTATTTTCTCCATTCCTGTTTATGTGTCCTCTCGCAATTATCACTGGCCCCGTGTATCTCGTAATCGATATAACCGGCCTGCTCTCGTCTATCCCACATGCTCCACTGACATCCAACATCTAGTTTCAGGTGGCCTGTGGAACTGCCAGTCAGCTGTTCCTAACGCTTCCCTGCAGTCTCTGGATTTCCTTGCTCTCACTGAGACGTGGATTACTCCATCCAACACATCCACCCCAGCAGCTCTCTCCACGGCATATTACTTCTCCCATACACCTAGACCCACTGGCAGAGGAGGTGGCACTGGTCTCCTGCTCTCTCCCAAATGGAGCTTTTCCCTCTTCAAGCTACCTAACTTCACTCCTTCCACCTTTGAATTCCATGCCGTCACAGTAACCCATCCTATACAATTAACCATTGTTGTTCTCTAACGTCCGCCAGGCGCCTTGGGGGACTTCTTGGAGGAATTAGATCATCTCCTCTCACACATCCCTGAAACTGGCCCTCCGGCTGTACTTCTCAGAGACTTCAACCTCCAGACGGGGAAGATAGACAAACTAACATCTCTGTTAACCGCCTTTGCTTTTTCACTGTCTCCATCCCCACCAACTCATAAAGCTGGCAATGTCCTTGATCTCATATTCTCAAGGAACTGCACTACTTCTAACCTCTCTGTAAACCCGCTCCACACATCCGATCACTTCTTCCTTTCATTCTCTCTACCCCTTTCCAAACATAACAAACTAATCTCTTCTCATCCTGCACCTGTCCGCCGTAACCTTCGTTCCCTCTCCCCCTCCACCTTTGCCTCATCGGTGCTCTCAGCCCTCCCTTCCTCTGACTCGTTCCAACTCCTGCCTCCAAACTCTGCTAAAGAAACTCTCCTCTCTACTCTCTCATCCTCTCCGGACTCTCTCTGTCCTCTCACATCTCGGCAGGCTCGTCAGTCCCCTCCTGCTCCCTGGCTAAATGACGCACTGCGTGCTAATAGAACCGTCCTTCGGGCAGCAGAGCGGAAACGGTGGAAATCCAAACACCGTGACGACCTCCTAACCTATCAGGCTCTCCTCTCCTCTTTCTCTGCTTCGATCTCTCAGGCAAAGAGCACTTTCTTTCAAGATAAGATCCAATCTTCCTATTCCAATCCCAAAAAACTATTTTCCATCTTCTCCACCCTCTTGGACCCTCCCAAAGCCCCTCCCCCCTCCTCACTTCTGTCAAGCGACTTTGTTAACCATTTTGAAAAAAAGGTTGATGATATTCGCTCTTCTTTTTGTGACTCACCTTTACTCACCGCTGGGTCACCAGATCCTCCTTTCACCCACACACTAACCTCCTTTCCCCCTCTCTCTCCAAGTGAGGTTCTTACCCTCATTACCTCTGCCCGCCCTACCACCTGTCCTCTGGACCCTATCCCTTCAAACCTCCTTCAGACTATCGCTCCTGATATTCTACCATTTCTCACCCATTTCATCAACACTTCTCTAACTTCTGGTCACTTTCCAAACAGTCTCAAGGAGGCAAGAGTAAACCCTCTCCTAAAGAAACCCACTCTCAACCCGTCTGATGTTATAAACTACAGGCCTGTCTCTCTCCTCCCGTTCCTGTCTAAAACACTTGAACGCGCTGTAAACAACTAAACAACTCTCCTGTTATCTCCATCAGAACAACCTTGTGGATCCGCACCAGTCTGGTTTCAAGGCAGGTCACTCCACAGAAACTGCCCTCCTTGCTGTCACTGAGGAACTGCACACTGCCAAAGCAGCATCCCTCTCCTCTGTCATCATCATGTTGGACCTGTCAGCTGCATTCGACACGGTGAACCATCAGATCCTCCTTCGCACTATCCAAGAACTTGGAGTTTCAGGCTCTGCACTTTCCCTCCTCACCTCATACCTCAAAGACCGTACCTACAGGGTAACTTGGAGACGGTCCGAGTCCGACCCTTTTCAATTAACTACAGGGGTCCCTCAGGGCTCTGTTCTTGGTCCCCTCCTCTTCTCCCTGTACACAAACTCGCTCGGATCAGTCATTAGCCCGCATGGTTTTTCATACCACTGCTATGCTGACGACACCCAATGAATTCTGTCCTTTCCCCGCTCAGAGACCCAGGTTGTCGCACGCATCTCTGCTTGTCTAGCTGACATCTCTCAGTGGATGTCTGCTCATCACCTCAAGCTCAACCTTGAAAAGACTGAACTGCTTTTCCTTCCGGGAAAAGATTGTCCCACTCTTGACCTGACGATCAACATCGGCACCTCTGTTGTTTCCCCGACTCAGACTGCAAAGAATCTGGGAGTAATCCTAGATAACAACCTGTCCTTCACTGCAAACATCGCTGCTACAACCCGTTGCTGCAGATATACGCTGTACAACATCAGGAAGATTCATCCCCAGCTGACCCAGAAAGCCACCCAGGTTCTGGTCCAGGCTCTCGTCACCTCACGCCTAGACTACTGCAACTCCCTCCTGGCTGGTCTACCTGCATGTGCCATCCGACCTCTGCAGCTCATCCAGAATGCAGTGGCTCGTCTGGTCTTCAACCTTCCAACATTTTACCACACCACTCCGCTCCTCCGCTCCCTTCACTGGCTCCCGGTAACTGCTAGAATCCACTTCAAGACACTGGTACTTGCATACCATGCTGCGAATGGATCTGGCCCTTCCTACATCCAGGACATGGTTAAACTGTACACCCCAGCGCGTGCACTCCGTTCTGCATCAGCCAAACGACTCGCTGCACCCTCGCTGCGAGGGGGACCCAAGTTCCCATCAGCAAAAACATGTGGGTTTGCTATCCTGGCTCCAAAATGGTGGAATGAGCTCCCCATTGACATCAGGACAGCAGAAAGCCTGCACATCTTCCGGCGCAGACTGAAAACTCATCTCTTTCGACTCCACTTCGAGCGATAGAATTACTAACAAGGCACTTATATACTAATAAAGGACTGGCTTATCTATAGCCAGTTGAGTAGCACTTGAAATGTTTGGCTCTATGATACCTGATGTACTTATATGATTCTGTTTTCTTCAGGGTTGTGTCTTCCTGGTCGTATGCACTTATTGTAAGTCGCTTTGGATAAAAGCGTCAGCTAAATGCAATGTAATGTCAAACTGTGACATCTGGTGTTGGAGGTACTGAACTGGTTTGTGTTAAGCCGCAGAAGGTAGCTCGTTTGTGCTCGTCAGTATCTTCGGGCTCTGTGGGGGCAGGAAGCGACGGCCATTGGTCAGACAGGCCATGTAGGAATATTGGACCTTGAATCCACCGATTTGGTGCCGCCAGCTCAGCTACTGTCTTGCCGCGGGTGAGGTCATCGGCTGGATTATTGGCTGTGTCAACATACCGCCAGGTGTGCTCGACTGTCAATTCCTGGATCTCAGATACCCTGGTTCCCACGAAGACTTTGAACCTACATGACTCTGACGTCAGCCAAATCAGGACTGTGGTGGAATCAGTCCAAAGATAGGTCTGGGTGATGTTTAAGGTGAGCTCTCGATGGAGGAGAGAGGATAGCTGAGCTCCTGTCAACGCTGCACAGAGTTCCAACCTTGGCTTCGACTGCTGGCGCTTCGGGGCTACTCTAGACCTTGCCATGACAAATGACACATGGACTTTATCACCAACCTTCGTTGCGAGGTAAGCTACAGAACCGTATGCCTGTTCGGAGGTGCCACAGAAGACGTGCAGAGTGTAGTCGGTGGCTTCAGTTGCAGCCTCCAGTGGCGTGTAGGTCCGTGGCAGGGTGATGTCCGCCAGCCTGGGGAGTTCCCTCTCCCAGCTGGACCAAGCCTGAACAATATCAAGAGGAAGGTTTGGGTCGTTCCAGCTCCTCTTCTTCACCCACAACTTCTGAACAAGCACTTTGGCCCTCGTAGTGTAAGGAATAATGTCTCCGAGAGGGTCATATTGCCGGGCAAACACCTTATATATGTGGCGCATAGTGGGAGTCGCGCTCTCCATTGGCCTTGACCGGTAACCAAGTCGATCAGTCGGACAGTGCCACATGAAGCCCAGAGCTGGCTCTTGAGCGTCAGTGCTCTTCTCTGCTAGCCATAGCTCTGTACTCTCTGACCTGGCAGTGGATGGTAGATGGGAGACGACAGCAGTGATATTGCTTGCCCACTGCCGTATCTCAAAACCCCTAAGGCTAGAAATGGATGCATCTTGTCCACAAGGAGCTTGGCAGACTCAGGTGTTGAAAGGCTCTGAAGAAAATTGTCCACGTAGAACGACTGCTCTACTGACTGCAGTACGTCCTCATTTCCCTTTGCATGGTCTTTAACATGCTTTTGCAACGCAAACGTTGCGCAGCAGGGGCTGCTTGTTGTGCCGAATGGCAAAACCTGCCATTGGTACACGTCAGGTTTCTCCTCCCTTTGTAGGTTTCTCCAGACAAACCTCAGCAGTGGCTGGTCCTCAGGCAGGAGAGGAACCTGATGGAGCATTGGTCGTATGTCCCCACTGATGGCGACAGCATACTGCCGGAACCGCAGGAGTACGGCGAGAAGGGATGGTCCAAGTGTTGGACCAAGAAGGAGTTGCTCATTAAGTGAGAGACCACGGTAAGTAAAGGAACAGTCGAAGACTAGACGATCCTTGCCATTGTGATGGACGAGGTGATGGGGAATGAACCAGGATTTGTGGGACTCATCCACTTCTTCTGTAGAAAGCTTAGTCACACACCCTCTATCGATGAGCTTTTGGATCTCTGCTTTGTGAACTTTGGCCTTAGCTGGATCTTTAATGAGTCTGCGCTCGGTGCTGCGAAGCATTGGCATAATTGCTTCAGGAGTGGCCATTAAGGGTGGAGCGTCCTTGACGAGGGGAAGAGGTGTAGCATACCTTAGTGTGTCGCCCACCTTCACCCTCTCAGTGCGGGTTTCCAGGATACTCACGGCTTCCTGGTCCAATCGGGACCGTACTACTAGCTTTTCACTCTTGAACGGGAGTACATCAAGCTGCCAGAGACGTTCGACATGTTGGTAGAGGTCATCTGCTGCTGGCTTGACAGATGTGAAGTAGCATGAAGTCATCTGAGATGTTAGCCCATCTGGACCCTGAAGTGCCCAGCCGAGTGCTGTATTTATGGCTGTGGGTCAACCTTTGGGGCCGACCCTGACTGGCTCCGTTGCTGTGATCAAGTGGGTGCAATCCGAGCCAATTAGCAGTAGTGGCTGAACTTTACTAAAGTTCTTCAGTGGAAGCCCCTTCAGGTGGCGATAACGCTTCTGGAGTGCGGTCACAGGGTAGGACTGCTCTGATAAGGTTATCTGACCCGCTGTAAAGGCACTCGTAATGAGATGCTGCTTAAGAGGCTGTGTCAGAGAGGCCACATGGAAGTCAACAGACTCACCAGTGAGGCTGGCCACATCTTGGTGGATGGTCTGCAGAAAGAGAGACTCAGCTTCCCCTTTGAGTCCCAGGTGTTGAACTGCAGCTGGCAGTATCATCGTTCGTTCAGCCCCATCGTCCAGGATCGTATCGTAGGTGTCAAGGGACTTGTGCCCATGGCTGATGATGACTGGCACCACCTTGAGGTAGACCTTCCCTCCTTGCTTGGAGTTGGAGAGCACAGCACGATTCTTTGGCATGATGAGGTAGACGCGTGGACTTGGCTTAGTAACACAATGAAGAACTCTGAGGTGTATTTCCTGGCACTCACTGCATGCTTTCTTTAAGTTACAAGCTTCTTGCCGGTGGTTGGTGCGACCGCAGTTACGACAACGTGTGCCGTCTACTATCCATTTTTCAACCTTCTCCTGAGAGCACTTGATGATGTTTGAACACTGGGACAGGTAATGCTCATCACTCTTACAGAAGAGAGACATCCTCTTGAATTTCTGCTGCTTAGCCTCTGGCCGAGTCGTCTCTGAAGGATGACGGTTTTCAGCTTCAGACATGTCAGAGCCATGGTAAACTGAGACCTGATGGTTGCGAGGCCTTGGTGCAGGAAATTGATTGTCTCTTAGGGGGATGTATACCTTCACTCCGATGGCGCTGTGCCATTCTTTCAGATAGTCATTGAGCTTCGGCCTTCCCCCTTAGCCAGTTGGAGAGGTCGCGGAGGTTGTACGGGTTTAGGCTGTTTGTGTTAAGGCGACCTTGAACCTGTAGATGCTCCACGAAGCCGTCCCTTGAATGGTTAGGGAGCTTGCTAAGGAGCCGATCGACATGGCCAGTCGACATCACTTCCATCCCGTTGGGTCCCTCCAGCGACGTCAGCATACCTACTAATAGGTCAACGCTTAGCGCGAAGCTCTGGAATGCTTTGGTATCTCCAGCTTTGAGGTCAGGAGAGTTCAGTATAGTTGCGATCTCGCTTTGTATGAGCTAGTCTGGCTGTCCATATTGCCGCTGCAAGGCCTGCATGGCGGCCGTGTAAGGCTGGGCGTAATGCCTGCAGGACTGGGCTATTAACTGGGTCTCATCCAGAACTAGTTGTTTCATGAGAAAACAGTACTTGGGGCTGAACATCCGACTGTGAAGAATGTGGTACTGCACATTGGAACAAATGATGTTGTGAAACAACAGTCAGAAGTGCTGAAAAAAGACTTTAAATGTCTGTTGGAAACTGTCAGCTCTCTAAATGCAGAGGTATTCATCAGTGGCCCTCTACCGCCAGCCACAGGAGGAGGTACAGGCTGGTATGGCTGGTGAGCAAGCTGGTACCCTGTAGTTGTCAGCAGTTGTTGGCCAACGTGACCGGCTGCCTGCATCCCTTGGACGATAGGTGACGACATGACCGTGCTTCTAGCCAGAAGTGCTGTTGTCTTAGAAACAGCTCCCAACAACCGTGCAGATGTGACTGTTGGTGGTAGAGATTGAGTTAATATACTTCTCTCCTGATTCTGACTCGGCATGAAGGCTGGGAGGGCTTGAGACTGGAATGTCACTGTAGTCGTGCACAGCAATGTTGTCGTTGGCAGCTTATCCTGATGATTGGTGGATAACGGCTGCTGCTGTAAGGTGCGGTTATCTGCTTGTGAGTCCAACCAGTGTGAGTGGGTTGGAGGTGGATGTGACCAGAGGGGGCCAGATCCGTTCTCACTGAGGCTGTATTCTGACGATTGGTGACTGTAGCAGCTCTGCTCTGAGGGAGATGGCAGTCGAGGCCCCACACACATATTCTGCAGGTCAGGCATGCTGCTAGCATAAGGTGCCATGTCCCACAAATGTGCCTTATTTGCTGCTCCTGGCAAGGAGTAAGAGGGAGTGCATCCAATTGCAGTGTGTAGCTGGTCACTCTCAGCTGCTAACCCGGTTTGCATGCTAAGTGACCGCAGCTGACGCACACTGTCATATTGGAGGGGGGTAGGATTAGGCAAGAGAGACTGTGGTAAACTGACCTTATAGCCTTGCAGGTGTGTTGGAAGCTGTCACTGTCTTCCTCCATGAGCTCCAATCGAAGCTGTTGCTGTTTCCTGTACATTCATGGCGCTGTCGTGGGTGAAGCTATCTAGCTCGAAGGACCAATATTGGGGAATCTTATGTTGTGCGATGTTTGCGCCGGAGCCACTTCATCCAGAAACAGCACTCCATTTAGAGAGTTCACACGGAGACAAGGAATACAGTCTTTGGACTTTAATTAGCTTGAATGCTTCTTACAACAGCTATAGCAGTATTGAATCATGAATGCATGTAGAATGATTGCATCATTTATTCTTCACTGACGCACATGGTAAACAAACCGCTCGAGGACCCGCAGCTGCCCACTCTAGCTGTCCCCAAATGTGCCCGACCAAAAAACACAAACGATACAACGCAGACTAAAGAAAACAAGGGGAATTTACAACAATTGTCATGCTACTTTCTCACCACTCAAGTATTTTGTTCTCAAGTAACACTTTACGCCTACTATTTGTAACAGAGAGCAGTCTCTATTGAGGGATTGTGCCTCTCAGACTTGATCATGATTCAGGGAGGGTTTGGGCTTTCTGAGTTCCAGAGATGAGCCGGCTCTACTGGCAATACTTCAAACTTCTTTTGAGGGGGAGTTTTAAATCCCCTCTGTATGTGTTTTCACTCCCACAAGTCAATTTAATTTCACAGTAAACTCAAGAGTCCAAACAATTTGAACTACTAGAGCAGCCACACAGTTAATGAACAAAGAGAAGAGAGTTGGAGAGTCTGAAATACAACGGAGTTGATCCCCAGCAGGATAAGGCATACTGTATATAAAAAACAGTATGAAAGAAGTTTTCCGCACTCTAGGGAATATGTCACGAACTTGGAAACACATGGAAAAGGACTCAAATGCACGACCCGGGAGACAGAGGTAAAGTATAAGTAATATACTTTATTCCAACATAGGTATACAAAAAATGATCGACACTCTTACGAGGTGACAAAAAAGGCACAAAGAAAATGGCTCACTAAGTGAGGAACAAAACTTACAAAGGATTTTCAGGAGCATCAATCAGGCTTCAGACAAGAAATGTAATTTAAGTCATTACTGCACAAAATATGGTAGGGATTGCAAATGTATAGATATAGCAGACATGTGTGTAAACAAATCATCAACTTGGGATCATAAATGTTTTTTTGGGTGGTAATCAGATCCGATTTTCTAATTCTGAGATATTTCAGTTTGGACTAAAGTGGTGGATAAGCGACGATTTCTGTTAGTAATTTCTTCACTTCATAGTTCAATGGTTTGGCAACGTGTGTAAACCACATCAAAGTGACATTAGTTACACTCTTTTGCACGTATACTCTATTGCTTTGCATTATGTTTGAATGCTGGAACTAGAATGACCTGATTTTTACTAAACACAGACTTCGCAGCTACAATAGAAATAGCTACATCCTACTTCGAGATTCCTCATTCCTAATTGTGTGATTATGATGTGGCAGTTGTGAAGACATTTGTGTTCCCTAATGAAAACACCAATGTTCTCATCAGCTGTTTGTTCAGCTTGGAGGGATCGGCTTCCCGCAGCAGGAGCTGTCAGCTATTAACAAACACCTGTCTTCCAATCAAATTATTTAACGGACGGCCTCCTCTCGCCTCAAGGCAACCGTGATTTCATGAAAACTTGTCAGCAGACTTCACAGCTTCAGGTTGACGCTGTGTAGTTGCTGCCAGCATGTTTTGCTGGGAGGAAACAAGCCTGCTGTCTGGAGAGGATGCATTTATTCAAGGATGTAAAATGTGTAATTATATTAGGCTACTTAGACATCATTGTATTACTCATTGGAGAAATAGGAATTTGCTAGATCATTTTGCTTTTGGACTGGTACACCATAATTCTGCCTAAGATATATAGAATTTAGGGCTGTCAGTCGATTAAAATATTTCATCTCGATTAATCACATGATTGTCCATAGTTAATCGCGATTAATCGCAAATTAATCGCACATTTTTTATCTGTTCTAAATGTGCCTTAGAGCAGTAGCCTACTGGGCATTTTACGTGGCCGGCCCAGTAAGGTTGATCATAAATTATAACATAATGAAAAAAAACATTACTTTTCTAACTGTGTTGCTTTTATTTTGAAAAGGGTGCTGCTGTCTGTTTGTTTTATTTACGTAGGAAACGCACGTGCCGTGAACAGCTACGAGTGATGCTGGCCGGCTAGGACATCGCGGGAAATCTGGAGCTTCAGCTGCAGAACAGAGCGGTCAACTTTTACTTTTTTTCCTTGGCTTTGGATGAGAGCCAGGCCCGGACTGGCCATCGGGAGGACCGGTAGGGTCTGACTCTGTCTCACAGAGGGTGACTGGCTGTCTCCATGATGTGGCCTGCCGACATGGCCACTTTCATACAGATCATACACTAATGCCCTTGCTTGGTCTCTGTGTGTCATTCAAGCTCGGGAGGGTGTGTATGTGTGGCGCGAGCGAGAGAGAAAGCGCGCGCACCTTTTACGTGTATTGTTGTTAGCATCTGGTGCTAGCTAGCTGCGCTAATGGATAATGAGCTGTCAACAAGGTGGAGGAGAGTCCTCTCCAGTCAGACTGAGAGACTGATAACCTCAGCTCAGGTGAGGTAAAGGACTCTCTGAGTGTTTAGATAGTTAACTTAGTCTAAGTTCTCTGTGGGTCTCAAACGGTTTGGTTACCATTTATGTAAACACATATTTCCATTTGAGGGGGGAGTGATTAGTAAAATATGCATGAATAAAAAAGTTAACTAGGTAAAAAAAAAAAGATAAACTTTAAAAACTTGTTGAGAGCTAAAACTAGTCTTTGCTGCTGCCTCAAAGAGGAGCAGGGGGGAGAGGGGGGAGACAGGTGAGGCCCAGACACACTCACAACTATAAATGAACCAAAAACAAATAAATAAACAAGTTTCAATGTTTTTTTCATATTGGATATGGTATGTTATTGGCTATGGCCATGTTCTTATGATTTTATGATTATTTAAATGTATACAGTTCTGTTTCATATGGGTGTAGTCTCTTTATTTCCCCCTCAAAATGCACCAGATTGATGCATTTAAGTCCAACATTTAAAAAAAAATCTTACCGGGGGAGCATGCCCCCGGACCCCCATAGAGGATTTGAGGTCCACCTCCACTTAAAATATGTTCCTATATAGATTTGCACTTTTTTTTAAAAATAGTAACCCATGTCCATATGTTTATTCTGGGGTAGCAGATTTAAAGTTTAGGGCTATCACTATGGGCAGCAATGCCGTAAATATTGACAAATAAATCCAGGAAAATGGCACAAAAGAAAACTGGTAGCCTGACTTATTGTCCCAGTCCGGCCTTGATGAGAGCTGCGATGTACGTGACACTGCCCAGCTACTCATCTTCCTACGTGGGATAACTACGGACTTCAAAATCACGGAGGAGCTGGCAGCCATGCAGTAAATGAAAGGGACAACAACAGGGAGTGATTTGTTCACGGAGGTAAATGCATGTGTGGAAAAGTTGGGACTGAAATGGGCAAGCTGGCAGGCGTGACAACGGATGGTTGTCCAAATCTGACACGGAAAAATGTTGGACTATTGAAGAGAATGCAGGATAAAGTGACAGAAATTAACCCTGAGCAGAAATCGGCATTTTTGCATTGTATTATACATCCGGAAGTGTTGTGTAAGTCAGTGTTAAAAATTAACCATGTTGTTGATGTTATAACTAAAATAGTTAACTTCTTCAGGGCAAGAGCATTGAATCACAGACAGTTTGTTGCACTTTTGGAGGAAAGTGAGACTGAACATCGTGACAGACCCTACCATGCAGCTGTCAGGTGGCTCAGCCTGGGCAACGTGCTGACAAGAGTATGGGACCTGAGAGAAGAGATTCAAGACTTCTGTGTGAAGAAAGGAAAGGACATCCCACAGCTTTCAGATGCAGACTGGATGGCAGACCTTGGTTTTGCTGTAGATGTGACCGCACTAATGAGTGAACTACATGTCAAACTGCAAGGCGGGCCTTCTGGTGCATGACATGTGCAGTGAAGGCTTTATGAGAAAGCTGCAGCTTCTCTCAAGCCAAATGGAGGACAACATTCTCACGCACTTGCCAACACTGAAGGAAGCCACACCATCAGCTGATCACCTCCAGAGGTACTCATCCATGTTAGAAGCACTGCATGGTGAGTTTTCAAGGCGATTTAAAGACTTCAAAACAGTTCAGAATGATCTTTTCCTCATTTACATGCCATGTGGATGAAGCACCCAGTGATGTTCAGCTTGAACTCATTGACCTGCAGTCTGACACACTTCTGTCAGAGCACTTTAGGTCAGTCTCACTGCCTGAGTTTTACTTTCCACACATGAGGAGTCGATGGTCATGTGACATGCTCAGAAGATGATGCACTGAAAAAAGTGCAACGACTGTATCATTTAATCAAAGTACATTTTTAAATTGGTCTAATTAAGAATCATGGTTTCCGTTTTTGACATGATTTTTTCCGTTTGGCCAGAAGCAAAACACACCCCTCCCTAAAATAACTTAAAAACAATATTCAACCTAAATCGTTAATTTCACTTCAAAGCATGTCACATGACCATCAATCAATCAATGTTTATTTATATAGCCCAATATCACAAATGTTACATTTGTCTCAGTGGACTTCACAGTTTGTACAGAATATCAGTATGACAAAACGACACCCTCTGTCCTTAGACCCTCACTTCGTACAAGGAAAAACTTCCGAAGAAAACCCACAGTTTAAAGGGAACATGGGAGAAACCTCAGGGAGAGCAACAGAGGAGGGATCCCTCTCCCAGGACGGGCAGACGTGCAATAGATGCCGTGTGTAAATTGAAAAGATAATACATTTGCAACATAGATAGTGCAAATGTTTGGAAATGCATGTGTGTATAATAGGAAGATGAATCCACGAGGATATCCATCCAGGACCTATGATCCAGGACCACAGCCACGACCATGTGACGTACAAAGCAAGGTGACTTCAAGATTTGCTGCAGCCGCCATTACACCACTACCCACTGTCTGTGAGAGTGTCTGACCCAAAAACACTTTTAAATAAGGTAAGGATATGAAATGGTTGCTTTTTTTGTTTTAAACTATATTTAAATGTTTATCCATTTAGTGTCGTGTCAAGATAAACAACAAATTTACCATCTGTCTTTGTATTTGGCTATGTGTTAGCTAGCAACGTTTAACCACGTGTAACCATTTTTTAAGGATGGCTTAACCAGATCATTTTCATACATTTATCATGCAAGTGGCAATTTGTTGTTGTGTCGGTTTAATAATAATAACTAGTGAAATGTTTGACTAGTGAAATGTTTAAATAGTTGCAAATGTTATATTGGTTTCACTTAAGGTATTTTATATGGGGCTATCATAGCAAGTTTAGCTACGTGCTAGCTAGTTTTTAAGCTTTTAAACCTGGTCATTTTCAATGCGTGCTCCGCTCATAAAAAAAACCTGCGGGATATTAAATACACTAACAGCCAGACCCCAGCCAGCGTCAGCGGGAGGTTTAACTCAGCCTCTGAGAAGAAGAGCGTGCAGTGCCTTTCACGCACCGCCTTCACTGTGTTTACCTTCAGAATCATTAGAAAGGCTAAAGAGCGACCGCAGGCTGATGTGTTTTAACCACACACGCACACACACACACACACACACACACACACACACACACACACACACACACACACACACACACACACACACACACACACTCACAAGGACAAACACTCTATCACTTTCAATACTCACTTACGCACAGCCAATCTTTCTCTATGTCTGTCTATCTCTACAGTATCTCTATCTCTGTCTCGCTATCTATCTCTCTCTATAATCAAAAACCAAGAAAGTTGTGACACTTCCGCCGGTTTATAAGCCTAGACAATGTAGGATAGAAATAAATATATATAGCATGTGTATATATCTATATACATATATATATATAACATATATATATATATATATATATATATATATATATATATATATATATATACATACACATCAGTGGCGGCCGGCCGATAGGGGCGCCGCCCCACCTCTTCCCACATACAACAAAATATATTTAAAAAAAAAATGTAATTAAAAAAAAAATATTGAAAAAAAATATATATTTTATATTTTTAATGAACAAGGTAAATATCATACAATTGGTATCAGTAAAATGTATAATCTACAATACAATCTCGTTTAAAATTGTGTTACGATGTCTAAAGTTACTGATAAGTCACATGTTTCCTGCCTGGCCTTGCCCATGGCATTAGTTTATCATTACCGGGCGGAGCCCCCGAGCCAAACAGCAGCAACCAGCACGTTGCAAAAGTCTCAATAGTAAACTGTGCCGCCGAAACATAATTTCAGCCAATCAGCGGCGTCAAATATTTTGGTCACGAGGGCACTCACGTTGGCGCCCACGTTGCTTACGTGCGTTGACGTGAGTTGTTTCTTAGACTTGTGAGCGACCAAGGTGACGCAATAGTTGGATGAGAATGGTGTGCAGGTGGAGTCGCCGGACCTCGGTCCACACCCAAGCTACTCTCCAATCCTTTCGAAAGGAGAAGTTTGGGAGATAAACTGTTGCTTAAAGACCTTGGACCGGACCAACCCGATTTGTATATATCACAGCAAGCTCGTGAAAAAGACAAAACATATCAATGAGGCTTCTCACGCAGCTGGTACACCAGAAAGGCATGGCTAGCTGGATGCAAACAGGTAAATGTTATCTTTTGTTTCCCATGCTTGCTCTTCAAACAGCCGGGGACAGATACGATCTGTTCAGAAACTAGACAAAAGTTAAACAAGTACAAACCACAGACTGTCTGTGTCATAGAGAATACAGTCGCTGGTTTATTTATGTCTGTATAGGCCGTTATTGTGAGTGTGGACGGTCGGAGCAACATTAGCTTAGCCAAGCTCCATTCAGAAAACAAGCATTCTAAAAGGTTTTTCGCCTGCCGTCTGTCTGCAGACTTGTCAAATCATTAATTCATGGTTTTTACTAACCGGTATCAGTATGTTGTTACGTCGGCATAATTTAGAAACGTGTATTACAATTTAATCACGGTAAAATATGTTCATTTTGTTGTAGTTGTAGCCAGTGTGCAAACTATACCACGGTCTCCGGGGGAGCCGGGATTTATTTATTTTTTGCGGGGGGGGGTAAATGCTGATCTGTGCATTAATAGCAACAGCACAGACATAGGCCTATTATAAAGAGAAAATATGTTGCACACAGGCTGGTGCCACAGGTCTACATTTACATGAAACGTCCCGATGGATCATGTTCATGTCAACAGATTTTCCGAGCATGTATGTATGGTCTACGCAAACTTCAATCAACTTGATAATAAATAATCCACGGACCACCCCATTTGACTGTTTAATTAAATCAACTTAAAATGGCTCAAAAATGTGATCCACTCACTCCACTGTTGGCTGGTCCAGCCAGCCGGCGTCCACGGGACCACCGCAGCAACTTCGCCCCCCCCCCCATCTTTAGCAGCAGGCAGGGAGGAAGAGGAAGAACAGGTGGGGTGGTCATCAGCAGCATCATCATCATCTTCTTCCACATCTCCTTCGACCTCTACTATGGTAGTTGTAGTCATCAAGTTAGCTTCTCTTGGCTCGTCTTCTTGTGTCTCTTCAGCCCCCAAGTTAGCGTTAGCTGTCAAGTTAGCTCTAGCACTGACGTTAGCTCCCTCCTCTGTCGGTTCTGTTGTAGCAGCAGTCACAACGTACGATGTGCTACCACCAGCTACATTCGGTTGGTCTTCTTGATCAGGTTGTTTGGCCGTCTTTTAAAAGAAATTGCCCAAGGTAAGTTGTTTTTTTCTTTTCGACATGTCAGCAGCAGCAACAATGCCTGGTAAACATGCAGTGGTAACTAAACGAGCTGGCGAGTGAGTGGATAGGGGGTGGAGCTGCGGGCAGCGTGCAATCAGGCGACACTTTTTTCATGAATCATAAACTCTAAATATAATTTTATTTCACTTATTTTACACCTTTGAAAAAAAACCATGCCCAAAATGGAATTTATTTGGTCATCATATCAGTATTTTAGAGAGCTCCCCCCAAATTTCACAAACCATGTTTCCAGGGGAGCTCATGTCACCACTAGGGGAGCTATAGCTCCCCCTGCTCCCCTCCAGTTCGCACCCTGGTTGTAGCTCCCGAGCCAGTGCGTCTTGTTTGAATGATGCGAGTAAACACAGCTGGCAGCCGCGTTGAAACTCGAGCGACTAGAGTGATGCGATAGGAGCGTTTAGAGCGAAGCGAATATTCGCATCGCGTCCGGACTGAACGCAGCATTAAAGCGAGCTCTGCGCTGCACTGGAAACGCGCCATTACATCACCAGAAGTCCTAATTTAAGGGGTAATTTCTCCCAAAAAAAAATGTTTTACTCACTATATCAACAGCCCCACCAAAAATATTTTCCACCAGCCGCTACTGGTACACATATACAGTGGGGCAAAAAAGTATTTTGTCAGCCACCAATTGTGCAAGTTCTCCCACTTAAAAAGATGAGAGAGGCCTGTAATTTTCATCCTAGGTATACCTCAACTAGGAGAGACAGAATGAGGAAAGAAAATCCAGAAAATCACATTGTCTGGTATTTGGTCAATAACAAAAGTTAATCTCAATACTTTGTTATATACCCTTTGTTGGCAATGACAGAGGTCAAACGTTTTCTGTAAGTCTTCACAAGGTTTTCACACACTGTTGCTGGTATTTTGGCCCATTCCTCCATGAAGATCTCCTCTAGAGCAGTGATGTTTTGGGGCTGTCGCTGGGCAACACAGACTTTCAACTCCCTCCAAAGATTTTCTATGGGGTTGAGATCTGGAGACTGGCTAGGCCACTCCAGGACCTTGAAATGCTTCTTACGAAGCCACTCCTTCGTTGCCCGGGCAGTGTGTTTGGGATCATTGTCATGGTGCCAGCTACGTTTCATCTTCAATGCCCTTGCTGATGGAAGGAGGTTGTCACTCAAAATCTCACGATACATGACCCCATTCATTCTTTCCTTTACACGGATCAGTCGTCCTGGTCCCTTTGCAGAAAAACAGCCCCAAAGCATGATGTTTCCACCCCATGTTTCACAGTAGGTATGGTGTTCTTTGGATGCAACCCGGCATTCTTTGTCCTCCAAACACATCTAGTTGAGTTTTTACTAAAAAGTTCTATTTTGGTTTCATCTGACCATATGACATTCTCCCAATCCTCTTCTGGATCATCTAAATGCTCTCTAGCAAACTTCAGACGGGCCTGGACATGTACTGGCTTAAGCAGGGGGACACGTCTGGCACTGCAGGATTTGAGTCCCTGGCGGCGTAGTGTGTTACTGATGGTAGCCTTTGTTACTTTGGTCCCAGCTCTCTGCAGGTCATTGACTTGGTCCCCCCGTGTGGTTCTGGGATTTTTGCTCACCGTTCTTGTGATCATTTTGACCCCACGGGGTGAGATCTTGCGTGGAGCCCCAGATCGAGGGAGATTATCAGTGGTCTGGTATGTCTTCCATTTTCTAATAATTGCTCCCACAGTTGATTTCTTCACACCAAGCTGCTTACCTATTGCAGATGCAGTCTTCCCAGCCTGGTGCAGGTCTACAATTGTGTTTCTGGTGTCCTTTGACAGCTCTTTGGTCTTGGCCATAGTGGAGTTTGGAGTGTGACTGTTTGAGGTTGTGGACAGGTGTCTTTTATACTGATAACGAGTGGAGGACAGAGGAGGCTCTTAAAGAAGAAGTTACAGGTCTGTGAGAGCCAGAAATCTTGTTTGTTTGTAGGTGACCAAATACTTATTTTACCGAGGAATTTACCAATTAATTATTATGTGATTTCCTGGATTCTTTCCCCCCATTCTGTCTCTCATAGTTGAAGTGTACCTAGGATGAAAATTACAGGCCTCTCATCTTTTTAAGTGGGAGAACTTGCACAATTGGTGGCTGACTAAATACTTTTTTGCCCCACTGTATATACACATATATATATACACATATATATATATATATATATATATACATACACATATATATACATATATATACATATACATATATATACATATATATATATATACATATATATATATATATGTATTAGGGCTGTCAGTCGATTAAAATATTTAATCGCGATTAATCGCAAATTAATCGCACATTTTTTATCTGTTCTAAATGTACCTTAGAGGAATATCTTTCAAGTTTTTAATACTCTTATCAACATATGAGTGGACAAATATGCTTTATGCAAATGTTTATTATCATTTGAACAATGACAAATATTCTCATGAATATTAAACACAACAACCTCTGAACATTACAAATATTCGCCTCAATTCAACCTGGAACCTCTCATACAATAATACAATACAAAGTGTGTGTGTGTGTGTGTGTGTGTGTGTGTGTGTGTGTGTGTGTGTGTGTGTGTGTGTGTGTGTGTGTGTGTTTGTGTGTGATGGATCGTTGGAGCTATGTGCAACTCAAGGCATATGCTCGAACGGGAGCTGCCTGGACGCTGTAATCATGTTGCGTGCACTATCCGTGCTGAGTGTGCTGACTTCTCGTACAATGTGCCACTGTCTGGCTTCCTGCATAAAGTCAAGTGCTCGGCGCGAAATGTCGCTCCTCTGTTTTAATTTAAACAGCTCCTTATATCAGCTAGTTAGCTAGCACCAGATGCTAACAACAACAATACACGTAAGGTCTCTCTCTCGCTCGCGCCACACATACACACACCCTCATGGTCCTCCCGATGGCCAGTCGGTGCCTGCCGGTGAGCGTGGAAGTGTGGTCTGCCGCAAGCGGGCGGCAGGAGCGGGGCTGTCAGCATCAGCTTGTAGAATGTATTTTAAACTCAATGCGCTCTGAAACTACGGGGCGGCCGAGGACAATAAATACACATGCGTTAATCGCGTTAAAATAATTAGTGGCGTTAATTTTTTTTTGCACAGTGTAGAGTCTTGTTGTGATGAGAGGGATGGAGGTATTTAATAAAAACCTTGCTCGCTGGAGAATAGCTACAGAAGTCCTGTCACAAGTTAATCGGAGTGGATCACAGCTGGCCACGGATCTCGATGATGCATTCGGGCTGTGAGTAAACAACTTGTGTCTTACTTTTAGGCTGTCTGGAGGTATGGACAGCTATCAAAGCTAAACATCACATTAACAGCAATGTACAAATGAAAGTCGGAGACAAATACATATTTGAAATGATTTATTCACGTTTGCAATGTTTTGAACAGACATCCGCAGTCACCTCATTTTCATTTTGTAGTCCTCGCTGTACGCGTCCGGATATTGGCTTCGCAACCACAACCTCACACACTGGTACTGAATGTGCATCAAAGTGTTCCTATGGAGCCAAATATACCAAAATATAAATGTAAACCACAGAAGAAGCGATCGAAATGTGTATTTCCTGGTTATTTGACAATGGCTCCTCAAAGTACACGCCTCATTCCTACCGTTATAGAACGTCACGAGTTCCCCGGTGTAACCAGTTAAACGGCAACACCGGAAGCACTGCAATAAACTGTAAGCTAACGTTAGCAGCCACCTTGTTAACCTGTAAAGCCCGATTGTCCCGCCGGTGGGACATCTTGCAAGAAACAGCATCTCATGATTTCTTAAAATGTAACAACCTATTGATGATGCTTGCCCACTTAACAGGAAGAAACTCAGCTAACTGACGATATTAACCATTTTTAACTAAACGAAACACAAGTCTAACAGCTAACGGGGCTAACGCTACTTTAGCACATAACTGGCAAAAGCGATCTTTTTTTACTTCATGCTATCTGCACAAACGTATCATATGAAAGCTGAGATTCCACAGATTCCCTTAAAGTATTATGTCTCATCACTCAAAACTCACTGAACTAGAAGAAGAAACGTAACCTTTAATACACAATTAAACATTCACAAACTAAGGATTACCTAAATACATGTTTAACTCCATTACAGTTGCAGGACTCACCAGATCTCAAGTCTTCTGTTCTCTGTTGACGTCCCGATGCTCATATTTAACATGTAGATGTGAAACTATCCCGATATTAGTCCATAAACTCTTGAGCAGACATACAGACAGCTGTAGCTCTGCAGGAGAGCTGCTCAAACTGAGTGGAAGTTTCAAATTGGATTGACAGGCGCGGCCAGTGCTCATTGGCAGGTTTTTTCGATGACGTTTATTTTAACCAATCAGGTTAACCAAAAATCCTGCTTTTTTAAAATAAGACTATTGGCCAAAACCAAGTCATATTTATCTTTTAAAGACCTGGAAAGGGTTATTAACGCCTTTGTGACCTCAGGACTGGACTATTGTAACGCTCTGTATGTGGGTATGGACCAGGCATCAATTAAAGCTAGTCCAAAACGCAGCTGCACGTCTCCTGACTGGCCACAAAAAGCGTGACCATATCACCCCAATTCTGGCCTCACTGCACTGACTTCCAGTCCGGTTCAGAATTGATTTTAAAATCCTTTTATTTGTTTTCAAAGCCCTAAATGGGCTGGCTCCGGCCTATATAGCTGAACTCCTCCATCGCTACACTCCAGCCAGAGCCTTAAGGTCGGCTGATCAGCTGCTGCTGGTAGTGCCTAAGACCAGGCTCAAAACCCGAGGACACCGAGCCTTCGCAGCAGCTGGCCCCAGGCTCTGGAACACTCTTCCCCTCCATTTGAGGTCGACCCAGACCCTAGGGGCTTTTAAATCCACACTGAAGACACACTACTTCTCTCTGGCCTTCTAGTTAGAGTGGGGTCACGACTCCTGACTGTTCCATGTGTTGCTTTATCTGTTGTGATTTATTGTCTTTTATTGTGATGTAATGTGTTTTTATGTGTTTAAATTACATGTACAGCACTTTGGCTCGACCAAAATCGTTTTTAAATGTGCTCTATAAATAAAATGTGATTTGATTTGAGTGTTGTGGACTCATTCCAATCCTGCTTGTCTTGTCTGCCATTGTATGGCTGGATTCCATTTCAAGTGCCGTAGCTTTTTACATACATTTTACGTTTTTTTATTTGACACTTTAACTTTACAGTTAACTATACTAGTTTATTATGAAAACTACTTTATTTACACAAAATCATTTTTGGGTATTTCTGCAATACTGTATATTACATTTTTTGTGAAGATTTATACATTTATTTACAGTTTTTCTCGATTACTAACACACTAAAATTATACATAAAGCACAATTATTTTAACTGACACTCAAAGAGCAAAACATCGGCTCAAATCTCCAAAACTCTAAACACGTTTTCAGCTTTTCACACAATTTGCAAATCAACCTAGCACTTTTTGCAAACCAATGCACACGTTTCTCCACGTGAGACACAGGAATCTGACATGAAGTCACGTGTTAGCTGGTTTAAAACACTGATATTCAAAATGCCTCACACATGGACCAATGATCAAGAAACACGTTCCACCTGACCAAACACCTGCTAGCATAATTGTTGGTGCATCAATCAGGATGTTGGCACTATAAAAAGACCACAGGTGAGCACTTTCTTACAGCAACAATGGAAGCTAACATGGAAGCAAGAACAAGAGGAAGAGGAAGAGCTGGGCTGAGAGTGAGAGGAGGAGGAAGAGGTGGGTGAGAGTGAGAGGAGGAGGAAGAGGTGGGGTGAGAGTGAGAGGAGGAAGAATGAGAGGTAGAGCTGGAGAGAGGACGTGGACAAAGAAGAATACTCTCTAATGAAATGTTATCAACCATGGTTTGACGATGAGAGAGGCTGGATGGAGGGTTCAGCCTAATCTAAACTGATTTACTGTCGCCTCTGTAATCCGGACACTTAGATTGAAAACAGGTTAGTTACCAGTTTTCAGCTCTGCATAACTCATGATATATCAGTGCTTATATCTGTTGTGTGAAACGTATTTACTTCATCACTGTAATTGAATTGTTGGCATGTTGCATACTATAACTGTACACAGTTCCTGCACAATGCACTGTGGTACTTTTATGCAACACAGACACTGACCAACCACTATATCTTTGTTGTTTATCTGAAGGACTGAGAAACAAAGAGGTGGAAGGCTAAGGATGTTCAGTGAGGCAGGAAGCAGCAGTTACAAACTGGGTTTTGGCAAACAATGCATCACACTTAGAGAGATCCGAAGCATTGTAACTATGTGCTGAGATGCATGTTGCACAATGTTATCTTTGAATACAATGTGATTTCTTTCAACAACTCATTTGTATTTCTTCCTTTACTGTATTTCTGTAAACTCAAGCAATCTTTCTCTGCAGAACCCTCCATGTACAGAGCACAGCCCATAACAGATGAAAGTGCTTTAGATTATGCTCAGCAGTGTGTAGTTGGGTGGTCAAACCATCTAGTATTATGAATGAAGTGTGCTATATTTGGTAAGTGTTTATGTAGTTTTGAGTGCAGTTCTTCATTTAGCAGGAGTAATTAGGTGTTTTGCACTTTGGGTGTGTGGTTTTGTGAATTGTGTTTAGTGTTCTGAGAAACTGAGCAATTAAAAAAAAAATGTGTGTTAGCAATTGAGAAAAAGTGTAACATTTTAGAGATGTTTTATAATAAGATTTATTTTTATTCTACAACAGTACAGAATACAGTTATTTTTAGTTTTATTTACATTTTGTTACATTCAATTTAAGGTTTTACTGCAACAACAAAAAAGAAAGTTGCCTTCATTTTACATGCAGTAAAAGTATGTGTATTGTGTGTGTTTTTACATAGAATTCAATGTAATTTTACATTCAAGACAATTAAACAATGGAATTATCCTGTAAAAAAAACGATAATTTCTCATCAAACCAATTTACAGAAGAAAACCTTTATTTATTTTAAATAAAAGTAATTTACTGTGTTGTTATGGTATTTACACTTAATATAGAAAAACAAGAAAGGTCTGTAAAATAATACAGTACATTTCTGTGAAAACCATTTTTACAGTGTAGAATGATATCTACAGATTATTAAATGTGTTTCATAAAACGTTGTGGATCACTGTTTTTCTCAATATAATTCTATAGAATACTGTATCATAGAAACTTGTTTAGGTTACATAATTTAATTGGGCACATAATCCAGTATACAGTTGTAAAGATTTCAAAGGGATCTACCCGTACAGCTTTTGCAAAGCAGCTCAGTTCCACAAAATGATGTAGATTATTTTGATTTTCTCTATTCCAATTTAAAGACGAGTTTTATATCATTCTATAGAATTCTATAGAATTTAGTATATATTACATCAGAGAGAAAATGTCATGCATGTTTTCTTTGAATTTCATATGTCATGAGTCGGTTCTGTCCTATAGAATTCTTTAGATTGTTATAGTTTTAATTATAGAAGTTTATAGAAAAGTACAAATGTATAGTATTCTACAGAATGATCTAGAGATGTATATAGTATTCTATAGAATTATTTAGCATGGCTTACAAATACGACTATGTTCTATTACATGCTATAGATTTCTAAAAGATTCTATAGGATTTTATAGATTTTTTTGCTAAGGGAGGAGTGACAGCCACCACACAAACAACACAGACAGGGGGAAACAAACAAACAAACAAACACAAAGGAGACAGCTGGAGCAGTACAGCCACCACAGCGTTACCTAATGCAACTCCACACTAGGTCTTACGGTGCCGTGTACCGGAGGGGAGAGAGAGAGAGCAGCGAAGGGGGGGAGAGAGATGTAATACGGTTTCCTGATAAAGCTGTGGAGAGTATGTGCTGCAGGGAGGTGGATACACAACGCACCCAGGAAGGAACGCTAGCTCCGGTCCTTTTCCCGTGAGGGAAACTGTGGACTCGATGTCCTGACAGGCTCGAGTTTGTGCAACCTGCACAAACACAACCTCACCATGATTACAAATGGTGAAATGCAATGTAAAATGTCCAGCTCACTAAATCACAACCGCTCAAACCAACTACATACTACTAGTATTGGGCAGAGAACGAGTCCGAGAAAGCTGCTCCCCCATGTGACGTAATATGACGCGTTTGATGTTAAAAAAAAGCAGTTTTTAACAGCAGAGCTCAAAACGGCTCCTTTCCCTCTGAATTCCTGCCCTTATGTCTTGTAAAACATATCAAATCCTGCATCAACATTTTTAATAGTAATTTTCAGGCAAGGTTAAGCATAAATGTAGTAAAAAAAAAACCTGCAAGTTGCTTTTTAAGCTATTCTTTTTAGAAGAACAGTGTTGTTAAGTATATATTTTAGGAGGGTTTGTATAGATTGTAGCTTTTAAAGTTGTAGCTTTTAAGACAGTGAGTTCTGCAAAAGTTTTTATAAAGCATGTTATCATCTAGACTTAGAGTGAAACACATTGGACCTTGGTTATTTTTGGAGCATGGACTACTTGTTACCCATACAGTAACAATACATATGTGTATTTATGAAAAGTGATGACAAAAACATTGAAAGAGCTCCCCATTGATATAAGGACATCAGAAAGTCTGAAAACTCACCTGTTTCCACTGCACCTAAACCAATGCATATACTCAGGGCCGTCCCTGGCCAACTTGGGGCCCCAAGCGACATGGTGAGATGAGGCCCCCCCACCCCCAGCCGACAGGAGTGAAGACACATTTTTTGGAAACAAAGTACTTTGCAAATATAATTCCTGTTTATTATTATTATCAACACAGTTGCTTTTTTATACAGTGAGGTAAATGGTAAATGTGCATGTAGTATGTTGTTCAGTATGTGTTTGCAGGTGAATACGTCTGCATTTCCTGCCAAATACTAGCCTCAAAAAGATTAAAATATAATGAATGCAAATAAACTACTTCTACTAATAATAATAATCATAATCGTAATCAATTCAATAATATAAATACTATATTGCGTGCGGAGAACTGCGCACAAGCTGAGCTCATAAGCCGAGGCCCCCTGCACAATGTGAGGCCCCATGCAGCCTGCATTATCAGCCTGTATGGAGGGACGGCCCTGCATATACTCCTGTACTCAGCACCTAGAAATGTTTGGCTTGTTTGAAGCCAACGCAGCTGGACTCACAATGGTTCGGCTTATAGAGCTGACGTACATGTAGGATTGTATCTTGATGGTTGAATGCACTTATTGTAAGTCGCTTTGGATAAAAGCGTCTGCTAAATGTGATGTAATGTCACAGTCATGTGCATGGTGTCGGGGTCACGTTGAGAGGATGAGGTTTGGTTCCTGCACAGAGACAAATACTCAGACCCCGGATCATCAATCCGACAGCCCACACTCTGAGATGCACATCTGTTCATTCATTGCTCACATTCAGATCTGCTTCATTGGACATCCGTTAGACGCATTCCCTGACAAAATATAAGAAAAAAACAAATTAAACCGTTTTCATCTTCTAGACATTTGATTATTTTGCACTTTTATGGACAAAATGTTTCTTAATGCATGTGCAGAATAAAATGGTAATGGATACTCAATGCATCCTGTGAGGACAAGTTACATTTAAAGGCGTTTAAAGCACAATTTACAGTCAGTAACTTTAGATGGTGCTAATACAGTATAGATAAGAACAGCTTATATCTTACAGAAAAGAGAAAGAAAATAAAACAATACTTTTATTGAACAACAGAAGAGAAAGGGACTATTCAAATAACAAATCCATTTTGCAAGTTTTAGGATCATTCTTTCATCCAGGGATCTAGAAATTCAAAATGTCATTCTATCAAATATACATATTGCTTCATCTTCATCAAAGCCTTGGTTAATCTGAAAAAGAGAATGTGCACATTTGAGGTTTGAAAGACACATGCTCCACTCTCTGTTTAACGTTATGTGTCTGGGTGCTAATGGCTCAGACAGCTGTTCTCAGCTCTGCGGTATCACAATGCGGATAGTGGATTTATCGGACTAAGACTTGGTGCAGAAGCATATTGGAGAAGCCACAGAGGGCTTATGTTCTAATGCACATGGAAAGTAGATTGACCCGGATTGTGCATTAAATGGGTTAAATGCATGGCTGTCTGGAGGTTTGACCTGACCTCCGAGCCGAAGGAGCCGGATCTCATGTGCTCTGGTGTGACCACTAAGTAATCCTCGGCTCTGAAAAGCTGAGTATCTCTTGGTGAGTATCCTCCCCTGTCGTCCCTTCTATCATGACGTCCATCTGTGGGCAGTGCCAGGAACAAACGGCGTCCTGAAACCCTGCACCCCTCCATCATGCTAACAGGAGCTCTGAAACCAGCCTCACTTTGAAGCTACTGCCAGCTGATACCTGACTGCTTATGCGTCCGTGGACACCCCCGTGTTTTGCATATGGCTCCCCATAAGAGACTTCTGTGGATAAGCAAAGAGGATTAAAAAGCATTCAACATCCTTGTTAATGGATGCAATATAAATGCAATGCTCTCTGGATTGAATTACAGGCGGACAGAGTCCCTGCTGCAGTCTCTCAGAGGATGAAGTCACCTGTTGATGGAGCAGAGCTCTGCTCAGTCTTAATGGGAAGCTTTGTTCATGCAATACGTTCAGTAGGCAACGCATTTGGTACCCTATTCCATTAAAAGGCACTCATGAGCACTCATGACATGTTTTCATTGATAATAACACTGCAATGTTTGCTTCCTTGAAGTTTGATGTTTTTATCACCTCCTGATTTAGACATTTAAAATTGTTATTTTGTTCCTCTATTGTGACATGTCTCCATGCTTTAATACTGCCTGTGCTGCAGCACCTCCTTTCACCCTCTGTCTGAGAGCCCAGTCTGCTCTGTTGTTATTGGTTAACGGCTTAGAGATGTCCCGCCCCTTAGCCTAGCACGAGTGTTTCATATTGATTTCATTCTGTTGTAGGGAAGTGAACAAAGGAGTCCAATGGAGGCGTTTCAGGGGGAAGGGGGGGGGGGGGGGGGGGGAGTGTGTGGGAGATAAAACTCCCTATGGAGGGAACACAGGGATTTTAGCCTTTGCAGACCATGCAAAAACCCTTTATAACACACTTACAGGTAAGGAGAAACCCTATTCTGAGCCCTATACAGAATGTGACCATTCACTTGTGTGACGAAGGTAACTTGGAATGGTTTAGTTTGGAAGTGTTCCCCCTCCCGTTTTGTCTGTTGCTCCTGATTGTGTTCACCTGGTGCCCTGTGTTGTCTCCTTCCCCCCCCACTTGTGTCTTATTGGCCTGATTAGTGTGTGTGTATTTAGGCTCTGTTTTCCCTGTCAGTGGACAGGTAGTGTGTGTGAGATCCTTGTAGCTGCTGACTGTGTTCACGTGAACAGCAGATGAGGCTGTGTATCATGTGCCCATGATTTGAATAAATGCCCACACCGGGTTGTATTTGGGACGTTCTGCCTCTGCCTCCTTGCTTGGTCGGGCCGCTCAACGGTCAGCTTCACAACTTGTCACCGTGTCTGCACAGACCTTCAGAGACAGCTCAGAGTCTTCCTCTCTCATTCATTGGTGTAGGAACGTTGTCTTGTTTACATTATGCCATTACTGTTTCATCAACCTACATCATCAACATAAATAGCAGTATACACAGACATTTCTTTTCGGAGAATCTTTGTATTCAAAGTGCTAAAACCGCCGTGAATGCATGAATGTCGAAATACTCGAGATTCTTTGGATTTAGTTCCAATTTAGAATTTGAGAGAATATTTTATTCAATTTCTACAAAGCCATAGGCAAGGCAAGTTTATTTATATAGCACTCTACAGGACTGTCTCAGAAAATTAGAATATTGTGATAAAGTTCTTTATTTTCTGTAATGCAATTAAAAAAACAAAAATGTCATACATTCTGGATTCATTACAAATCAACTGAAATATTGCAAGCCTTTTATTATTTTAATATTGCTGATTATGGCATACAGCTTAAGAAAACTCAAAAATCCTATTTCAAAAATTAGAATAGTTCCTCAGACCAAGTAAAAAAAAAAGATTTATAACAGCAAAACACAATCAAACATTTGAAAATGTCCATTAATGCACTCAGTACTTGGTTGGGAATCCTTTTGCACGGATTACTGCATCAATGCGGCGTGGCATGGAGGCAATCAGCCTGTGGCATTGCTGAGGTGTTATGGATGCCCAGGATGCTTCAATAGCGGCCTTTAGCTCATTAGCATTGTTGGGTCTGGTGTCTTTCAGCTTCTTCTTCACAATACCCCACATATTCTCTATGGGGTTCAGGTCAGGGGAATTTGCAGGCCAATCGAGGACAGTAATGCCATGGTCAGTACACCAGTTACTGGTGGTTTTGGCACTGTGGGCAGGTGCCAGATCATGCTGGAAAATGAATTCCTCATCTCCATAGAGCTTTTCAGCAGACGGAAGCATGTAGTGCTCTAAAAATCTCTTGGTACACAGCTGCATTTACTCTGGCTTGATGAAACACAGTGGACCAACACCAGCAGCTGACATGGCTCCCCAAACCATCGCTGACTGTGGGAACTTCACACTGGATTTCAAGCAACTTGGATTTTGCTCCTCTCCAGCCTTTCTCCAGACTCTGGCGCCTTGACTTCCAAATGAAATACAAAACTTGCTTTCGTCTGAAAAGAGGACTTTGGACCACTGTGCAACTGTCCAGTGCTTCTTTTCCTTAGCCCAAGTCAGACGCCTCTTCCGTTGTCTTGAGTTCAGAAGTGGCTTGACCATGGGAATACGGCTATTGTAGCCCATTTCCCGGATATGTCTGTGAACAGTGACTTTTGATACCTGGACTCCAGCTTCAGTCCACTGTCTTTGAAGCTCCCCCAAATTCTGGAAGCGACTCTTCTTCACAATGCTGTTAAGGCTGCGGTCATCTCTCTTGGTTGTGCAGCGTTTCCTGCCACATTTCCCCCTTCCAACAGACTTTTTGTGGATGTGCTTTGAAACTGCACTCTGTGAACAGCTTGCTCTTTGAGACATTTCTTTTGTGTCTTACCCTCCTGATGGAGGGTGTCAATGACGGTCCTCTGGACAGCAGTCAGATCAGCAGTCTTCCCCATACTTGTGATTTAGTTTACTGAACCAAGCTGAGTGTTTTTCAAGGCTCAGGAAACCCTTGCAGGTGTTTCGAGTTAATTAGACGATTCAAGTGATTCGTTGAACACCCTACTAGTATACTTTTTCATGATATTCTAATATTTAGAGATAGGATATTTGAGTTTTCTTAAGCTGTATGCCATAATCAGCAATATTAAAATAATAAAAGGCTTGCAATATTTCAGTTGATTTGTAATGAATCCAGAATGTATGACATTTTTGTTTTTTTTAATTGCATTACAGAAAATAAAGAACTTTATCACAATATTCTAATTTTCTGAGACAGTCCTGTATAGCCATACACGACCTTGCTTTACTGTAGACTACTTCTCATTATGTGTTGTATTCATAAATGTTGTATTATGTGAACAGTGAAGCACACATAATCTCATCTTCTAAATATGCTATGATAGTACATCTAGCTTTTATTGTCAGTGCTGATTCCTTGATGAACTGCAATACTGGTGAGACAAAAGCATAAATCAATTGTATTTGGAACGACAACAAAGAGAAGGTGAGCATCCATAAATCCCTCAAGTCTACCATGCCTTAATTGAGTTCCCTTAACTACATTATCAATAATGTTCAGGGGGAAAGGCTTACACTTGTTAGTTGAATAGAACAAAGACTTGCTTAGGTTAAGGAAACACACACATATATATATATATATATATATATATGTGTATATATGTTTTAAGTGCATTATTAAGGGATTTCTTTAATCACAAAGCTATGTGTTACTCTGGTTATTACGTGAAGGAGGAGATAGTATTGTTTTTATTTTTAGTAAATGGTCTATGTGTTGGCATTGTGAAGCACTTTGTGTAACCTTTGTGTATGACAAGTGCCGTATAAATAAAGTTTGATTTGATTTGACAGATATGTCCTTTGGTCAGTTGATTCTTTCAAATCTACTGTGTTGCATGCGTTCACAAAGCTGCCACTCACTATATGAGGTTTGATGCTGACCAGCTGACCTCCCCTCCCCCCCCCCCAGTCCAGCCTGGCTCCTGCAGGAGTTCTGAGCCCGGTTGGATGACTTTAATTCCTTTCAGGCTCCTAAAGGACTTCTGACTGCCTGAACCATTTCACTTTGTGTCAGGGCTTTCAAAACCTTGTAGCACTCAATTGAAAGACGTTTGACACCCCAGCAGGAGAGCCTGGGAATGAACTGATCCCTCTCTTGGTCATGCTTTATTGTCAAAATGAAAGTGCATGAGAGATTAGCATTCACATTCAGTCCCTGCTGCTGGGACCTTCATGCTTTGTCTACATAACAAGACAAAGCTCTTCTTTTTGCATCTTTTAGAACCTCCACATTTTCTTGCACGCTTTTTGGAGCCAGAAGGTGCTCTACCCCTTCAAAATAAAAGCTCTTCATCGTGGATTCATCATTGGTGCATGGGACAGTAATTGCCCTAACCTTTTACACTCAAGAATGCCATCAAAACACCTTGAGGATGATGTGCTACTTCAAAGAGCTAATACACAGATAGCAGACCTTAAGAAGGACGGCTTTCTGACGAGCTGAAGGAAAAAGACTCTCTCGTTATTATTGCTTTCAACTAACCTAATACAGTTATGTAAAATCTGTTGACATAATACTTTTAATTAAAGTCAACGTTTCAGTTTTCAATGCAACATAGATAATAATAAGTCAAAAACAGATGAAATGCTCTTTTTCAGCTCTTTTCTGAAAAAAACACATTCTGAAGAAGCAACACAGCCCGCATGTTAATTATTCATTTTAACACATACATGCATATGTGACACATATTCACAGGGGATTGAACCAGAGATTCTGATTGGTGGATCACTCGCTCACCTCCTGAGTTCCAGTCGCACCATAAATAAGAAATCTTGAATTCATTACTGATACATTTTAAAACATGTTTTTACTGTAGGACTCTTTAAGGATTCACATATTCATATTGAAAATGTTCTCCAACATAACAAAAGAAAAATAAATTCAACTAAACATTCAAGCCGAATCAAAAATAGGGTTCAAAGTGGATTTGTGAATGCAAAAGATAATTCGATTTGTACAATTCAAACTTCTGGGCAAAACAAAAAAAAGAAAATCAAGATGCACCACAACAATCGCTAGAATTTCATATTTTTGTTTGTGTACCTGAAAAAGAGAACTTTTCTTTGTCAAACCCTCAAAATACACTTTTTGAAATGTCACCCTTCTGCAGGAGGCTACGGTCGAGCAAAACCTCTTGCAATTAAAACAGTTTCTTCCGCTATTGACATCATTAACTCAGGACACATTGTTCATAATCATTTGTAATATTGTGCTTACTTTTTTTGATACTTTTTGTATATTAATATTTCTTATTAAACTTATTTTTATTTTCTTTAATTTCAATTTAGATTTTTTAAATACTTTTTATAATGGTCTTATATTAGCTCGTTTTTTTTTTAAAGAACTTAATTCCTCGTTAATGTATCCACCATAATGAACCTGGTCTCACGCAAACAACCCCAATGTAAAGTGAATGAGGCTCTTTTGTCGTGGTGCACACACGCATTTCTACAACGTCCTGCAGTGAGCTTTTATTCTATAAAACGTTTTTAAAATCTACTTTATAGCTTGTAGTAACTCACGGGAGGCTTATTTTATTTTATTTGTGTTCATAATAATTTGTATTTTTCGTCAGAATGTATTATGGTGCATTAGTTACGAATTGTTGTTCTCAAAAAACTGTGCATTGTGGGTAATACAACTGTGATTTTTATTAAATGAGTTAGTTTTTAAGGAAGGCCAGAGCTTCAGCTGTGTCCAATAGATTGTTCCCTTTAGTTAACGTTTTTTAAAAGAACATTATATTCCGATTTGATCATGTCCCCTTTATTGTATTACGGAGAGCAATGTGAGCGTCCATTCCCATTGGATAACGGAGGATTTTACACCCGGAAGTAAGTAAATAAATAAAAAAATAAAAATAATAATAATAATAAAAGAAGCCTCCCGTGAGTTACTACAAGCTATAAAGTAGATTTAAAAAACGTTTTATAGAATAAAAGCCCACTGCGGGACGTTGTAGAAATGCGTGTGTGCACCACAAGAAAAGGAGCCTCATTCATTTTACATTAGGGTTGTTTGCGTAGTGCAGACACGTAAATGTAGCAAAGTTCGTGACTCCACCACGCAATGCGGTGTTAAGGAGTCGTGGTGGAGTCACGCATTCTGGTGAGATCAGGTTGACCATAATACACTAAAGTAAATCAGTTTTTTTTTGCGGGGGGGGGGGGGGGTAAATGCTGATCCGTGCATTAATAGCAACAGCACAGACATAAAGACAAAATCTGTTGCACACGGGGCTGGTGCCACAGGTCTACATTTACATGAAACGTCCCGATGGATCATGTTCATGTCAAAATATTTCCCGAGCATGTATGGGCTGCGCAAACTTCTATCAACTTCATAATAAATAATCCATGGACCACCAATGTAACGTTTGACTGTTTAATTAAATCAACTTAAAATGACTCAAAAATGTGATCCACTCACTCCACTGTTTGCTGGTCCAGCCAGCCGCCGGCTGCCGGACCACCGCAGCAACTTCCCCCCCCCCCCCCCCCATCTCGAGCAGCAGGCAGGGAGGAAGAGGAAGAACAGGTGGGGTGGTCATCAGCAGCATCATCATCTTCTTCCACATCTCCTTCGACCTCTACTATGGTAGTTGTAGTCATCAAGTTAGCTTCTCTTGGCTCGTCTTCTTGTGTCTCTTCAGCCCCCAAGTTAGCGTTAGCTGTCAAGTTAGCACTAGCACTGACGTTAGCTCCCTCCTCTGTCGGTTCTGTTGTAGCAGCAGTCACAACGTACGATGTGCTACCACTAGGGATGCCAACTTCCAGAAATGGAGAAACGGGACACATGCATGTGCCAACTGTGTTTTTCTTCCCACTGTTTGTTGTAAGACACAAGTCTTTTCTTTTTAGAAGGGCCAGGGCCCAGAACCACATCCTCTCTATCTTCTCCTCTTTCATTATCACCTCCTCCTTCATTATCACCTCCTCCACCGTCAGCGCTCATTTTCCCACACGACTGAACAGGCTGACATGCCACACAAACAATGATGCCGCGCCCGCCGCCCGCGGGCCACCGGAGAAAATCTCACACACACACACACACACACACACACACACACACACACACACACACACACACACACACACACACACCACACACCACACACACACACACACACACGCACACACACACACACACGTGCGAGCATTGTGCCTGCCCTGTCAACTGAGCGGTCCTAGCGCCCTTTGCATACAGCACACAAACACACAGGCACGCAGCCAGACACACTGAATTGCGCGCAAACAGAAAAATATTTTTTATTTTTCCCTTTACACGGGAGTCCGGGACAAACAAAGTCCCGTACGGGACACGCCCCTTTTGGCTCAAATACGGGGCGTCCCGGCTAATACGGGACGGTTGGCAACCCTAGCTACCACCAGCTACATTCGGTTGGTCTTCTTGATCAGGTTGTTTGGCCGTCTTTTAAAGAAATTGCCCAAGGTAAGTTGTTTTTTTCTTTTCGACATGTCAGCAGCAGCAACAATGCCCGGTAAACATGCAGTAACTAAACGAGCTTGTGAGTGAGTGGGTAGTGGGTGGAGCTGCGGACAGCGTGCAAGCAGGCGACACTTTTTTCATGAATCATAAACTCTAAATATAATTTTATTTCACTTATTTTACACCTTTGAAAAAAAAAACATGCCCAAAATGGAATTTATTTGGTCATCATATCAGTATTTTAGAGAGCTCCCCCCAAATTTCACAAACCATGTTTCCCAGGGGAGCTCATGTCACCACTAGGGGAGCTATAGCTCCCCCTGCTCCCCTCCAGTTTACACCCTGCACGGGTGGGTAGCAAGCCCACAGGAAGTGCGCCGGAGTCTGATGAGAATATTTGTGCTGGTCAAACGGCGGTACTACACTTCCTTTAGGTTGCTGGGCCCGGAAACACTTTTTCCCATTGACTTACATTGGGAAAGAGTGGTCTGTAACTCGTTGGATAATTTTTTTTAAACTAAATAAACTACCCAGTATGAACGCTTGTATAGCCCTTATTAAAAACATTCGTTCCTTAAGTTGTAAAAATGTGCTAATAACTTTATTCTGAGAGTTATTTCCCTCTGCATTATGAACGCGCATCTAACCCACGGGACCGCGCCGCCCGGCACGTTCATGTTACGTGTTCAGCACTACATGAGTTTCTCTTTACCCATGGATGCACAATAACAACGGACCATATCGCCTTACTGCCAGCCCATGGAGCTGTAATAATGGATATATTGCACGTGTTTGCTGTAATTCATCATTTGTAAAATATTATACTACATGGGCTGTATGATGTAAATCTTGTAACGTAAATGTTGTATTAAATAAAGTTAATATTACCGACGTAGATTAACGTTCCTGTAGCTTCTTATTGCACTTGCAGTTGTTTTAGTTACTTGTGGGCTACTTAACATGAATAATCACAGTTACTATCCTTTTACTCCATCACATTTCAAAAAGAAATAGGCTATTGTTATTTTAACTCCACCACAGTAATCCATCATCAGCTTTACTTTTTAGATAAAGTTTTAACTCACAATTGATCATAACAGGCTTCAACATATACATTTTTATATATTACTAAGTGGTTTCATGTACAACCCACACAAGTATCATGCTAAATGAAGCTCTGTTGCTTGGATATCACTAGATCCTGATGTCAGCGTAATATAAAAGTACATAACGATTGATGTGTAACTTAGCATAATTTACTAGCTAGCCGCTAGCTGCCGCCTCGTTAATATAAATCCAGTACCATGCTGTCATGAACGCGCGGTGCTGTTACGTGTACGCAAATTCACGTGCTTAATGTGAACGAGCCTTTTGGGCGGCGTGGTTAAAGTTGCGCATGCTCTATGAGTGCACATACGGGTACTTCTCAGGCATGCCGGGTAATCTGTGACGTTTCGTTCTCTCAAAAGTTGGGCCATTTTGTCATCATGCGCCATTGAGCAACTCTCATAGGAATGAATGAGGCCCCGCCTCCCACGCTGTATCCAGTTCTTATTATACATCCATGGTGGGTAGTGATGGCAAAATGAAGCTTTGAATGAAGCGTCGAACCACTTGGACAATTGTGTCGGAAATAGGTTCATTTCTCGAAGCTTGAGTTACAGCGACCTCTCCTGGCGAAGTGCAAGGCTGCAGTGGGTTTAACGTATCTTTGCCTTGAAAAATATTCGATGCACACACACACTAAGACTATATATCATGTTCTATTTGCATTTGAAGATTGATAATTGTGTGTATTGGGTTATTGAGAAGAGACTAGAAAGTGCTGGACATTTTTGTGGGAGGAGAGGGCCTTTTATCAGAATTAAAGTTGAAAAGCAATGATTAAAATACATCCATTTCGGGCTTTGAACCAGCTGCGCAGAGGACATCGCCGTATTCGGGCCACCGGCTCTACCCACTGGGCTATCTATTCCTCAAAATATTTAACTGTTTTTATATTACTGATAATTGTCTTTTTGTTCACAACTTCTCCACATTTGGAAGTGTTTCCCGAGCCAGAACAACCTATCTTTCTTCCTGGCTTGCTCTATAATGATACTACAATTCAAATGCAATACCAACAACAACTCAACAGCAACAACGCAAACTACGACAACAACCCACACATTGCGCATTGTTTAGAGCGGTCATAAAGTGTTGAAGCGCTCAAATTTGAAACTGTTTCAACCTGTCACCAGTCAGAATCGAGACGAGGCAGTGCATTGAATCGCGTGAATGGACCGCGAACCAGTCAAGTGATTCATTCAGGAAATGAAGCAGTTGCTGCTACGGACGTCACATGTCACGTGATTTGAAGCAGTTGCTGCTTCGGACGTCATATGTCACGTGATTTGAAGCAGTTGTTGCTTCGGACGTCATATGTCACGTGATTTGAAGCAAGCTTCGAAGCACTGCTTCTATGGAATAGGAAGTCCAGGGTTGAAGCTCCGTTCGAAGCTTCAGTGTCAAACTGCCATCACTACAGGTGGGTTGCCATGTCAAATCTGATCAGCCTATCTCTCGATAGAACTTTTAAACTAGTTTACAGAGAGCTAATCAGCATATTGGTGGAAGGTATACGTGAACACCTGGAGACACTGAATGACTTATCTGACTCATTGGCTCTGTGACCGAGAGTTGACCGGTCATACAACAGGTAATGTCAACAATAGCTGAGACTTCCCATTCCTTAAGACAGATAACAGACTTAGGGTTCGGTCGTAAAACGTCAACAGGCAATAAAGTTAAATATCTTAGGAGTAAGGAAGAATTATTATTTGACACTTAGGGAGAGAGAAGAAATATTCTCTAACATATACATTTATAAGTTAAGATAAGATAGGGTAGAACTTTATTGATCCCAATTTGGGAAATGTTTGTGTTGCAGCAGCATAAAAAGACACGGCATTGTACAAACAAAAAAGACAAGAAATAAACAAGAAAGTAGAAAATGTATGTTAACAGTTAACCTAATACTATTGATGTTATTTTAGTATATATTTTTACTTCCTTTTATTTATTTTGTATTCTTATTATCCTTGTGTCTCAATATCCTGTGTTTTTATCTGCTGTTCTTACTATGGCACCTGAATGTCCCTACTGTTAAGTGTTTTCTTATTGTATTTATTATGTCTTACCTAGCATTCAGCTGACTTAATGTTAGTCTAAACAGCATTAGTTAAGCATTTAATATGCATATGCATTACTTGCACACATGGTCTTGCAACATAATCTGCACTTTTTTATTCTACTCTGCTTCTTGCATCCTTTGTATTGTTTTTTTTAATGTGCTTTATTGTTTAATGTTGCATATATATTATGTTGCATTGTTGGAGGATCGTGGGACTCAAGTCTTTCATTGCTGTAGCTACTGTGCATTTGACAATAGAGCTTTGACTCTTTGAATTGATTACCCATGTATACGCTTTATTGGAGAGTGGTATACCAGCACCGGAACTGCAACATGAGACAGTATCAAATGATTCATCAATTATTAATGAAGCCATTAGTTAAGACTTCGGTTTATAAATCCGTTTGAGATAGTCATACTAGTCATACTCCCTCAGAGAGAAGTACTCAGATCTGAAGTACTCTGTTACAAGTTCTGTATTCAAAATATACAAAAAGTCAGGTAAAGGTAATAAAATATTGGCATCAAAATATACTTAATGTAAAGTAAAAGTAGTCATTGTGCAGATTGGTCCATTTCAGAATAATATATATGATATGTTTTATAATGATTGATCATGAAAGTGTTCTCAAAGCTGGTAAAGGTGCAGCTAGTCTGAAGTACTTTGTAGACTGCAGGGTAGCTGGTGAAGGTGCAGCTAGTTTGAATGACTTTGTATACTGCAGGGTAGCTGGTGGATTTACTCCAGGTGGAACTAAAGTCTGATTTAACACTTGGTTATATTTCACATCATTCATCTAAATCTGTGAAGTAACTAAAGGGATTAAATACATGTAGTGGAGTAAAAGTACACCAATACATAAAAACACAAACATTTCCCAAATTGTGATCAGTAAAGTACTTCTTATATTATCTTTATCTTATACCTCTGAATTGTAGAAGTACAAAGTAGCATAACATGGAAATACTCAAGTTAATCAAAAAAATCTCAAGAATGTACTTAAGGGCAGTACTTGAGTACATGTACTTAGTTACTTCCAGCAATATTAGCCTACTTTTCCGTTGATAAAACCCTTAGAGATAGACATACAGAGAGTTCATGCGTGTTGTAAAAATATACGTTTTTCCTCATCATTATGATCTCCATTACAGGCTGCTGCTGATACTAATGAGCTCTGTGAGAGTTGTGCATGTTAGATGTGTCACATGAACTCCCATCCATCTGCCGTCAGCAGGCGGAGAGAGGACTACAGGCTGCGGGTATTTGCAGCCAGATCAAAACGCAGACAACAGCACAGAGCGCGCGGGGGTGGGAGGGAGAACATTGTTATCCTGCTGCACGAGGACATCATCTCCAGCCTTCTCACCGGGGGAGTGCGAGTGGATATCTATTAAATCGGAACGGGGTTGTCTGTACAACTTCATATATGCTGTTCCTCAAACTTAGAGCAGGGAGCGGATCGATCTGCCCGCCAGTAGCGCGCACAGAGTGGCGGAGAGCGACAGAGCGGGGCGCGCATCGCTCCGTTTTTATTTACGCGCAAAGGGGAAAAGAGTGATCAGACAATACCGAGACTCCTGGACGTTGAGTGGAAATTACAATTGGAATTACTGTTGACATGAAAACTACAATGCATTGACCATCTACTGCTTCTAATGGAGTGAGGAACATTTTGAACACGCCTGATAAGGAGGTAAGAAGTCGATAAGCTGTACTGTGGATGTGCATGACGCGGTAACTTGGCTTCACAGTTGGACTCATTGGCGTGTTCTATGCATAATATATGTTGCAGCAGCGCATTGGTTATTGTTCCTCTAAGTGTCTGAGTCCTTTCCCTCGTCTGTCGCCGTGCTGCATGTATGCCCTATTTAGCTGAAGTGGACACCGCGCAGTGTTCATCAAACGGAGTGCAATATCATCGCTGAGAATTTCAATTACACACCCCCCCCCCCCCCCCCCCCCCCCCCTTCGTGCAGCATCCCAGGGCAATGATAGAATATCCTCCAGATACACTGCGCCCCTCCGATCCAACACATCCCTCAGCTGCATGCAGCCTAACTTATTGTGGCCAGCCAACTGATATACAGCTTGAGTGATCATTCAACATCATACATGTATTATCTCCAATATCAAGCAATAATACATTTGAACCAGTCAAACTTAAGCACAGTAGTTGTATATGTGTATGGAGACTATGTTGAAATAACCACTCTGAATGGGAGAAATGTTGTGATTTAATGTGACATGTTGGTATCACAGCTTGGTATAATGTGTCAATACTATAGTCTCGGAGAGGGTGCATATATTTGCAGATGCAGACAGCATTTACTCTGTAGCGGGCAGCTGATGGATTGTAACAACACATGGAACTTGTTCAGTGTCCCTGTGATGATCACATCCGCTGATTAAAAGCCAGCAGACTGCAGCAGGTGAAGCGCCCGGGGACAGTCTCCTGCCTGATCATATTTGCAGCCTGATTAGTACAGTGTGCATATTTTGAATTCAGTCGCCTTTCCTGGCTTGGGGACTAAGCATTGTACATGTGTGTGGCCTTTCATCAGACACTTCACAGTTCACGACCTTGATTTTGCCCATGCTTCATGTTCAGGATTGAATAATGCATGGCCCTTGTACGACCCTCTGAGTGGGGCCGCAGCCAGAGGGCGGCTGGCTGGAAGATGTTTATTGTGCTGTAGAGGATCGGGGGGGAGGATGAGGGTGTGCAGCAGGCGGTGTGGATTCAGGTGAAGTAACACGCCAAGTGAGGAAACCTCCGCCCCCAATCCCACTGTCCACTCAGGGATGACCTTTGCCTCACGCAGATTATAGCCACTCTCTAATTGGTTTACCATTAACCCTTCCAACATGTATTTTGTTGTCATGCTAGAGGTGGCAGCACTGTGTCCTATGAGTGTGTGTGTGAGTGTGGGAAGGGGGTGGGGGTGGGGGTATTAATCTACCTCGTCGCCCATCACTGAGTTCCCAGGCCAGGCTCCACAGTGAACCATGTGTCATGAGAGACCGGAGTAATTCAGTTTGAAATATTGCAGTATTGCAGTGTCATGTCAGTATGAGAAGCTTTAGTTTGCTTCTATAGCTTGGTATATAAATAAACTTGCCTTGCCTTGCCTAGGTGCATAACCCATACACAAAACAAGGAAATTACATTCAAAATTAAAACAAGCAAGAATCATTCATATAAAAGAACAAAATAACCATATTACAAAAAATACCTGAATTAAAATGATAACGGGACAAAATAAACTCGAAAAATACTTTCATATACATATAAATGTAGAATGATCGAGGGTCGAGTATCTTTTATTACTCAGGTTTATTCAGCAGTAAGTCAATACAGTAGGCAGAAACATAACAACTGGCGGGCTTACTCTGTAGTCAAGCAGTACTAGTTAGTAGTTATTTAATTTTAAATAACTGTAAAGAGTTTCGACAGATTAGTCGCGTCAGCATCCTGTAATAGTAAACAACAGTCAAACTGTGATATCAAATGCTCATTCAGTCATACTGACCAACCAAAAGTGTCCTATGAATACAGGTTAACTTCACAGATTATGTTAATAAAGATGGGTAACCAATACCTTCAGTAGTGCTGTTACAAAATAAAATTCTTTTTTTCTAAACATTGCAGCAGTAATATCACATTTGTACATCACATTCACAATACACAGAACTCAAAATTCAGCAGACTCAGAGTCCACCTGTGTTTCCCTATTCATTTTCGCCCCCCCAAAGGCCATAGGTGTTTTTTTCTCATTCACCCCCAGAGGTCATTGTGAAACACCCAAAACACTTCTGTCTACAAGTCCAACCTAGTGGCCGGCTTACTGACACGGCCAGACCTGGTCTGAACACGCCCTGGTATTGGTGTATGGGTTGTCACCTCACTTGGTTTCAGGGTAACAGTCTCTGGTGTGTTGGCGCTTACAGGCTGGGAAATCGCCACAGCACTCTCTGCTGGTGTTAGTGGGATGTGCTGTGCAGGTCGGGAAGTTGGTTCTGCCCGGAGATGAAGTCGGCACTGCACCTTCTTGTGTGTTAATGAGGTAAGACCTCGGAGTAACACACTCTTTTGAGACGATTGCTGGTGTCTTCCAGGACTTGGTGTAGACTGTGTCTCCTGGCTGTAGAGCTGGTAGATGCCTGGCACCGTGTCGTCGCTTGTAATAAAAGGCTTGTTTTGCTTTCTCACTCGTGTCCTTTTGTTTGACAATCTGTCTGTTAGGCCAAGGGTTTTCAAAGTGTGGGAAGGTGAGCCTCCTCTCAGAGAACATAAGAACAGCCCTGCCCCCCCTCCCAATTATTATTGCTATTATTATTATTATTATTATTATTGTTGTTGTTGTTGTTGCTGCTATAATGCAGGGGTATTATGATCCAGTGGAATTCCCTTACCTACTGGCCTAGTCAAATGAAAGTGGTTACTTTTTTTGGCTGGGCAGTGTAGTTTTACACACCGTCTTATTTGACTTTCTCAGGACAAAAAATGTTTTTTGGGGGCAGACAAAGAAAGACATATGTTTACACACGTAAGGTCATCATCTTAACAGTTTGTTATGCTCATCGAGTCATCCGTGAGCAGAGCATCAAGTTGGCATGCCTATAACAGCTGAATGCGGCGATTACCATCTTGTTCAGCAAATCGCCTCACAAACTGATTAAGATCTAAAGCTTTAGTGCGTTTTGATTCAATGCTGAGTACAGCCACACTGACAGTCTCTTCTCTGTCATTGTAGACCGCAGATACCTCATTCCTTCCGTCTACTTGGGTCCGAATGGTTCTCGTTTTGTGCGGTCCCGTTCAAATGAAATCGCCGCCAATCACATTTCCTCGCTCGCACCAGGGCCGGGGGAGGGTTTACAAGGCTCACGTCTAGTGCTGCATTCACTTGCACTCGGACATTAGGGGTTTTCTCTCATAAATGTCCGATGAGCCACAACTTTTATTTCAAAACAAAGCTGCCAACTGGGGTGGCAGCTGGGGCGGCAAGGCTATTTTTAGGGTGGCAGTTGCCACCCCATGCCACCCCGGTAGATCTGCCCCTGCTTGACCGGTACTTGCTTTTGATCAAAGTCAATGCGGAAAACCCGCACTCACACAGGTAGGCGGGAATGAGCACTTTTACAGCCTTTTTGGCGAGGTGGGGGAACTCGGTCTCCACAGACAGCCAAAAGTGTGCAAGTGACGTTTTCTGCCAGACACTGTCTCCTCTTTCACTTTAGGTAACTTCACAAAAAATCGATCCATGTTGCCGCTCGCATAAAGTTAGCTGAAGTTAACTAGCTAGATTTCACTGTTTCCCGTAATTTTTTTCTCACGCTGCACCAGGGGAGGCGCGCCTCACACTTTGAAAACCGCTGTGGTAGGCCATTTAGGCCGTAGATTTTTCTCGATTGTCGGGAGCGTCGTTCTGATCTTTCTCCCCATTAGCAGTTCTGCTGGACTGACTCCTGTGGTAGTACAGGGAGTGGATCTATAGCACATAAGGGCTATCAGCGGATCTTCCTGACGAAGGATTCTCTTAGCGATCTGTACTTCTCTTTCTGCATGACCGTTTCCTCGAGAGTGGTGAGGACTAGACGTGATGTGTCTGAAGTCCAGCCGCTGTGCCAGCTCCCGAAATTCTGCACTGGAGAATTGGGGACCATTGTCGCACCACCTCTTCAGGAATTCCGAACCTAGCAAAGGTTATTTTAAGTCTCTGGATGACAAGGGCACTGGTCGTAGATGGTAGTTGTAGTATTTCCAGATACTGTGAATAGTAGTCTGAAATCCCATGGTAGTTGTGCTTGTTATGTTCCCAGAGGTCGAGAGCGATTATTTTGTGTGGACATAAGCGACTCCTTTTGTTGAGCCCGCTTCTGCTCCTGGCAGCTCTTGCATATGTTGACAATGTAATTAATATCTACAGAGAGCCCCGGCCACCAAACTGATGCATTCACCCTTTCTCTGCGTTTGTATCTGTAACATTGGGAAGGGCACACGACGTGCTGTATGCACTGCATATGGTTGACCCCCATCCTTTAATTGGATTTTAACAGGTTCAGTTTTTAGTGTGCCGTGCTCACCATAGGCTTGAAGGTGTTCACTGGTAGTGAATTTCACTTCATCAACACGCCTCACCAGGTTCATCTCCACTGACAGATCCCGGCTGAGTAGGTTATTGACACTCTGGCCACGGACTACATATGCTTCAAATAGGTAGTTCTTTCCCTTGTAACTAACTGAAGCATTAAAGCGTCCCAGACACAACAGTTCACCTCCTGGGCTGTCTAATGGGATGTCAGCTGGTTACAGTGTTTTTGGTGGAGTGAGTCTGTGAAATGCATCCTCACATAAGACGCTGACATCAGCTCCTGTGTCAATTTAAATTCCATTGGAGTAGAATCCACCTGGAACTGTACTGTCCACTAGGGATGCCAGAAACTGACCATGATCAAAATCGAAAATCGGACAGCCCTGGCGAATAATAATCGATTATTCGACGCCCCCCCCGCGGGAGAGAAAAAAAAGGGCTGCTGTTAACGTCGGTCTGTACAACGGAATTGTGCCAAAATTACGCCAACTGGCTGCGGAGGGAGACTCCCCCCCCCTTCACTGGAGAACTGCGCTAAAACAGCTGATCACAACGTTCACACTCTGTGGTCACGAAGTACTCCAAGTTTACAGTAAAACAAACTGGTGGTGTGACCAATGGCCATTTACAATTATTAATAATATTACTATTATTAGCATTAGTCTATATTTTGGTTGAAACTAAGCCAGAAAAAAAAAACATAAATAATAATAAAAAAATATATAAATAAAATCGAATTTTAAAAATAATTTTCGATTATGGAGACTGTAACGAATATTCGAATAATCGAATAATCGCTGGCATCCCTACAGTCCACTGCTATTTCTCATCTGCACTGCACACTGAGCCTAAGACATAAGGGGTCTGCTCAGCCTGTACAGTCCCTGTGACCTCATTCACTGATCTATTGCTGTTTCGGCACACTCTGGCCCAATGTCCTATTTTATTGCACTTGTAGCATGTAGCTTTAGCTGCAGGACACCCTTCTTCCTTGCTATGCTGTGATTTCCCACATTTCCTTTCACCTCCCCCCCATTTTCTGTCTTTTGACTTGCCTTGATGTTGTTGAGGTTTCCATTTGTTATTTTTTCCTTTGAATCTCACCTCCTGTACTGATCCCACTGTGTCTTCCTGCAGACTTACTTGTGCTGCGACCTCCTCTGACTGCCTGACGGTCCGTATCGTCAGTGCTAGTGTTAGGTCCACCGTTAGCTGCAGCCTGCACGAGAGCTCTCTGTCTCGTATCCCGACGACAATTCGATCGCGGATATTCTCATCTCGGCTTGCGCCAAACTCACAGTGTTCAGATACAGTAGATCATACAGGGCTCCGATGAAACCCTCTCTAACGATTACTTTAGCACATAACTGGCAAAAGCGATCTTTTCTACATCATTTTAATTGTGTTTAAGGGCATACAAACAGTTAATCCAATGTCTCTGTGTAACTTTAAAATGATTACTGATAATCCATCATTACAATTATAAATAATAAACGCAGTAAACGGATTATAATGGTTAGCCGACCGGAGCTTCCGGTTTAGGAGGTGCGCACGCAGCGTCTCGTTTTAACTGAATAATGGTCGTGTTTAAATTGATTGAACTGCCCCTAATTGCCGCCCCCCTTTCTAGAGACACACTGTCAAACACTCATACCTGCTTGGTATGACATTGAAAAAGTTACATTAAATCAGTGATGAAAATTAGTCGCTTTTCGGCGCCTCCCGCTTTTTTAACACTGATTTGGGTCACTTGTGTAATTCGTGGAGAACCGAAGAGTTTTCATTTTCGACTGACGGACAACTTCTCACTTCAAAAAAGAAGAAGAAATCTAGATCGCAAAATAATTAAACGAGCGAGTGCCTGTTTTTCCTGGCCAACGACAGGTTCCTTGAACACAACACGAGCGTAACGTGCCTTCACGTGGTTATGTCTCGTCTGAAAGGAGTGTAGACTAGAGCAGTGGTTCTCAAACTTTTTTCAATAATGTGCCCCCTTTGGAAAAGAAATGCAGCCAAGTGCCCCCTGATCAGCGCAAAGACTATTTGTTAGAGAAAAAATGCCTATATAAAGAGATACAGCACAGCGCTGCACCATCAGTGTCTGATTTATGAAAACAACAACATTGTAACTGAGAAACACTTAAATGCTACATTTCTAATGTTTACAATCCGTCACTAAATTCATGGCAAACCAATTTTAACATCATGCAATAACACTAAGACGACATTAGTTGCATTGAACTGATCTTTTTAATAAGTTGTACTTAATGTAGTGAAACATGGGCTTGTGCTTCACCTTTGTCATGCTGACAGGGAGGCAAACTGCAGTTATTACACTTCGCGTTTTGAAATATGTATAACTCTGTTAATATAAAACCCACACTGCTCAAACTTCGTTACTTTTCCTAAAATTGGTATATATATTTATTTATTTTGGGGCTATGGGAATGAAGAGAACAAAATATATGAGCATTTTATGAGCATGGGATTTTGACCCCTCATATAAACATATGCATAATGCTGCGCTATACTTTGCTTATTGTTTAGGTCCTTTTGAAAAGCAGGCAGTCATATAATTAACTAGAACTATCTAGATCTGATAGATTTGGACAAAAACGCGAGGGAAGTATAACCGGACGCGAGAGAGGGATCAGAGAGCAGATCAGCTGCTGCTGACGGAGAACACCCGCCGCTGTGACGGATCGTTGAGTGGAGCAAAATACACTAAGAGTTAGAACACACTTAGCTAGTTTATCTACTCTGGAACTAGCTAAACTAGTTATAAATATATTTATTCTTTACTGTCGGGTCACTTATTACAGGTTCAGCGAGCTGCACAAGACTGACGGGCTGTCAGGAGAGGTAGAGGAAAGAGAGCACCCCGTTTATTTTTCCCATTTTATTATCCAGTTTGTGTAAATGCATTAATTATGTTTGTTTTTTTCATTAACATAAAATAAATCTCACGTACCCCCTGCAGTACTCCAACGTACCCCTAGGGGTCCGCGTACCCCCATTTGAGAACCACTGGACAGTGCTGACAGAGAGCACCGGAACGCCGCACCAGCTCTTCAAATATTGCAGTACCCATAAGGAGCCGTACAGATGCCGCGGTGTTTGTGTGGCTGTGTCTTTAGTTATAAGCACAGTGGCGATCTGTTGTTATTAGCATCTGGTTAGCTAGCTATGCTAACACATTTAAAGAGCTTTTCTACAACCAGGTGGAAGAGAGCTCTCTCCTGAGAGGCTCAAATAACCTAAGCTCAGTGAGGTTAAGGCACACCTTGATATGATCATTATAGTTATTAATGAGACTAAATGAAAAACAGGTATAAAATACTATATGACAGTAACCAAAAAGTTGTTAAAAATAACAAGAATAGAGTTTAAAAGGGGAGTGATTTGTGAAATATCCAAAAAGAAAAATCTGCTTACAGTTCTGTTTCAAATGGGTGTTGAGATGTATCCATAGATTTCCTCATGTTGCTCTCAAAGTGCACCAGATTGATGCTTTCAACTTCAATATTTAAAAAAAAATCTTCCCGGGGGAGCTTGCCCCCGGACCCCCTAGAGGAGGTTAGGTCCCCCCCACTTAAATCATGTTCACATGGATAGGATACTAAATACATTTGCACACATCTTGTGTCCATATCTTTCTGTTTTGGTGGTCATGCCACACCGTGCACGTGCATGCATACGTGAGTCATGGTAAAATATCTGGTCTGCTGACCAGCTGCTGCTGGTAGTGCCGAAGACCAGGCTCAAAACCCGAGGGCACCGAGCCTTCGCAGCAGCTGGCCCGAGGCTCTGGAACACTCTGCCCCTCCATGTGAGGTCGGCCAGAACCTAGGGGTTTTTAAATCCTCTCTAAAAACACACTTCTTCTCTCAGGCTTTCTAGCTAGAGCGGAGCATGACTTCTGACATTTCCCTGTGTATTGTTTTTATATTTGCTGTTGCAAAATGACTGTCTTTTGTTGTTTTTATTACATGTACAGCACTTTGGCTCGACCAAACATCGTTTTTAAATGTGCTCTATAAATAAAACTTGATTTGATTTGATTTGATTTGATCTGGATTAAGAAGTTGCTTTTTCTTTGCACAGCATGAAAGAAAGGCCAAATGAATGGGCTGTGATTTTGTTTTTTAAGCAGAGGTTGAGTTCAATCATTTGTACGGCCCTCGGAGGATGTTGTAAAAATTGAAAGGAAAAAGGTTCCCCACCCCTGCTATAAATAATAATAAAAACCCTTGATTTATAACATAACATCTCTGTCTCCTATTGATCTGAGTATATTATAAAGAATAGCCAGTTCATTGAAGCATTATAGCACAGGCCTTTGTCAGATGGTATACTACGCTTTTTCTTTTCTGCTTCGAATATTTCTCTCTTTTTTCTCACCATAGCTGTATTTGAATCACTGATTAAATAATAAATACAAATAAATTACAATAAAATGACTGTTGTTTAATCTTCACATCTTGTAATCATGTCTATGATTTTGAGCATCAAGTTATTGAAAAATATCGATAAGAGTATCGAAAAATACCGGTATCGATAAGCAGTATCGGTATCGATATCTATAAAATCCTAACGACACCCATCCCTAGTAAGTCAAGACATTACAGTAAGGCAAGGCAAGGCAAGGCAAGTTTATTTATAGAGCACTTTTCAACATAAGGCAATTCAAAGTGCCTTACAACAAATGAAAGACATTAAGAAAATGGCATTTAAAATCAGTCATTAAAAATAAAAGCTAATAAAATAAACATTAAAAGAAGAAATACATGGATAAACATTAAAAGAAAAAATACATGGATAAAAGTTACAGTGCAGTCTAAGATATGAATAGTTCAATTAAAAGCAGCGACAAAAAGAAAAGTCTTCAGCCTGGCTTTTAAAAGTAGTCAGAGTTGCAGCGGACCTGCAGGTTTCTGGAGTTTGTTCCAGATATTTGGAGCATAATAACTGAACGCTGCTTTACCATGTTTAGTTCTGACTCTGGGGACAGAAAGCTGACCAGTCCCTGAAGACCTGAGAGATCTGGATGGTTCATAATTTAGCAGTAGATCAGAAATGTATTTTGGGCCTAAACCATTCAGTGCTTTATAAACCAGCAGCAGTATTTTGAAATCTATTCTTTGACACACAGGAAGCCAGTGTAAAGACTTCAGAACAGGAGTGATGTGATCCACTTTCTTAGTGTTAGTGAGGACTCGAGCAGCCGCGTTCTGAATCAGCTGCAGCTTCCGAATAGATTTTTTAGTGAGACCTGTGAAGACACCATTGCAGTAGTCGAGTCTACTGAAGATAAAAGCATGGACAAGTTTTTCCAAATCCTGCTGCGACATTAGTCTTTTAATCCTAGATATGTTCTTTAGGTGATAGTAGGCTGATGTAGTAACTGTTTTAATGTGGCTGTTGAAACTCAGGTCAGAGTCCATGACTACACCTAGATTTCTGGCTTTATCTGTTGTTTTGAATATTGCAGACTGAAGCTCAGCGCTAACTTTTATACGTTCTGCCTTGGCTCCAAAAACCATTACCTCAGTTTTATCTTTGTTTAATTGGAGAAAGTTCTGACAAATCCAGTCATTGATTTGTTCAATGCACTTACTCAGTGTTTGAATTGGAGCATAGTCTCCTGTTGCAACTTTTACGTAAATTTGTGTGTCATCTGCATAGCTATGGTAACTTATTTTGTTGTTTTTCATTATCTGAGCCAGTGGTAGCATGTAGATGTTAAAGAGAAGAGGCCCCAAGATGGAGCCTTGAGGAACCCCACATGTCATATTTGTCAACTCAGATGTGTATTTACCAATAGAAACAAAGTTGTTTCTGTCCTTTAAGTAGGATTCAAACCAATTTAGCACGGTTTCCGAAAGTCCCACCCAGTTTTCCAGTCTGTCTAGTAATATGCTGTGGTCAACAGTGTCAAACGCAGCACTGAGATCTAATAATACTAACACTGAAGTTCTGCCACTGTCTGTGTTTAAGTGGATGTCATTAAAGACCTTTACAAGAGCAGTCTCAGTACTGTGGTTTGGACGAAAGCCTGACTGGAACACATCGAAACAGTCATTTAAATGCAAAAAATTACTCAGCTGTTGAAAAACTAACTTTTTCAATGATTTTACCTAGAAATGGCAGGTTTGATATGAGCCTGTAATTGTTCATTACTGAAGCATCTAGATTATTCTTTTTTAAGAGCGGTTTAATGACTGCAGTTTTCAGGGCCTGTGGAAAAATACCTGAGTGAAGAGATTTGTTTACTATATGAAGTAGATCTGAGGCCATGCAAGGCAAAACATCTTTAAAAAATCCCGTTGGAATAATATCAAGGCAGCAGGAGGAGGATTTCAGAAGTTGAATAATGTCCTCTAGGTTTTAGCATTAATCTGATGGAATTGTGTCATGGTGTTTGAATTGATGTTAAGTGGACACAGAGACAACACATTTGCTGTTCCTGATGCAGAGGCACTGACTGCTTGTCTGATTTTCTGAATTTTGTCAGTGAAAAAGGAGGCAAAATCATTGCACGCCCTGGTGGATAGAAATTCAGAGGCTACTGACACTGGGGGGTTAGTTAGTCTGTCGACGGTAGCAAACAAAGCACGTGCGTTGTTTTTGTTTTCGGTAATGATGTCAGAGAAGAACGATTGTCGTGCGTTTTTCAATTCCAAATTATAAAGGCCAAGTCTCTCTTTATAGATTTCAAAGTGAACCTGGAGATTTGTTTTTCGCCATCCTGCGTTCAGCTTTTCGACACTCTCTTTTTTCTGCTCACGGTCATGGCCTTTCTCCATGGAGATATTTTCTTGCCAGTCACTTCCTTTACCTTAGTTGGAGCAATGGCATCTATAATATTTTAAATGTTTGAATTAAAATGATCTACTAGCTCATTTACTGAGATGTTAGCAGGGGCAAGTGTGGAAGAAAAATTCTGAGTAAATATTTCCCTAGTATTTTCAGTTAAATATCGCTTTGTGGTTACCTCTTTTTGAACATTTTTGTGAACAGAAATAGAGCTCTCAAAGAAAACATAGTAGGCAGAAACATAACAACTGGCGGGCTTACTCTGTAGTCAAGCAGTACGTCCCATGCCGTAAAGCATGTCGCAACACTGTGGTAACAGCCTTAACTCTGTATGCATTGCATGCATATGTGACAATAAAGTGGTAGGCAATTATTCAATCTTTTATCAAAATCATGATGGTCTTGTGCAAAGTCCATATTACAGTATGCACAATATTTGGTAAAAGCAGAATATGTGAAAATATAAAAATAAAGTATTGAGGTGCTGCAGATTGTTTTATGACTTATTAAAAAATTAATTGCGCCATAATCATTTTATTATATTTTGTAGTGTCTTATGCTTTCAAAATAATCAGCCCTCCAATATTGTAGGTCATATTGTAATTGAAATACAAGTCACAATAATTGCAATTAGTTCTTTTTTTCTAAATCGTGCAACCCTTAATACATAAACTGAATTCAATCGTTGTGTTATTAGTGCTCATTTTGTCCAGACAATGTTGAACTAATCCCAGTACATGCTTTAACTCCAGCTGATCACTTAGGATCTAGTAAATACTGTTGTTAGCATACACTTGATTATCTTTGCTGTGTTTTTCTTTTTTTATGACAGTACGATACCTCTCCGGTTTGTGGGTGGTGTTTGTGTTTCTACATGTCCTGTGAGCTGTATGGCAGTGAGGTTGTTCTCTGGCTCTCAAATAATACCTTCTCTAAGCAGCCCTTGGGCTTCTCAGCGGATCTGCTGGCTATAAATAATGGCACATATGTCACCGTGCTCTTGGCTGAGTACACTAAGCCCAATCCTGAGCTCCATAGGCACCAGCAGAGAGCTGCGTCTCAGCCTTAACTGAGACCTGGAGACAGACTACAGCACACACCATCCACATCCTCCTGTACCTCTCCTTTATGGCTGCTCATTATCAGTCTCTCCGGCCAGTCCCTGACTCCGCCTCCACTCTCCGCCTCTCCCTGTGCAGAGATGGATGAGCAGCATTAGTAGCAGCTTGTTTGTTTAACAGTATTGCATGTGCTGTGAGAAGTCCAATCAGTGTGAGCAGCAGGAGACAGGAGTGCCACTCTGGGACAGTTTGTTGAGTCATCAGGGCTTTAGGCAACAGCACAGCAAGTCGTGCACACACATGAATCATAGTTTGTGTGACTGACCCCCTTTTAGCCAGTGATGCGATTGACAGCCTGTTTACTCCCACAAGAAAGCAATAATAAAGTCTTATGGCTAGGACATGTGCTGTGACTGGAAATGTGTGGTTTCGAGTGCAGACAGTAAGTGCGTCCCAATGTGAAGTCATTTTTAAAGCAGAGCCCGGATGATGCTCTTAGAAAGGTCAACAAGTGTGGAAATGGTGGACACTTCTCACGCTCAACATCTGTGACAGATGTTAATACGACAATTGATTGCTGTTGCTTTGGTCAACACAGCACCGTACAACTAACAAAAGTGTGTGTTCACTATTTAGTAACCTACCACTATACTTGTGTCGAAAAGACGCCAGCCCTAATATTGTAGGGATATTTGAGCAGTAATAATTTGATACCGCTAACAATCATTCTAGCTCGCAAAGGACAATGTTATGTCGTGCCGACCAAGTCCCTATACTGTCCCAGGTACAAGGCGCCTTCTGTCCTTGCACTACGTGCGCTAGATTAGAGCCAAACTATTTATTTAAATGTGATAACATTTCAATAAAGCTATACTTTTCAAGTAAATTCAATTGAAAGTTAATTGTGTATCTCCATACCAATAAAAATAAATAAATACAAATCCCATCATAATCATTTTAATATGTCTTTTGATGAATGAAATGAATACAAGAATAATGATGCAAAAATTATCATTTATTCCCATATTAAGTCTAGAACATTGTATACATTATTGTACATTCATTATTTACCTAGGAAGCAGAATAAGTAGGAGATATGTGAATTGAATATAAAACACTGAGTAAATAGTTTCAAATGTCAACATGTTAACTAACGTCTAACTTTCTTGAGGTTGTGACTCAAGAGGGGATGATATGTAAGGGAAAATGTCCCGACCAGACTTGTAGCTGTATACAAAATTGTAAATTATACTAGATTAGGCTGGAACTAGCTCAGTCTGTAGGGACTTGACCTGGGAACCGAAGGGTCACCAGTTCACCAGTTCCCGAGTGCCCCGATCGGCCCAAAGCACTGGGTGTGGACTGGAAGTAGCTTAGTCTGTATGGACTTGACCTGGGAACCGAAGGGTCACCAGTTCCAGAGTGACCCGATTGGCCCAAAGCACTGTGTGTGGATTGGTAGATGGAGATGAGCCTCTTCACCTCTTGGGCACTGCCCCTCTGGAGTTGGTGGACGCGCCGGCACGTCCAGGTGCGCATCATTTCACGTAATTAATCATATATTTTCGATTATAAGGAGTAGAAATATGATTCAGATATCCGCGG